>VYZX01019094.1:46496-70204 GCA_013401335.1 Brachypteracias leptosomus | reverse complement strand
CAACCACACCCACACTCCCTCATGCCCCCTCGCACCCCTTCAACCTCAATTAAAAATTTATTCCAACAAAGCCAAGGTATAGGGTGATAAGCATAAAATCACACACAAAAGAATTTGAAAAATAAAAAATTCCTGTCGGATACTAGAATCAATCTCTTTTCATAGCTGCCACATGGTATTTCTGTCCTTGGGTCCCATTTTTCTAAGCTCATAGTCTCATAGGATTTCTGTTCCTACTGGTGGCTTTCAGGTTACTGCTAAAATCCTACGAAAATTTGAAGTATGGAGAAAGAACCTTCTTGATTTTCATGCAAGTTTAGGACACCTTCACAGAATCACAGAATGGCTGAGGTTGGAAATGACCTCTGCAGGTCATCGGATCCAACCCCTACAATTAACCAGGGTCACGTAAACCCACTTGCCCAGGACCATGTCCAGAGTGTCTCCAAGGATGGAGCTTAACAGGCAACCTGTGCCAGCACTTGGTCAGCCTCATAGTGGAAAAGTGTTTCCTGATGTTTAGAGAGAATCTCTGGATTCAATTTGTGCCCATTGCCTCTTGTCCTGTCCCTGAGCACTACTAGAAAGACTGACTCCATCTTCTTTGCACCTTCCTCTCAGTTATCCTGATCCCCCTGAGCCTTCTCTGCTCCAGGCTAATCATCATCAGCTCTTCCAGTGTCCCCTCTCAGGAGAGGTGCTTCAGTCCCTCCGTCACCTTCATGGCCCTTTGTTGGACTCTTTCCAGTATGTCCATGTCTCTCTCATCCTAGGGAGCACAGAACTGGGTGTGGTACTCCAGGTGTGGCCTCACCAGCACTGAGCAAATCACTTCCCTCAACCTGCTGGCGATACTTAGCCTAGTGCAGTCCAGGCTATTGTTAGCATTTTTTGTGGCAAGGGCACACAGCTGGCTCATGTTCATCTTGATATCCATCAGGACACCCAGGTCATCTTCTACAAAGCTGCCTTCCAGCTGGGTGACCACAGCATGTCCTGATACCTGGGGTTGTTTCTTCTCAGGTGCAGGACTTGGCCCTTTCCCTTGTTGAACTCTTGAGGTTCATGTCAGCCCATTCTTCAGCCTGTCCAGATCCCCCTAGGGACCACAAGACCCTTTGGTCTATCAGCCGGTCCTTCCAGTTTTGGGTCATCTGCAAGATTCCTGAGGGTACACTGCCCCATCATGCAAATCATTAATGAAGATGTTAAACAGGACTGGATCCGATATTGGCCCCTGGGATACACTGCTCATTACCAACCTCCAACTAGACTTCATGCCACCAATAAACCACCCTCTGGACCCAATCATTCAGCCAGTTTTCAACCCACCTCACTGTCTGCTTCTCTAGCCCATGCACCATCAGCTTCTCTATGAGGATCTTCTGGGAGACAGAGTCAAAGGCCCGACTGAAATCCGTGTAGAAAATATCCACTGCTCTTCCTTCATTCAGCAGGCCAGTCATTTCTTTGTAGTAGGTCATCAAGTTGCTCAAGCATGACTTCCCCTTGGCAAAGCCAAGCTGGATCCTTCTGATCACCTTACTGTGCCATAGTCCAGTTTAGCTGCTTGGTGCCTCTGGTGATGCTTATGGAGTTTCCTTAAGCACACCTGTGAATGACAGGGCTTCCTGCTGACACCCCCACCAAAGCACATTATAGCAGCTCTACACAACATTCTGCAGGTGTTTTAGACCTGCAGTGGCTCTCTCCTCTCCCTCACAAGCACTGTTATTGTGGGGGCTGTAGTGCTGTTATTGTCCAAGGCCCTGTATTCATCTATCTATCTGCTGCCTCAGAGATGCTGTTGTCTCGGTGTATAATAGAAGACACCAGATGAATGCATCAAACAGTAGGTGAGGACAAAGTAGTAGTGAAGCAATCCATCATGCTCAGTATAATAAGTAGCAACCACAGGTCACCAGCATCTTTGATGCTGTGAAGGGCTTTTTTAGGCATTGTCACAGGAGAGAAGTTTCCAGGAGAAACGTGAAGGAGATTTGTGCTGCTCTACCTTGTAAAGTGCATTACAGGATTAGTTAGACACCAGCATGACTAAGAGCTGGATGAATCGTATGAATAAGCCACTGAGACAAACATGTCAAAGGCAGATTCTTCAGTTACCCTTTAGCCTCATCTTTCAAAAACTAAGTTGGGAGAATGTCCATAGACTTTTTTTTTTTCTTTCTGAGGTGGGGCTCTAACTCTCTCTGTTTTCTTTTACTCCCTGCACCTCATCCACATTGTTAATACCTGGCCTTTGCTGAACAGCCTCCAAAAGGTGTGTGTACTGAACACCCACTCTTCAGGAAAGTCACTGCTCCCCTCAGACCTGCTGTTGTGTGAATTATATAAGAGGCGGTGTACACTTGTGTGAGGTTCATCACTGCTGCAGCATCTTCACTTCTGTGGTTTCTGCAGCTCTTGTGTACACTTTCTTATTCCACCTTCTGTCCTTGCCTGCATTGTACTGTTGTGCTTATGAAAGACAACATAAATATTAAAACAAAACAAAGCCAAAGCAGTGTATTGCACCAAGTTCTTAGAAGAGCTCTTTTAGGAAGATAATTAGATTTTTTAATAAATGCTACAGTATCCTCCCTTTTGGCTACTTTTAATTGGATATAAAAACAGCTGCTTGTATCAAGAAGTTAATTTTTATGTTTACAGCGAAGGAAGGCAGAAAAACAGAGTAAGGAATACATCAATTTCTTCTAAAATGCAGAGGTTGTTTGGATATGCATATACTATATTCTGGTACTCATCATACTTCTGAGTGTCCCTCTCAGGATCTCTATCAACCCTGCCCTCTCCTGTATCTCACTGACAGTTGGGCTAGCTAGGTACCTGCCAGGGGGATGCTTTATGGTCACAGAATACTAACACTCAGTTTAATTGACTAAAATGTTCCACTGCACTGATTCTTGATAAGCTTTTGTCCAGATATGGGCAAAAAGACAGTAAAGCTAAAGGAATAAACTTAGTTTTCTGGTGGCCAGCTCAATGAGCTACTGGAAGCCCAAAGCTGGATTGCAGGTCTTGAGCCCAGGAGCTCATTTTGGGAAGGTGGTTTCAGAGCTTGAACCCCAGGCATTGCAGCCAGGAGTCTGAGGGCCCCTGAGAGCCATCTTGTGTCATCTGAGAGCCTGGTGCTGCTGGGGTTCCCAAGCACTAGCAACCATGGTGTGGGACTTCCCTGGGTTCCTGAGGATCTTGGGAATAGCCTAAGTTTCTTAGATGGGTATATGCTCTGCTGTGAAAAACACTGTCTGGACAGCTGGACTCAAAGAGTGGTGGTGAATGGAGTTTAAATTCCACTGGCAGGTGGTCACAAGTGATGTTCGCCAGGGTTCAGTACTGGGGCCTTCAATGATCTGGATGAGGGGATTGAGAGTATCCTCAGTAAGTTTGCAGATGCCACCAAGATGGGTGGGAGCGTCCATCTGCTTGAGGGTAGGAAGGCTCTGCAGTGGGATCTGGACAGGCTGTATCTATGGGCTGAGGCAAATAGTTTGAGTTTCAACGACTGAGTGCTGGGTCCTGCACTGGGCCACAACAATCCTATGCAATGCTACAGGCCTGGTGTCAACAACTGGCTGAATATGAGCCAGCAGTGAGCTCACATGACCAAGAAGGCCACCAGCATCCTGGTCTGGATTAAAAATAGTGTGTCCGGCAGGAGTGGGGAAATGATTGTTACCTGCACTTGGCAATGTGGAGGCTGCATCTCCAGTACTGGGTTCAGTTTTGGGCCCCTCGCTACAAGAAAGACATTGAGGTGCTGGAGTGGGCTGAGAGAGGGGCAATGAAACTGGTGAAGGGCCTGGAGAACAAGTTTTACGAGGAGCGGCTGAGGAACTCGGGGCTATTTAGTGTGAAGAAGAGGAGGCTCAGGGGAGACCTGCTCACTTTGCAACTACCTAAAAGGAGGCTATAGAGGGGTGGATGCTGGTCTGTTCAACCAAGTAACAAACGATAGGACAAGAGGAAATGGCCTCAGGTTGCACTGGTGGAGGTTTAGGTTGGACATTAGGAAAAATTTCTTCACTGGAAGGGTTGTCAAGCCCTGGAACAGGCTGTCCAGGACAGTGGTTGAATCAACACCCCTGGAGAAGTTTAAAAGTCATGTAGTCGTGTTGCTGAGGGACATGGTGCATCAAGGGACATCTTAGCAGTAGTGGACTTGGTAGACTTAGGTTAATGATTGGAACTAGTGATCTTGAAGGTCTTTTCCAAGCTAAACGACTCTACAATTCTATGATTCTAAGTTAGCTGTTTCATTTTGTTTATGAAAGAAAAAGAATGAAATATTTTTATTTGATCTGAAACAAAACTGGTTTTGGATGTTGTTTTCCTTGGGAAATTATGAACACCACTGTTGTCATCTCTCTTTGGTACTGACCTCCCTTAGCCTGTACTAGCAAAAACTGATTCAAATGAAGAAGCAACCATGGTTGCTTACTGTATGTAATTATTTATATATTAACGCATTAGCGTGTAAATTGTTGAACATGATATAAGTCATTCTAGACATTCTTTTTCTTTATTATGTCTTGCTGCATAGAATTTTTAAAATTGTGAATAAGTGGGAAAATAATTAACTTGGTTTAGTGGTGGTGACTGAAAAAAAAAAAGAACCTTGAAATTTGTTTTATTATATAGTAATCTGGTACCTTAAAAATATATTTTAAAATGTTATGTGTGGAGGCAGATGTTTGCTGTGCTAGAACTGTAGGCTGAGAGGAATGCAATAACACATTGTAAACAGTGTTCTTGAAAAATACTTTTATTAAGTGTAACAGGAACAGCTGCTTGCTTGTTTAAAATAATGAAGTGAAATTATGCTAGTGATCTCGAGACATCACTGGAGAGGTCCAAGAGAGAAGAGAGGAGGCAGAGTCAGAGTACAGAGAAGCACTGTGTTTTGTTTCAAAAATAATAAGCAAAAACACACAAGAAATTAGGACTCCATTAAGAGTCTCACAAAAAGCCACAACTCTGCTTACAGAATAAAATCTAAAAGAACACTTTATTACTTTATTGGCTTGTTTATTTAGGTAGTTTGGTTTTGAGGTGTACCTGTGACTGTGCTGTCCTTGCTAACACCCTCTGCTGGCTCAGCCACATCTGGTAAGAACACTGAGACAGGTTTGTTTGACATTTATTCTGGTATTACCCCTCTAGCTTTAGTGAGGTAATGCCAAAGCCACGTTTCCTCCTGATTTCTGCCAGGGATAGTTGAATTATCTAGTTATGACATGGAGGCTTCTTTCTGGAACAATGTGCTCTCTGAAGTGTTTGGTGTCTTTTTTTTTCTAATTACTTCAATTAAAAAATTGACTGCGTGGGAATTGCTCTTGTGATACTTGCAGGAATAATTATGATTGGTGAGGGAACAGGAGTTCTTAAAAGGATTGTAGAGAATATATTGCACTAAAATGTCTTGTTCCACGGACACAACCATTTGCCACACTTCAAAACACAAGTGCTGGTTTCCCAGATGTTGTAAATCATCAGGCTCACAGGATAACTCTCTTTTGCCAGTGTTTTTATTTCCTCTGGTGAGAATCAGACATTACTAAAGCAGTATGTGAACATTCATAGACATGATTCTTTCTCATAACTGTGTTCAGAAAAACAGAAAATAGAGTGTGAAGTAAGTTATTTTAAAATTAGTTGACATTATAGTGTTAGGCATTTGGTAAAGAAGGAGGGTAGCAAAGCATGCTCTTTGCCATGTAACAAGGATTTATGTCAATATAGTGATTCCTAACCACAGCAGCTGTTTTCTAATTAGGATGAAAACCACATAATAGTTCAAGACATCAACTGCTACTTACTCTGCTTACAGACTTGTTAGAAATTCATATACTAGTGATGGTCAATACCAGATGAATCTGTCATGGTACAGAGAAGAAAAATGTACACTCACAGTTTTGTTACAATGCTTTTTTTTCCCCCTCGATGATAGATTTTATTTTTATTTTTTGATCAGGTCATGCCGTTATTCTGCAGTAACTTGAAGGATATGGATATCCTTCATATGAGGATAAATAACACACTGAAGGAAAGCAATCATTATTTAGATAACAGCGGAAAGTTGTCTGGACCCTTTGTGCATTGTGATAGTTTCTAAGGGAATCTGAATTATACACTAGAAAAAAAAATGTGGTAAATTGTGCAGCAAGCAGTGGTGTAGCTGTTGTGTGGCAGAAGGAAGAGAATTTCTATGATTTCACTCAAAAGAGAACTGCAGTTTGATGAAGAACACTAAGACTCAATACTCTGACTGACTGAAATAGCAATATGCAGAAAAGTTCTAAGTGAGTAAAGAAGAACCCTGGAAGAATGGATTGCCTTTTTATATGATTAACAACCAAAAAAAAAAAAAAAAAAAAAAAGAGAAATATTAATTTAAAATTAATTAGGAAACTTAATTCTTCCTAAACTTTGGTATGTTAAATTGATGAGGTTTTCCACCTAGGACTCTTGATGGGAACAGACCTAAATTTTAACCTTTTGGAACAAAGGCTAATGAGATGACGCACAGGCATAAAAACTCCCTTCTCACACTTGTGAAAATTAAGCTCTTTCAAGCTGGTTTCATAATAAATAGTTTTCAGGATTTTTTTCCCCACATTTAATAACCTTTTGATAGACCATTGAGAAGCTCAAAAATCTCTTAAAGTGCTCCTTAGTACAACTGCACAAGCTTTGGTGAAATTCAGTGGCCCAAGCTGTTTTAAGTTATTTACTCCTACACGAGAGATATATTTAATATTTTTCTCTTTTCTGTTTTTAATTACTATAAGAATGGGAATGGGATGTAGGTTTAGAGTGGGCATCCTCCAAGTACATGTCCTGGGGTCTGTGAGGTGTGTTTCTCCATGGAGAGTGTCCACAGGCAGCTCATGTCAACTTATTCCAGGTTTTAAAGCTGCTCACCTGGGTCTAGCTAGAAGAAAGCGATAACATTACTGCTCCTGCTTGCTCACCACTGTTCGTCATGAGGAGTTACTGGCCCCACAGCTATATCAGTGGGAAGGAAAACCTGCATTTTTCCCTTCCCTTTCAGGTGTTCAGCTGAAATCACTCTTCACTGGGTATTTAAATGAACCCATCTGGCTCTGCAGGAAGTGCATCAGGCACAGTCCTTCCAGCCAGCTGAGAGGTGGAGCAGGGATCTCCAGCAAGGATAATTCATCAACTAGCACAGCTGTCTGAAATGAGAACGGGTGTTCCCAGCAGGATTTTGTGTGGAAAACTGTGAGTTCAGAGGAAGGATGAATATTTAAAGCATGTTACTTCTAAGGAGCAAACACTCCATCCTTGTGCATTTGTCCTTCTCAACTAAATCAATGACGTAACTTAAAGCCAAAGTGACTTCTATATAATGGCTTGTTTATAGGAAAAGATTCTGCTTGGTATTAGGAGCTCATTAAACTGAACTGCTTCAGGAAAGGACATTGATTTAGGCTTCTATGACTAATGGTGTACCATCCATTTCCTGTCCTTTCAAGCTCTGTATTTACCATTTTTTCTCTCTGGTTTTTTCATGGTACACATACTTTAGAAGAATATTTAATTCCATACCTAAAGCTTTCCTTAATCAGGCAAATATACAGCCCAATTTCAGGAAAAACACTACCACTTCATCAGACATAAACACATAACTAAGAGCATCCTGTTTGAAATACCTACTTTTCTTGATTAAAACAATTCTCTGAATTTCTGTGAATTTTCAATCCAACAGGACAGCTGAAAAGATAAGGGACAGAACTGAGAGGACCACAGCTTGAGGACTGAAGGCGATACACAAATGTTGTAGCCAAGACCATTAAAAGATATGAGCAAAACAGGATTTACATGGTGAGGTAACCTACTTTATTAAACCACCCAATTTATTTGGAGATAACAGGCAAGTTTTGGCATGTAAGCCTGCATTCAAGTTACCTGAAAAAAAGTCCTGAGGATGTAAGCAGAATAGAATTCTGCTTGAGAGCTGGTCTGTTTTTTTTCCAACCACGTCAATTAAGCTAATAAAAGACTTCTTGAACAAATTTTGCTTTGATGTGAAAGGAGACAGAATGACCTGCAGAATGATCTGCAGATGGAAAACAGGAGAGAATAACCCAGGGTCACATTAGAGCCAGAAGAAAGCAAGTCTTTATAATTGAAGACCAAGAAAAAACAGCATGTTTCTCATATGCAGTCCCAGAAACATATGCTGTTCACCCATCAGCCTAGGCACAATAGTAACCCTTGGGCTACTGAATGCTCTAGGATGGGACTCTTGCTTTCAGCTGTAGTGCAGGCACTTCAAGATAGGAATTGTAGTTGAGGATTTCTGTGTAGCTGACAAAGGCAGTCACACAGACAGCTGAATCCTGAAAACCCTTCACTAGCAACTGTTTAAATATGAGCCAGCATGTGCCCAGGAGGCCAAGGCCAGCAGCCTCCTGGCTTGTATCAGAAATAGTGTAGGCAGCAGGACTAGGGAAGTGCTTGTACCTCTGTATTCTGCACTGGTGAGGCCACACCTCCAATCCTGGGTTCAGTTTCAGGCCCAAGAAAGACATTGAGGTGCTGGAGTGTGCCCAAAGAAGGGAAACGAAGCTGGTGAAGGGTCTAGACCACAGGTCTTGTGAGGAGCAGCTGAGGGAACAGGGGCTACTTAGTCTGAAGGAGGCTCAGGGGAAACTTTCTCACTCTCTACAACTACCTGAAAGGAGGTTGTAGAGAGGTAGGGGTTGGTTTGTTCTCCCAAGTAACAATTAATAGGACAAGAGGAAACGGCCTCGAGATGCACCAGGGGAGATTTAGGTTGGATATTAAGAAAAAAATTTTTTACTGAAAGGGCTGTCAAGCCCTGGAATGTGCTGTTTAGGGCAGTGGTTGAATCACCGATCCTGGATGTTTGAGACGTGTAGATGTGGTGCTGAGGGACATAGTTCAGTGGTGGTCTTGGCAGTGCTGGGTTAATGGTTGGACTTAATGATCTTAAAGGTCTTTTTCAACCTAAACGATTTTATGGTTCTAATGAAATTATTTGTCATGGCATCTTACAAGTGCTAAACCCTGCAGCAGTTTGAGAGCATCAGTCATTACAGTTACAGGTCAAACTGTTTCTAGGAAACATCCTTCTAGGAAACATTAATTTCCTCTTCTCACCTCTCTTCCCCCGTTTCCACTCTTTTGTTCCAGGACCTGCCCCTTCAGGAGATTTCTCCAATTTTTTGGTCAGCCTACCCTCACTCTGTAGGCTTCATTCCTACAGCCCTCCTGGACAAGCCTCCTGGCACAGCCAAATGATGGAAGTATCCCCTAGTTTCATACTTAACCAAGCCTTGTCACCTCATTTTCTGCACTGATTAACAAACGACTCCTCTCTGAATCAGCTGCTGCTTGCTTGTACTTTCCTCTTCTGTTAGCATAGCTTTTCAGCTTCTTAGAATCAGTTTGGGTTTAGGTTTAAGCTTTTGGAAAATTACTTGTGGTCTATTGAAGATAACATGTTTAGTCCCAATTAAGATCTCATGTCAAGTGCTCCGATGCTTTCCTTAGATAACATGCACGAGGTAATCACTGTCATTTTCCCCTTCCTGTTTTCCCTCTGGTGTTCTGTACATATACACGAATAATATTCTGCTTGCTAAATTCGGAAGCCTGCATTATTCAGAGTGCACCTTTCTTCTCCATGGATTGCTCTCCATGACAGAGATTTGTTGCTGGAATGTTCCCAATTCTGTCCTTGAATACACCGTGGCCGTAATGCTACTGGTGAGCTACTGAAAACATCAGCTTTCTACTGCCAAATGGAAATTGCTGTCCACTGTCAGGTAGAAAAGAGAATGAGTAATAGACAAGCAACCAGAATACGAATGGTTTTTTTTCACCTCCTATGCAGACCCTCTGGTTTTAGCTATCATGTTAAAACTGGTTATTATCCTTAAAAATTAAATTTTTAATCTGTTTAGAACACTTTGTTCTTGGGAAAGCATGAATGGGGAGGATTAAATTATATCTGTACTATGCTTTTCTTAGTGATTGTAATTATGTTGTCACTCATTATGCTGTTCATTGCACTTAGCTGCATGGAACTGGGGAAAAAACATGACATTTCTGCCTGTACTAGACATAATGAGAATCTATGGCTTTTCACAGAATCATAGGTACAGGAGTAAACAAAACGTAGGAAAGTTGTATTTGGAACAAGGGACTTTTTCCTTTGAGCTGTCATATAAAATATTTGTATTTCCCTTGGGAAAGGCAGGTTACAGGTACAATTTAGGTGAACAGCAAACATTTTTTGTTGCTCTTCGACCCATCTCTCACCCAGCAAAGCCCTGATTTTGAAAAAGGCCCCCCACAAAACCCAGCTGGTAACTCCAGTCTTCTGGAGAAGAGAGCACACATTTTTATTGTCTCAGTTTTTGGATGAAATACCTGAGCTATCTTTAAAAGGGCATAGACTTAAAAACCCATGCAAACTAACTGTTCTCTGGAAACAATACACCAGTCAGCAGTCCTGAACACACAGACTTACACTGTTCTGCCTACCCATCTCCTTCAAACAGTAAGCACCCAACCTTGCCAGTGGTGAGTACGTCTGTCATTAGGATGAACATACCCAACTTCACTGTAATCAAGTGCATTTTTCCTAATTCTTGATTGGAATCTGTATGGAATATTAAAATCCGATGCAAAAGGTGCTGTCCAAAGGCAGTGCTTTTATTAAAATAAAAACCAGAATAATGCCACACCCTTTTGGCAGAGTGGCCTACTGAAGAAACTGCATCACTAGTATGTTCTGAGAAGTTTTAAGTAGGAAATTGCTGTGCTATTTGAAAAGTTATAATTTCCACGAACCATAAATTGACTTAATTTGTTGTAGAATTTGACAAATGAACATAGTTAACTGAAACTGGAGAGGAGTAAGTCAGGCCACAAGGAGTCAGAGTAACTATTTAAGTTCCCAGTAGGCTTGTTTGCATCCAAGTTAAAGTTCTTTGCAACCAAAGTGGTTCTACAAAATATTCTGGCCTGAGTGAATGGCATCCCGTGCAATGTGTGCTTAGGCAGAAGTTTTCTAACCTATGTAGGCATCAGTATCACAGTATACTCCAACGTTGCACAGTCTCTGCTTCCACTTTTAATAAATGTCAGTTGCCACAAACCACGGTATTCTGCAGACTAGCTGTGCAGATCTTTCAGCAGTGACCTGGTTTTTCATACTGACTGGTACACATTAAATGCTTCTAGGAGGTTATTTTCTCTTGTCAGGGTCACTGTGACTTTTATTTTTTTAAAAGATAACATCTCCCTGGCAACAGTCTTTCCTTCCCTTTCACAATGTATTGGCAAATTAAAACTCAGGACATTTTTTGCTGTATTATGCAAGTACGTAACTTTGTTGTTTTAATCTCTATCAACTGATGTAAAGTTAGCACACATGGAGCAAGACCAACACAGGAAAGTATTTACATTTTTAAGAATGCAAGAGGAGCAGAAAACAACTGAGAGAACCCAGACCAGATAATGCAAAAAGTATCTTTTTTGAGTTAAATGTTGTAACTTGCCATGGAAATTTCAAGAGGTCCTCACAGCTGATATTCAAAGTATTTTATCAAACAGGTTTGTTTTTTCAAAAGCAATCAAAATCAAGGATTAATCTTCTCTTGGAAATCCAGGCACTGTTACACTCCCCTGTACAGTTATAATCTGTGTAAAGCCTGCCAATGGCCAGTGCCATCCTCCCTGACATTAGAACAGCGCCCCTGTGTGACATTAAGGGACAAGCATTATTACTTGAATCTCCCTCAACATTGCTTTGTAAGACAATGCTTTTAAAATGCTTTGGGTTAAACAGTCAGCGGAGTTTTGAGAGTTAGTTTTGTTACTGGTTGTTTTTTTTTTTCCACTCTTTTGGTCTCAGATTGAGAAGGGAGAAGCAGGGATCCCTCCCTGCAGGCTCTCACTCTCAGGGTGGCAGCTGCAGCACAAGGAAGCAGAGAAGGGCATGGTACATCCCAGCTCCTCTCCATGGCACCTTGTATGTGGAGTCCTCTGCTGCCTGACAAATTCCCCATGGTCAGAACATTGCAATGGACTAATATCACTGCCCATGTTGTGATAATATTGGCAATAACTAACTTTGGCCAACACCTGGCTTTGTATGCTGTTAGAATCGCAGTGTAACTACAGTACCACTATATTGCTCACTACTTTTAGGGAATAACAATGCAGAACATTATTATATCAGCTATGTTTAATTTAAAGAGGAAACAGGATCCCACTATCTGCTTATAATCCATATTTGCCTGGCACATGGAATATTCAAAATCACACTGACACTCTGCATCCTCACTGACAACACTTAGAAAGGATGTAAGAACACAGGTGCTGTTCAGAAAGCAATGTTTATGTTCTTATACTGCAAAGTGGCCATGGTCAAACTGACACAGCACCTTTTATAACAGCAGCAAGCATTTACAGAGGTGTGATGTTAATGGAAACATTAAAACTTCTTTATCATATCTATTTGTAAGTCACTGTTTTCAGCCAAAAGGCTGGAAGGAGGCTGTGTACCCACTATGGTTAGGATGACAGGAGTGGACTTCCATGACGGATCTGTGTATCCCTCAACTGCTGCCTGAGACTTCCCGAATCCATTTCTCTTGTTATGCCTGCTTACCTTTTCCTCTACACCAGTATCTTTTAAAGATTGTTATAAATATACAATCCCAGTCAAATTCAGGAGTTTTGATGCTTTCTCAGTGATGGGTATTTTGAATCGGGAGATGATAATGAAAACCTCTGTTTAGGCAGAAAGGTTCTGAAGCAGGCTAGTGCCTTTCATTACCCATGGAATTCTTGGGGATGCTGCCATGGATTGTGATGACCAATGTCTCACATACAACCTTAGTGGTGGTACTGCTTGGAGCTACCTCCTTCACACTGCTGACCACTCTCATATTTCCATTGCAGGGTCTATATTCAGAGTGTGGGGTGTGTTTCTTGGAATGATTCACTACTGAGGTACTGTACTATCCAGCAGAATTTTCTCTCAATAATTTATTACGTATTTTCACTCAGTAAGACTTCTGATTTAAAATGCCTGCCCTTACACAGAATTACAGGAAGCCTCGTTTATTGTGCTGAGACAGCTTTTTCATACACTTCAAATTTATACTGGATGCCATTCTCTTCTTGGATATCAGCAGGGACACCTGGGTACCTGTAGAGAGGGGAGAAGAAAAAGCAGAAGCCAACAAGTAGATTAAAATATCATTATAAATAAAAATCAAAATATCATTACCTGCAATTTATTCAAGCAATTACAAAAGAGTTTTTTTAAAAAGTATTTGAAAATACCACTCTTACTGGTATACTAAGTACAAACTATTTTCAGGATTCATGTCATCAGTTACTCTGATGCAGCCCCCTCTCCCCCTTTTTGGCTAAATAAAAAACTCCAACATTTTTATTAAAGCTTCCAAAAAATTATTTAAAGTCTCTGCAAAGACAGAAGAAATACAGACACTTTTGGGCTTCTTTGCTTTTTCTCAGATGGTTTAGAGGAGACACTAAAGTAAAGGTTTCTAAAAAGTCTACAACAGCTTCTTAAAGTGGCTAACTGCTATCATGCAAAGTTCTCCTCTATATTCTAGATTCACTAAAACAGTTTTTACTAGTTTTTTTATATTTTAAAAAATATCTTCAGCTCCCTGTGATAGAATAAGGATTTTGTATGAGTGATGTTGACTTTGGAGAAGAAACACATTTTAAATTTTATTTGCTAGGTTTGACTATCAGGTTTCCACTTTAGTGAGAGAATTATCCACTATTTTATAAATTCATGTTTTAAGGCCAAATTCTGTTTTCAGTACACAGATTTCAGTACACTATACCAATGTATACCTGAGAAACAGCCAAGCAGGAGAGAGGGGAGCTTTGGGTCAGACATCAGAGTCCTAAAGTGGGCTCATGATAGGGCACAGCACAGTTCAGAACACCTTAGAGTTGTAAAAGGTCACTCACCCTCCCTGCTCTCCTTGTTTGTCTCTCTTCTCTCCTGCCCCTACCTACTCTCCTTCACTTTAATGCTAATCCACTCCTGTGCCCCGCACAGGGAGCTGATGTGTCATATGTTCTATTTCTCCCACTGCTGGTTTCTAACCAGCTGAGAACCACAACGGGAGTAGCAAGAAGAGGAAGAGGTCCTTTCCTTGCTGGTTCTTGAGGCAGATGTTTGAATTTTTGTCACCTCCCTACTGCTTGTTGGATGTAGTGCTGTTGGAAAGGACATAGAAGGATGACTGGAATATGACAAGGGTAACATAGAAGACAGAGTGAATGCCGAAGACTTACGGCTCAATACTTCTTCCTGCTAAGTTTGTTAATAAGTAATTTTCTCCAGAGAAAGGAATAACCTCAGAAATCTATAAAGGCTCCCTGCTAAAACTAATTTAAATTGTCTTTACCAATTTATCAAGGACATTGAGATGCTAAATATCATCTACTATCAACATACTGAGAGTTATGAAGCCTAATAAATATTGGAGTAACTCTAAAATGAGAAACAATAAGAAAGTTACTTTTCAAGCCAACTGACAAATGCCATTCTTTACTGTAAGATTGTGGGAAGGCTGAACAATGCAACAAGTTCCAACAACCTCTCTGTGCTAAGTGTGGTCCAATTCCAGGTTCTAATAAAATACGACTCTAGGGAAAAAAATACAGTGAAAACCACCTCTAACTCAAACCAGAACATGGCTTTAAGTGGACCCTTACACATTCAAAGTAGATTATGTCTTCCATCTGAACACAAGACTAATAAGCATGTTGATACTTACTCTGTGAGAAGTTTGTAGTCTTTGTGGTTGATTTCTGGAAAAAACGTGTCACTTTCAAACTCCTGCAAAATTCTTGTCACAAACAATCGATGATTAATTGGTTTCTCCATTGCTGCCTTTAAAAACAACAGAAATGACTAAAATTGAGATACCTGTAAAACAGTCAACCATGCATGAAGTAGTGTAGTTATTATAATTTTTAATATTCTTGTTTTATAATACTATTTGAAGTCTGCAAGAGAATACCAAGTGTAAATTCTGATATGGAACACTGGCTTTCTTTATCAGCTCTCCCAAATTCTTGTTCTGCCCGCACCAGCCATCACCATGGCAGCATTCAAAAAAACCCAAGAGATAAGAGTTTTAGTATACTTTCTACTTGTAGACTGCACACCAAATATGTTATCTAAAACTGAAACTCAGTTACTATTTTGTATATTATGGGATTTAAGCAAAGCAGTGAAAACTGAACTCTAATCTTCTCTCAGACTCTGACCGAGAGCACTTTTTAAAGGGATAGTTTCATCTTGATTGCTAGTTCCACCTATAAAGCGGCAGCAATATCTGTCCTCAGAGCTTGGGGCAGCTGACAGAAATTAAAAAAAAATTAAGTAGTCCTGTGAGAAGAAAGGAGCAGAGTATGGCTTAGTCTCCACAAACAATTTCTGAATCACACCTCTCTGAAAGACAAGAAGCTTTATAAGTGGTGGGAGAGGCCCACACCTCAAGGAAATTTGTTCCAATATTTAATTAATATCACTGCTAAGGATTTATAATGGACTTTTAGCCTGCATTAGTTTTCAATTCTTGTCATCAAATTATGTGTCAGTTTACCTTCCAGATTTGATCTTTAGATTATGGCAAAGTGATAATATGCTTTGAAAGTTATATAGCTACAAAAACAAAGAAAGTTTCTGAGCTCCTTGGATGAAAAAAGTTATGAAAGCACCTGTTAGGTGAGCTCCTC
Organism: Brachypteracias leptosomus; assembly: GCA_013401335.1. NCBI lineage: Eukaryota > Metazoa > Chordata > Aves > Coraciiformes > Brachypteraciidae > Brachypteracias > Brachypteracias leptosomus. The sequence goes on along the minus strand of VYZX01019094.1, from coordinate 54,382 downwards.
ACTAACAAATTCACACAAACTCAGGCGTTAAAAAAAGATGTCTGCAGATAAGACTGAAAAGTGACCTCTTCCAGACTTTCTCAGCATTAAAATATCCCTTTAAAAGCTATACTGATGCCTGGTTACATTATATTTTTGGAAAGCTCACAGCTGTTTCTCCTTTTCCCTTAAGCTGGCAATGAGCAATGCTCTTTGTTAAAGGTGATTCACCATGCAGCAGGCTATTAGGTAGCACTTTGACAAGTACAGGAACCAAGTAATAGCAAATCTAATCCAATAAAATTAATTGGTATCACTGCTCAGAAATTAGTTTCCTGAAAAGCTACTATGTTACTACAGAATGACTTAAAATGGAAGGGGTAAGTCACAGCACACCAGCATCCAACAGCACTGAACTGGTGTTCATCCAGTTTGTACACAAATGCCACATTTTTTGGGAAGTAAGAGGAGAAACATATACCTACAGAATATCAGAAGACAAATAATTTGCTTCACAAATAAAAACAAACTGTTTTATAAACAGAGATGCTTTTGGTTTGTAGTAGAAAAATAAATCAACTTCTTATCCAGCTTTAAGGGAATTCAGCTTCAGCAAGAACTCTGTACCACAGAGACAAGTCAGGGAAGAGTCTAGAGTGTGACTGACCACACATACTGCAAAGAAAACTGGACTTAGCATTAAGGGGACTGGAGGGTGATCTCTGTTCAAGATAAACGGTTGCTTTAGTTGAGTGAACTAACCAGCTGTGTAACTGTTTGTTCCCAAGTTAATAAAAAAATGTACAAATGCTTCCTGAGCTAGCCTGACCAGCTCTGGGGGCCTGCATGTGTTTATGGCCCAGAAATACTAAACAACAAACAAAAAGAGAGGAGGAGAGCAACAGGCTTGAGCTGGTTTGGGGAGGGACTTTTTACAAGGGTGTGTAGTGACAGGACAAGAGGTGATGGCTTTAAACTGGAGAAGAGGAGATTTAACTTAGATGTAAGGAAGAAGTTCTTCACTCTGAGGGTGGTGAGTCACTGGGACAGGTTTGCCCAGGGAAGTCGTGGATGCTCCATCCCTGGAAGTGTTCAAGGCCAGGTTGGATGGGACCTTGAGCAACCTGGTCTAGTGGGAGGTGTCCCTGTCCATGGCAGGGGGATTGGAACTAGATGAACTTTAAGGTCCCTTCCAACCAAAACCATTCTATGATCTTATGGTTTCAACCCACATATTCCTCCTCAGCAGCTGGGAATGTCCAGCATCATGACAGTGAGCATATGATAGTGACAGGCAAGGAGAGACACATTTGTAAGGTCATTCAGCTTTGTATTTTGCTTGCTCTACTCTGCCAAGGGTAATTGTCACTTGTATTGAGATTTAAGCACATAGTTACATCATGTCATGACATCCTGACCTGGCCTTGGCCTGACCCCATGGCCCCATCTAGTCATCCCAGGGCTACGTTTGACTCTGGTTACCTTCAATGGGCCTGATCCCCAGCTGTGGACCTGCCACATCATCATGAGCCCTGGCTGTTGAGGCCCCAGTCATGCCAATAAGGTTACTGCCCATGGATCCCTGCCCCCGTCCCTTTGGGAGGACATAGTCCCTGACAGTAACTTCAGAAAACCTCAGGTAAGTGTATTTTGTATCAAATATTAAACCTCCCATGTGTGGAGTCTCTAGAGGAGCATGTTCAGAGAGGACTGGACTCTAGACACTACTTCTGCAAACCACTCCATTGTCATGCTGGGTCTCAAACTGATTCTTTGTATGGTTTTAATTTACTGTGGTTTTCCCTCATCGTCCATTCAGTTATCCTTGGGCTGTATTTGTACCTGCACCGGCTTCCTCTGCGAGTTTGCTCACAGGGTCATCTCCTTGTGTAGCAGCTACTGAGATAGTACAGCCTGATGCAACACGGAAAAGCAATGCTGATTTTTGGTTCACATTAAAGCACAGCCTATTAAAACTGGGGCTGTTTACCTCTCAGAAACACCAGAACCACTCCTCAAGCAGAGCTGACTTTCCACAGAAGAGCTGAGGTGTCAGGATCCCTCCTGCTGCCCCAAGTATGTCAATCCTATATGTGAACCATAGTCCTTTATTACTCACATATATCTTCATAAACCAGTGAAAAGAATTTAGCATATGCTCATCTTTTTGCCCACTTCCAAGAAATCCTTGGCAGGGCTGCCTCTGAAGCATAAAGCAAAAAGGAGATGACCTAAGGATCATCCTCCCCATAATTTAACAGCTGCATTGGACTGACAGACACACTAGATTAGATTATGTCTGTTTGTGCAGGACCATTGCCTTGAATTAGTTTCTCTTTGTGGAATACAGGTTAAAACAGCCCTGAAGCTGTGCAACAAAGAATAGCCACGTATTACAAGTAGTTTCAGAATTATTATATGAAAAAACAATCTTTCATAGATCTAATCACCCAGCCTCTGTAAGATAGTGAGCATAGCAACCAATTGCTGTAGAATGGACCAATTATTTCCAGTCATTTAAAGATTCACAGGTTTTAGGATACACACACTAATTCTGCCTTCTCTTCTTCTACTGATTACAAAAAATAAGTAAAACAGCAAAAGTAACTATGTGAGGCACTTATTTTTCAAGTGTCTTCCTAGACAACAGCATTGTCAATCCAAACAAAATATGAGAATACTACACAAGAGAAAATTTCAAAATACACAGTCTGTTTATTTGCCCTTAAAATTAATTGGATCATATAGGCAAGATGCATTTTGAAGCCAGAATAGTATTAAAAAATATATTTTACACATTAAAAAAAAAAATTTCACAGCTGAAGATCATAGAATCATTGTGGTTGGAAAGGACCTCTAGGATCATCAAGTCCAACCTTCAGCCCAACATCCCTCTAACCAGTAGACCATAGCCTCAAGTGCTACATCTACTCGTTTTTTGAACACTTCCAGGGATGGTGACTCCACCACCTTCCTGGGCAGCCTGTTCCAGTGCCTGACCACTCTTTCAGTAAAGAATTTCTTCCTAATGTCTAATCTAAACCTCCCCTGGCACAACTTGAGGCCATTTCCTCTTGTCCTATCATTAGTGATTTGGGAGAAGAGACCAGCACCAGCCTCCCTACAACCTCCTTTTAGGCAGTTGTAGGGAGCAATGAGGTCTCTTCTCAGCCTCCTCTTCTCTAGAATAAACAACACCAGTTCCCTCAGCCGCTCTTCGTGAGGCATGTTTTCCAGATCTCACGAAGTTCTAGATCTTACCTAGGCAAAAGGACTTGCATTTTGTTAAAATCTGGCTATTAGAAGAGCTGTGGTGATAACCAGGAGAACTGACACCTTCAAAAATCCTTCCCACACTGTTAGGGCACATCTTAGTGAGGTAGGGAACAGCCCTTCCTTCCCAGGCCTAAGGCTAAGCCTACTGAGGGAGGAGACACTGTGGAAGCTCCCACTACCAGTTCTCTACCAGTCAGCTCCCACTACCAGTCAGGGACAAAGGCAATTGCAACAAAATTCTTCTACGACCGATATCAAACAACCTGTCCATTTCCCTCTTGCAGAAACAGATACACTTTAGTCACTAGACTTTTCCATATGTTAGCCTTAAACCTTTTCCTCTATGAAAAATAACTTGAAAAGCAACAACCTTTCATAGATTCATGATTTATGTCTGTAGCTGACTCATGTATTAACCTTTTTCAGTCATTATTTTTTCCCAGAGGAATGTCAAATCAATACTTGTGTTCACAGGAATGAGCACACAAAAAGCTTGCTTAGGAGTAAGAGCAACATTACACCTTTCTTTCCACATTAAAAATCCTGAGTTAATTTTGAAGACTGCGTTGAAAGGCTGCATATGTCCCTCTCAAGTCTGTGAAAGTATAAAGACACTAAATTAAAGACATTTATTGAACTTTTAAAAGAAATTATTAGTTAATCCCTTAGTCCATTGCTAGTGTTGCAGATTTTGCTCTAATTTTAACTAGGTAAGATCAAGAAGTTTTGGCCACCAGAGGCATGACTACAACAGTCATGGATATATTCGTAGAAAACATCAATCTCTGGGGGAGAAGAGTGCTGCCAGCTGCAATGCTGTGACACTGCTACTTTTATATGAAAGAAAATTGCACTAAGAGTGCCCAAACCTTTTCCCAAAAAACACCTAGAAGGTCAAAGGAATACAGAAAAATTGTCTTCCTTCTCCCATCCTTTTGTTCAGACAACTACACAAAGCTGCCCAACTACACATGGGAAAATTCCCCTGTAAAGAAGGATTCTGCGAATTACAGTAATGAGGTAAGAGGGTTACATTTGCATATACGCCAGGAAGACAGTGACCTGCCTCAGACCATGCATGTGCATAGCTGAGCAACACTGTCATGAGCTTGGTGGGACAGGGAAAAAACATATGGTCAGTGCAACCACAACAACCCTCAGTTTCCACTTAATACAAGGTGATGCTACCAGCTTTCAAAAATGCCCACAGGATTAAGCCATATTAATTAGTTCACTTTAAAATAGGACTGGTGGAGAAGTCATGCAGTGCTCAGCTTTTTGGACAGGTTGCTGCCAGAGCAGAATAAAGATTTGGGTCTGCAGTGTGATGTCTTCCACTCAAGTGCCATGAAGCTCAGAGCCTGCTCTTTGCAGGATGTTCTCTGAGAGCCCTGTCTGAAGGGAGCCACAGCACTGCAACCTGCAAGAGTGGATGGAGCACGTCAGCATGGAAAAATGAGCTGTCTGCACAGCTCCTTTCTCAGTTCTCAGTCACATCTTAGACTGAAAGCTACACTTCAAAAACATGGTAATGTATGTGTTAGTCTCAACTCCAATAGCTTAAAATAATTCCAATAGGTACACAGCTCAAAAACACTTTGTCTTACATGCAGGGAAGGTAGAAAACCTCCTACTGTATCTTTTATAGCTTACAGGAAATTCGGACATACTAAAATGTAAATTTAAAATGTCTATCCCAGTATTGGCTACTAAGGATTTTCAGGCTTAAAAAAAATTACGATAAAACTAGTGATTCAAATTGTTAGCATTACTCTCTTTTAAAGAAGAGATCCTTCTGGTACAGCAAAGATTTGAAGCTTAGCAAATGTGGCATTCACAACCCACTCAGGGCATTCAAAACCCAGTGAAGCCTATATGCTTAGTCAAGAAACTCTATTTAAGAGGACAATTAACCATCTGCAAAAGACTTGCTGCACTAAATATGAATAGCAACTTCAAAATTCAATAATTTTGAAGAATGAAAGGGGGCAGATTACCAAACACAATATGTCAAATACCAATACAAAGGAAGACACCTGAGCTTGAATATTAGACAAAATTTTCTCTTGGAGATTACTGAAAGTTTAATTTTCCAACTCAAGCCTTTTTGTTGAAAAAGTTCCCCAAATGCTATTTTTCACCAGCATCTATTTTCTGTTACAGCCAGCCTAGATATTAACTAAACAGCTAAACCAACAAAACTTCTTATGAAAGAACTTTTTGTTCTGTTATGAAATTACGTTTCTTCTCCAGATTTAACACACAGATACAATTCTGTACTTCAGCAATGTGACCTTGAGTGTCATTGTTTGCTTCTGTGGGATTGAGAAAGCAACTAGCTGAGTAGGAACATATAAATTAGAGGAGACAATTTTAAATCTTTGAGATGCTGTAGGAAAAACTGTTTTATCAAGGTGAAAACCCGTTTGACACAGAGCCTGTTTTGGTGTTACTAAAGAGGTCTTGGTTATGAGGATCTGAGTCATAAATTTTTCTTTTTTTTTTTTTAAGTTGTACTGCTAGAGTTTTTTTTGTTTTCTATCACTGGGAGGTTCACTGTTAGGCTTTTGTGCTTGGTTTTCTTTACAAAGCAAGATTTATATTAAACACTCTATGAACAATCATAAGATCATACCTGCCACATAAGTAAATCTACATCTGGTTTTGTTTTCTGTTTTTTTTTTAAAAGATCCTGTGTAATATTTGGGGATGTGCTGTTCTTACAATTCCTATTCCCAGCAAATACAAATGTTTTTAAACAGTTTAAAACACACAGTTTAAATCCAGTTAAAAGAGACTAATTATTATATTGAGCAGACTCCTTTAGGACTTCCAGGTACTGCTCTTTTTCAGAGACAAAGCCAAGACCTGAACCTCCCAATTAAGAGACAACACCTCCACGCAGAGAGCAGCTACACTAGCATCTCAACTCAGAACAAACATGGTTTTGAAATGAATCTTCCAAATGTTAGCTGTACTGGAGAGCAATCTCAGTGTGCATGAACTAGATTTCTTGGGGATGGAACCAAGCCAGAAGACCTGCTCCAGGAACACACCTGATAAACTCTAACATTGAATAGGAACTCAAGGGCCAGAACCAATGAGTGAGTCACCAACACAGGTTTTCCAGCACACAAGCAGCACTCTCAAAACACCAAGTGCCCGTGAAAAGTCATGGAGTACCTGCCATGACACATAAAGGCTTTGCAATTGCTGTGACCTACTGGCCACTGCTGGGCTGCTACACTCCTCCTTCCTCATCCATACAATCAATAGCAACACCAGCTCATTCTAGAACTTGGGAGATCCATAATGGCGCAGAAGATGCATTACAGTGTCACACTGAGATACAAAGAAATGAAACTTGTAAACCTGTGCTGCGAGAAGTCCAAAAGCTTCCCTTGAAGCAACAGTAGCACCTTATGGCTGTATCAGATTAGAAACCTGATGAGGTGATCAGTGTCAAGTCAAACTTAAAATGAAGGCTGAATGAGGTTTCTGAACCCTCAGTGCACTGTGGGAGCTGTTTCTGATTTTTCTGCTTTCACTTCCTAATACCAATACTCTACTAAGCTCCCCCTGTCCCCACAAAAAGGCCTACTATGTCTAAGTGCCCTGCCCTTGTGGCAGAGGTCAAGGCCCAGAAACAACAGTTTCCCTGGGTATTCTGCTGAACACAGCATGAATGTAACCTACACAAGGACTTGGGTGGACACTGTTCAGAGCTCACCTTTGTCTGTTCTTCACAGGACTTGAGGCAGCTTATGCCAACTCTCCCAGCACCCTGGAGAGAACTGTTCCCTTGAGAACCTAGGGGCAGCGGGCAAGGTGGCCATAAGCAATAGACAGATGCACTGTGTCTATCTAAATCTTCAGATGCAGGTGATGGAATTTTCCAATTAGCAAAACAATGAAGTAAGAGTTACTGTGGCCTTGTGAAACATGATCTGGTGGCAAGGAAGAGCCAAGAGATAGTGAAATATTTGCTGTATCAGTGAACTGTGAAGAGCTAACAACCAGGCCTTTGAAAAGAAGCTCGAAAAGACTGATAAAAAGGAAACATCCTGCCCAAAAGGCACTGAGAACTGGGGAGTTGCCAAAAGGAGCATAAAGTCAGAGAAAATTTGCAGCAACTGAAGAAAGATGAAGGTCAGTAGGGGANCTTGTGAAACATGATCTGGTGGCAAGGAAGAGCCAAGAGATAGTGAAATATTTGCTGTATCAGTGAACTGTGAAGAGCTAACAACCAGGCCTTTGAAAAGAAGCTCGAAAAGACTGATAAAAAGGAAACATCCTGCCCAAAAGGCACTGAGAACTGGGGAGTTGCCAAAAGGAGCATAAAGTCAGAGAAAATTTGCAGCAACTGAAGAAAGATGAAGGTCAGTAGGGGAAGATCATGACCACCAACTCATGGACCACCTACCCCAGTTATACCAGCTCCTCAAAAGAACAAGGGACAGACCATGTGCAGTGATTTACACAGCAAGCGAGGATATTCTAACCAATCATAAAGATGAATAACGATGCATATGTATTAGAAAGCTGAATAATTAAACTTTGTGTATAAATAACTGGTGATACAGCACATTGAGGGGCTTGATTTGTGGGAAACCACTGAGCACCCAGGCTTG
>VYZX01019094.1:32806-45110 GCA_013401335.1 Brachypteracias leptosomus | reverse complement strand
CAGTTTTCTGTCAACCCAGATGGGATAGATGTGAAGCCTTGCCTGGATCATCTTGCTGGTTGCTGGTGGGGAGAAGCTGCTCTCTGGACTCCAAGTGCACACCAACCTACTGTTCAGAGGACTCTGTGAGGAATCTCCCTGTCTGGAGTGGGTGAGAGACTCAAAGGTGCAGCACACGATTGAGAGACATTGAGTGGGGTAACATTAGGTAAAGGTATTTGGTAAAGGCATTTTATGAGCCCTATGCATGTTTGGACAGTGACAATTGGAGTGCATAAAAGCCTGGTAAAGGTCAAGATATTTTAATATGGGAGCAGGAACATCTATGGAGGTCTCTCCTTGCTCCCCATTAGGATGCATCCTGAAACACTGGGGTAAGTTTGGTGGGGATCCTCTAACAGAGAAGAAATTAAAAGAATATTGTACTCAATGGTGGCCAAAGTATAACCTGAAGGATGAGGAAAAATGGCCAGAAATGGGGTCTTTGAATTATAATACAATTTTGCAACTTATGTTGTTTTGTAGAAGGCATGATAAATGGGACGAAATCCTGTATGTGGATTTATTCTTCACTTTAAGAAATGATCATGAAACAAGGAAGAAATGTAAATTGTTGATATCCAATGTGAATGTATTGATGATGATGGAGGATAGAAGGAAATTGCCTCAATGTTGTTCTGCTTGTAGCATTGGGAAAAAATGTCTGAAAACAGAGAGTGAAGAAGAGGATGTGCAATTGTTGGTTTCTCCAGGTAGAAACGGAGGGGCTCGTCCTAAAAATCAGAATAGTGTGGCTGATGGTAGGGAAGAGGACAGTGAAGGACTTAGCCCCATTGCTGGCAGAACTCGGGCACAACAGAACCCTGTGGTTCAGGCTCCACTGAGACAGGCAGTAGGACTGGGTGGAGAACCTGTGTATGTGAAAGTTCCTTTTTCAACCTCAGATTTAATGAACTGGAAGGAGTCTGCTGGGTCATATCTGAAAAATCCAGAGAAAGTGTATCGGTCTTTTAAAATGATAGTTGAAAACCATAACCCAGATTGGAAAGCTGTGCAGGTGCTGCTAAATACTTTGTTTTTTCCTGAGGAAAAGAGAATGGTGCTGGAAAAAGCTCAGGAGGAGAATGAGGGGCTAACTACAAGGGATTGTCTTGATTGTTTTATGCCAGCACAAGAGCCGGATTGGAGTCCAAATACAGCAGCAGGTAGATGGATGATTAAACAATATCAGCAGCTAATATTATATGGAATAAAACATGGGGTAACTAGACCTNCCTGGTTTCAGTTAAGCTGGGGAAAGAGACAGTTAGATTCCTAGTTGATACAGGGGACACATATTCTGTACTAAGTAGTTGTAAAGGACCTATAAGCAAATTCTCTATGTCAGTGATTGGTGCCACAGGAAAACGAGAAGTCAGACCTTTCTTTCAACAGATTAAGTGTGAAATTGGGAATAAAATACTTACACGTGAATTTCTGCATATGCCAGAATGCCTGTTACCTCCGATGGAATGGGATTTATTAAATAAATCGGGGGCACAAATAACCTTTCATCAGAACAAAGTTCAAGTACATATTCTGCAAAATAATGCCTGGGAGGCACAAGTCTTTATGTTACAGGAATGATCAGAGACAAAAGGAGCTGGAAATAAGGAAGAACAAATTGAAGCCTCCTCTGAAATAATGAATGCAGTGATCCCTTCTGTCTGAGCAACCAAGACANGCACACCAACCTACTGTTCAGAGGACTCTGTGAGGAATCTCCCTGTCTGGAGTGGGTGAGAGACTCAAAGGTGCAGCACACGATTGAGAGACATTGAGTGGGGTAACATTAGGTAAAGGTATTTGGTAAAGGCATTTTATGAGCCCTATGCATGTTTGGACAGTGACAATTGGAGTGCATAAAAGCCTGGTAAAGGTCAAGATATTTTAATATGGGAGCAGGAACATCTATGGAGGTCTCTCCTTGCTCCCCATTAGGATGCATCCTGAAACACTGGGGTAAGTTTGGTGGGGATCCTCTAACAGAGAAGAAATTAAAAGAATATTGTACTCAATGGTGGCCAAAGTATAACCTGAAGGATGAGGAAAAATGGCCAGAAATGGGGTCTTTGAATTATAATACAATTTTGCAACTTATGTTGTTTTGTAGAAGGCATGATAAATGGGACGAAATCCTGTATGTGGATTTATTCTTCACTTTAAGAAATGATCATGAAACAAGGAAGAAATGTAAATTGTTGATATCCAATGTGAATGTATTGATGATGATGGAGGATAGAAGGAAATTGCCTCAATGTTGTTCTGCTTGTAGCATTGGGAAAAAATGTCTGAAAACAGAGAGTGAAGAAGAGGATGTGCAATTGTTGGTTTCTCCAGGTAGAAACGGAGGGGCTCGTCCTAAAAATCAGAATAGTGTGGCTGATGGTAGGGAAGAGGACAGTGAAGGACTTAGCCCCATTGCTGGCAGAACTCGGGCACAACAGAACCCTGTGGTTCAGGCTCCACTGAGACAGGCAGTAGGACTGGGTGGAGAACCTGTGTATGTGAAAGTTCCTTTTTCAACCTCAGATTTAATGAACTGGAAGGAGTCTGCTGGGTCATATCTGAAAAATCCAGAGAAAGTGTATCGGTCTTTTAAAATGATAGTTGAAAACCATAACCCAGATTGGAAAGCTGTGCAGGTGCTGCTAAATACTTTGTTTTTTCCTGAGGAAAAGAGAATGGTGCTGGAAAAAGCTCAGGAGGAGAATGAGGGGCTAACTACAAGGGATTGTCTTGATTGTTTTATGCCAGCACAAGAGACGGATTGGAGGCCAAANAGAGCCGGATTGGAGTCCAAATACAGCAGCAGGTAGATGGATGATTAAACAATATCAGCAGCTAATATTATATGGAATAAAACATGGGGTAACTAGACCTAAAAACCTTGCAAAATTATATCAGTTGGTGCAAGGTAAAAGTGAGGACCCCTCTGCCTTTTATGAGAGGCTCTGTGAAGCAGCACAGAAGTGGACAGATTTGGATCCTGAGGATGAGGCAAATAAAATGACTTTTACTACTTTGTTTGTGAGGCAGTCAGCACCAGACATAAGGGAAGAGTTGCAGAAAGCAGACAGCATGTCTGGAATGCCAATATCTCAGTTAATAGAAATTACATATAAGGTATACAGTAATAGGAAAGAACTGGAAAAGAAGGAGAAACAGAAAGATAAATTGAAGGACAGAGAGCAAAATGCTGCAATTCCAGCNTCTGCAAAATAATGCCTGGGAGGCACAAGTCTTTATGTTACAGGAATGATCAGAGACAAAAGGAGCTGGAAATAAGGAAGAACAAATTGAAGCCTCCTCTGAAATAATGAATGCAGTGATCCCTTCTGTCTGAGCAACCAAGACACCTGAAGAGCTAAATCAGCGGAGCCAGTAAGAATGGAATTGAAACCAGGAACGAAATTGGAGGTCTGTGTTGGACTGGAGCCTATAATTAATAACTTTCTAAAATATGGACTGCTACAAGAAGGCCAATCGGAATGTAATACCCTGATTTTGTCTGTTAAAAGCCACATTCACAGCAATAACATCTGGTACAGGACCTAAGTGCTATTCATCAANGCAAGAGCACAGAAGGGGGAGAGGAGCAGGAGGAAAAAGAATCCCTTTGGGGAAAGATCAGTGTGCGATTTGCAAGGAAAGGGGACACTGGGAAAATGAATGTCCAAAGAGACCATCAGTTAACTGGACACCCTTGTCTGCACCCGTTCTGGAGGCAGATTTACTTATGATTGGTACGGAAGATTTGGACTGACAGGGACCAATGGTCCTGGTCTAATTCCTCTCAGCATTAGAAATTAGATTCCCCAGCCAAACCCCTGGTTTCAGTTAAGCTGGGGAAAGAGACAGTTAGATTCCTAGTTGATACAGGGGACACATATTCTGTACTAAGTAGTTGTAAAGGACCTATAAGCAAATTCTCTATGTCAGTGATTGGTGCCACAGGAAAACGAGAAGTCAGACCTTTCTTTCAACAGATTAAGTGTGAAATTGGGAATAAAATACTTACACGTGAATTTCTGCATATGCCAGAATGCCTGTTACCTCCGATGGAATGGGATTTATTAAATAAATCGGGGGCACAAATAACCTTTCATCAGAACAAAGTTCAAGTACATATTCTGCAAAATAATGCCTGGGAGGCACAAGTCTTTATGTTACAGGAATGATCAGAGACAAAAGGAGCTGGAAATAAGGAAGAACAAATTGAAGCCTCCTCTGAAATAATGAATGCAGTGATCCCTTCTGTCTGAGCAACCAAGACACCTGAAGAGCTAAATCAGCGGAGCCAGTAAGAATGGAATTGAAACCAGGAACGAAATTGGAGGTCTGTGTTGGACTGGAGCCTATAATTAATAACTTTCTAAAATATGGACTGCTACAAGAAGGCCAATCGGAATGTAATACCCTGATTTTGTCTGTTAAAAGCCACATTCACAGCAATAACATCTGGTACAGGACCTAAGTGCTATTCATCAAATAGTGACTGATGTACACCTGGTGGTACCCAATCCTTGAGCTCTGTTGCAAATGACAGTTGATTTGAATGTCTGTTTTACAGTACTGGACTTTAAGGATTCCTTATTTTGCATTCTGTTGGAAGAGCAAAGCCAGAAGCTGTTTGCCTTTGAACGGGACAGCCCTGCAACAGGACACAAAATGCAGCTGTGCTGGACAGTGCTCCCCCAAGGATCCAAGAACAATCTGGCAATCTTCGGTAATGCACTGGCAAAAGAACTGAAGCACTGGCAAGGTAAGACCACCACTACCTTGTTACAATATGCAGATGATATACTGCTGGGGGCAGACATGGTTGAAGAGTGTAAAGACACAACTATCAGTCCTATTGAACTTTCTGGGGTTTGCGGGATATAGAGTGTCACAAAAGAAAGCAAAAATTGTGCAGAAAAACGTGATTCATCTTGGATTTGGAATATCTCAGGGGGAAAGGAAATTTGGAGTTGAAAGTAAAGAGGCAATCTGTCAAATTACCCCCCCAGATTAAAGAAAATTTAGAGGATTTCTAGAAATGGCTGGATGGTGTCACCAGTGAACCCCTAATTTTGGAGTAATGGCCAAACCTTTGTATGAGGCTGTTAAAGGACCAGGCGAGTTATTAGAACGGACTCCAGAATGCTTAAAGGGATTTGATGAAATGAAAATTGCTCTCATAAGTACTCCTGCCTTAGGTGTCCTGAATTTAACAAAGCCTTTTGAACTTTATGTACATGAGAGAGGACATCAGGCACTGGAAGTGTTTGTACAAATGCNTTCAGTTAAGCTGGGGAAAGAGACAGTTAGATTCCTAGTTGATACAGGGGACACATATTCTGTACTAAGTAGTTGTAAAGGACCTATAAGCAAATTCTCTATGTCAGTGATTGGTGCCACAGGAAAACGAGAAGTCAGACCTTTCTTTCAACAGATTAAGTGTGAAATTGGGAATAAAATACTTACACGTGAATTTCTGCATATGCCAGAATGCCTGTTACCTCCGATGGAATGGGATTTATTAAATAAATCGGGGGCACAAATAACCTTTCATCAGAACAAAGTTCAAGTACATATTCTGCAAAATAATGCCTGGGAGGCACAAGTCTTTATGTTACAGGAATGATCAGAGACAAAAGGAGCTGGAAATAAGGAAGAACAAATTGAAGCCTCCTCTGAAATAATGAATGCAGTGATCCCTTCTGTCTGAGCAACCAAGACACCTGAAGAGCTAAATCAGCGGAGCCAGTAAGAATGGAATTGAAACCAGGAACGAAATTGGAGGTCTGTGTTGGACTGGAGCCTATAATTAATAACTTTCTAAAATATGGACTGCTACAAGAAGGCCAATCGGAATGTAATACCCTGATTTTGTCTGTTAAAAGCCACATTCACAGCAATAACATCTGGTACAGGACCTAAGTGCTATTCATCAAATAGTGACTGATGTACACCTGGTGGTACCCAATCCTTGAGCTCTGTTGCAAATGACAGTTGATTTGAATGTCTGTTTTACAGTACTGGACTTTAAGGATTCCTTATTTTGCATTCTGTTGGAAGAGCAAAGCCAGAAGCTGTTTGCCTTTGAACGGGACAGCCCTGCAACAGGACACAAAATGCAGCTGTGCTGGACAGTGCTCCCCCAAGGATCCAAGAACAATCTGGCAATCTTCGGTAATGCACTGGCAAAAGAACTGAAGCACTGGCAAGGTAAGACCACCACTACCTTGTTACAATATGCAGATGATATACTGCTGGGGGCAGACATGGTTGAAGAGTGTAAAGACACAACTATCAGTCCTATTGAACTTTCTGGGGTTTGCGGGATATAGAGTGTCACAAAAGAAAGCAAAAATTGTGCAGAAAAACGTGATTCATCTTGGATTTGGAATATCTCAGGGGGAAAGGAAATTTGGAGTTGAAAGTAAAGAGGCAATCTGTCAAATTACCCCCCCAGATTAAAGAAAATTTAGAGGATTTCTAGAAATGGCTGGATGGTGTCACCAGTGAACCCCTAATTTTGGAGTAATGGCCAAACCTTTGTATGAGGCTGTTAAAGGACCAGGCGAGTTATTAGAACGGACTCCAGAATGCTTAAAGGGATTTGATGAAATGAAAATTGCTCTCATAAGTACTCCTGCCTTAGGTGTCCTGAATTTAACAAAGCCTTTTGAACTTTATGTACATGAGAGAGGACATCAGGCACTGGAAGTGTTTGTACAAATGCTGGGAGACTGGAAAAGACTGGCAGCTCACTTTTCAAAACAACTGGTCAAGGTGAGCTCTGGATGGCAGTGGCAGCTGCTGTGCTGTTAATGCAAGAGGCATAGAAATTGACTTTTGGACAGAAAAATACTGTTTATGTGCCACATGCTGTTGCAGCAGTGCTGGAGCTGAAGGAACATCATTGGTTATCCCTGAGCACAATGGTGCAATACCAAGCAGTACTTCTCAAAAACGAGGATATAACAATGAAAGTGTCCAGTACCCTGAACTGGCATCATTGTTACCCTTACACAAAAGGAAGAATTGGCACATGACTGTTTACAAACTATCAAGCAGGGGTCTCCAGTGGTTCAGACCTGAAGGATACTCCTTTACAGGACCCTGACTGTGAGCTGTTTACTGATGGAAGCAGCTTTGTAACGAAAAGAGAACAGAAGGCTGGATATGCTGTCATCATTCTAGAAGAATAATTTGAGACAAAACTGCTGCCAGTGAAGACCTCTGCTCAGAAAGCTAAATTAATTGCCTTAACACAAGCTCTGGAATTACCAGAAGGAAAGTGGGCTAATGCCTATACTGACTCCAAATATGCTTTTGGAACAATACATACCCGTGGTGCAATTTGGAAAGGAAGAGGATTGTTATCTTCACAAGGGAATCTTATAAAATACAGTAAAGAGATTATGAAAGTACTTGAGGCAGTTAAGAGACCTAAAGAAATAGCAGCAATGTCCTGCAAAGCACATTGATCTGGACAAACTGATGTAATTAAAGGAAATAGAAAAGCAGATGAGACTGCAAAAAGAAGTGCTCTATCAACAGCTGTGGCAGCCTTAGTCCCAGAAAGAACTTTAGAAATTGACACCTCTAAGTATACAGAAAAAGAAAATAAATTGGCTGAATTATTGAAATGCCTAAAGACTGCTGAAGGATGGTGGGTAGCCTCAACTGGACAAGGTGTTTTAACCCCTCAAATAATGAAGGAGTTAATGGAGTGGACCCATAAAGTACACATATGGGAACTGAAGCTTTAATTGAAGCAATGAAGAGGTATGCTGTAAGAATTAATACGATGCTGGTTCCTCTAAGTACTACACAATGAAGTGAAATTTGTGCCAAAAATAATCCTAAGATCCAAAGGAGATCCCCTCCCAGAGAGGTAAAAAGAGGCTTTAAGCCTGGCAAATTGATTTTTCCAAATCACCTAATTGTAATGGATATAAATGTTGGTAATTGTTGATACTTTTTCAGGATGGCCTGAAGCTTTCCCATGTCACACCAATAAAGCAAAACAGGTAAAGATTTTGTTAAAGAAATTATACCAAGATTTGGGGTACCAGAAGGGTTCTCTTCAGATAGAGGATGTCATTCTGTTGCAGAGATGGTTCAGGAAGTGTCAAGATTTTTACAAGTTAGGTGGGATTTACATACTCCATGGAGGCCACAGGCTAGTGGAAAAGTAGAAAGGATGAATCAAGACAATAAAGAGACAAATTGGAAAGTTGTGTTAGGAAACCCAGATGAAGTGGACAGAGGTATTGTCTCAAGCACTAAGAATCACATTAATCCCTAGGGTTAGAGGAGGAGTTAGTTACTCCATTTGAAATTTTGCATGGGAAACCTTATATTGTAAATTTAACAGAGAAAGAAACCCAAATGTATCTTAAGGGCAATCAGATTTTGAGTGATTAACTCTTATCTTTGGCGAGAGTTCTTGCTTCCCTCTATAGGTATGTCCAACTGAGAACTCCTGTGCCTTTGGATTCACCCATACATTCATTTAAGCCAGAGCAGGTTTATTTACAAACTTGGATGAGGAGCTGCTGACAGAAAGTGGAAAAGACCTTACTACTGACAACAAACACTGCTGTGAAACTTCAGGGAACTGACTCCTGGATTCATTACACACGGGTGAAGAGGGCACTAGAACCNACAATAAGGTCCCCTCGGAGCCTTCTCTTCTCCAGACTGAACAACCCCAACTCTCTCACTGGCTCTCACTCATTAGTTTTCCAGAACACTCAAATAAAGGCATCCCCATTGAGAATTCATAAAATATGTTAAACAATAATGATCAAACTACACATGATGAAAATGTGGAGCAAGAACTGGAAGTTCATAATTCAGTGGGCAATTATTGCTAGTGATTACAGAGATGTAATAATAGCAAAAAATAGTTGAAAGAGGTTTTAATCTGTGGGAAACTATCTATTAATTGTACAGCAGCTATCTGTGTGGGAAATGATGAGAATTGGTCCTGAATACCTGAAATAGGTTACAGGTGGCAGAGCAAAGAACGAAGTGGATGGCATATCCCAAAAGGTAAGGTTTGGTATTGATTGTGTGGAAGCAAGGCATGGAACGTACCAGCTCACAACTGGTCAGGAATGTGTGCTTTGGGGGCAGCAATCCCTGACGTTACAGTGACAGAAAGGCTAAAGAAGTTCAGAAACAGTGGTTGAGATCATTTATGAGCAGACAAAAGATAAATAATTCTTTAATAGAAAGACCTAGAAAGTTTCACTCTTTTGCCAGATGGTTTATTCCTTGGCTAGGATTAAGTGACTTAGAGAAGGCCCCAGTGAACATCTTCATACTTGTAGAACAGACAGGAAATGAAACCTCTGATGCTATTGTTGCTTTACAAGAGGTTTTAGAAATTGTCCAGGTAACTATGGCTCTAGACACATTGATGGCCTCTCAAGGAAGAGTTTGCACAATAATTAATACCAGCTGCTGTGTATACATAGATCAGAGCTGAAGAATTTATACTGATTTGAATGAAATTTGAAAACAAACCAGAACATCACATAAGGTCCTAAAGGATGATGAGTCTCTTGGATTCGAAGAAACCTGGAAACANAGTTACTCCATTTGAAATTTTGCATGGGAAACCTTATATTGTAAATTTAACAGAGAAAGAAACCCAAATGTATCTTAAGGGCAATCAGATTTTGAGTGATTAACTCTTATCTTTGGCGAGAGTTCTTGCTTCCCTCTATAGGTATGTCCAACTGAGAACTCCTGTGCCTTTGGATTCACCCATACATTCATTTAAGCCAGAGCAGGTTTATTTACAAACTTGGATGAGGAGCTGCTGACAGAAAGTGGAAAAGACCTTACTACTGACAACAAACACTGCTGTGAAACTTCAGGGAACTGACTCCTGGATTCATTACACACGGGTGAAGAGGGCACTAGAACCAGATCAAGAAAAGTGGACCTCCACATAGACTGGGAAACTCAAACTGTGACTAACTCCGATGAACTATACTTTGACTAATACTGAATCAGTTTTACACTTAGATTGTACACAAGGTGGAATTCTTTTTTATTGTTTTGTAGGAATAACATTAGTAGTACTTCTATATTTATGCAGGTATATAACTTTTCTAAAACCCAATGAGAGGAATATTGTAGTTGGTTTTTTTAGTTTATCTGAGGCAGGCAACCAAAGGGAACCAGGAAAGACACTCTGATTCTCGGTATCAAAATATTCACTTGAAATTGACTGAAAAATCTATGAAAATAGTTAACTGAACAAATTGCTGGGTACGTACTAATCATAGAATCATCAGGGTTGGAAGGGACCTTAAAGATCATCTAGTTCCAACCCCCTGCCATGGGCAGGGACACCTCCCNGGTTGCTGTAGCTCTTGACAGACAGCCTTAGCCATGTATCCTCACACTCAACACATTCTGCACCTACTCCTTATTCTCCAGGATCCCCATACCAATAGGATGCCACCAGCCTGAGCTCAACCCCTGTGCCAAAGGCTGCAGATCAAGTAGGGCAGAGCAACTATCATTAAGACCCAAAAGAATGCAATTATCCCTGATCTTCCTACTCATCCCCCAAGACATCCACAACAGTGACAGGCTGTCAGAGCAGCCTGAAGTAAGTGCAATGGGTACATGTGTGAGCTTCCTGTTCCCTTTTGTAGTGATCCTGACTGAAGCAACACTGTTCGTTAAGGAGTCAGGAATCCACATAACAATTAGCCTGAACAGGTCCAGGCTGATACTGTCCTGTGCAAATTCCTTGGCCACAGGATAAGCTCAGCCAGGACACTGTAAGAGAGGAGCCTGCAGGCAGCTCCCACTCGGCACCTACGTGTTCTTGCCTTTATCTCAAAGAGCAGCAAGAAGTTCTNTGGTTCCCTAATCTGAGTTTATGGTTAAGGGAATGCTGATGCTCATAGTCTTATTAGCCTTTATATGTCTGTATGTAATTTTTCAATGTCTTTTCAAATGTACTTGTAGACTCCTAAGATTTCTGAAGCGAGACTTAATAAGACTCATAAAAAGGCCTCATAGTTTCAAAACAGGGGGAAGCTGATATACAGCACACAAGGTAATTTTCCAATTAGCAAAACGATGAAGTAAAAGTTACCATGGCCTTGTGAAACATGATTTGGTGGTAAGAAGGAGCTAAGACATAGCAAAGTACTCACTATTTCTTTTTACCAATGAACTATAAAACCCCAACAACCAGACCTCGAAAAGAACTGCCCAAAAGGTGCTGAGAACAGGGGAAATGCCAAAAGGAGTGTGAAGTCAGCGAAAATCCGCAGCAACTGGGAGGAAGATAAAGGCGGCAGGGGGAGATCATGACCACCAACTCATGGACCATGCACCCTAGTTATACCAGCTCCTCAAAAGAACAAGGGACAGAGCGTGTGCAGTGATTTACATAGCAAGTGAGGATATTCTAACCAATCATAGAGGTGAATAACAATGCTTAGTTATTAGAAAGCTGAATAATTAGAACTTTGTGTATAAATAATAAGTGCTACAGGATGTCGCGGGACTTGATTTGTGGGAAAAGCACCCAGGTTTGTGCAACTCTGAAATAAATAAGCAATGTATCTCTTGCATGTGTGATTTTTGGCTTATTGCACACTGGGTGATGA
Source organism: Brachypteracias leptosomus (assembly GCA_013401335.1). Classification (NCBI taxonomy): domain Eukaryota; kingdom Metazoa; phylum Chordata; class Aves; order Coraciiformes; family Brachypteraciidae; genus Brachypteracias; species Brachypteracias leptosomus. The sequence goes on along the minus strand of VYZX01019094.1, from coordinate 33,429 downwards.
ATCTGCCTTCGGGTAACACAGAGACTGCTCCTCTCTNAGGGTTAGAGGAGGAGTTAGTTACTCCATTTGAAATTTTGCATGGGAAACCTTATATTGTAAATTTAACAGAGAAAGAAACCCAAATGTATCTTAAGGGCAATCAGATTTTGAGTGATTAACTCTTATCTTTGGCGAGAGTTCTTGCTTCCCTCTATAGGTATGTCCAACTGAGAACTCCTGTGCCTTTGGATTCACCCATACATTCATTTAAGCCAGAGCAGGTTTATTTACAAACTTGGATGAGGAGCTGCTGACAGAAAGTGGAAAAGACCTTACTACTGACAACAAACACTGCTGTGAAACTTCAGGGAACTGACTCCTGGATTCATTACACACGGGTGAAGAGGGCACTAGAACCAGATCAAGAAAAGTGGACCTCCACATAGACTGGGAAACTCAAACTGTGACTAACTCCGATGAACTATACTTTGACTAATACTGAATCAGTTTTACACTTAGATTGTACACAAGGTGGAATTCTTTTTTATTGTTTTGTAGGAATAACATTAGTAGTACTTCTATATTTATGCAGGTATATAACTTTTCTAAAACCCAATGAGAGGAATATTGTAGTTGGTTTTTTT
>VYZX01019094.1:0-32256 GCA_013401335.1 Brachypteracias leptosomus | reverse complement strand
CTCATAGTCTTATTAGCCTTTATATGTCTGTATGTAATTTTTCAATGTCTTTTCAAATGTACTTGTAGACTCCTAAGATTTCTGAAGCGAGACTTAATAAGACTCATAAAAAGGCCTCATAGTTTCAAAACAGGGGGAAGCTGATATACAGCACACAAGGTAATTTTCCAATTAGCAAAACGATGAAGTAAAAGTTACCATGGCCTTGTGAAACATGATTTGGTGGTAAGAAGGAGCTAAGACATAGCAAAGTACTCACTATTTCTTTTTACCAATGAACTATAAAACCCCAACAACCAGACCTCGAAAAGAACTGCCCAAAAGGTGCTGAGAACAGGGGAAATGCCAAAAGGAGTGTGAAGTCAGCGAAAATCCGCAGCAACTGGGAGGAAGATAAAGGCGGCAGGGGGAGATCATGACCACCAACTCATGGACCATGCACCCTAGTTATACCAGCTCCTCAAAAGAACAAGGGACAGAGCGTGTGCAGTGATTTACATAGCAAGTGAGGATATTCTAACCAATCATAGAGGTGAATAACAATGCTTAGTTATTAGAAAGCTGAATAATTAGAACTTTGTGTATAAATAATAAGTGCTACAGGATGTCGCGGGACTTGATTTGTGGGAAAAGCACCCAGGTTTGTGCAACTCTGAAATAAATAAGCAATGTATCTCTTGCATGTGTGATTTTTGGCTTATTGCACACTGGGTGATGAATCTGCCTTCGGGTAACACAGAGACTGCTCCTCTCTCCTCTGCAGGCCCAGGAGGAAGAGGCTGTAACAGCAGCAGTCACTTACCTCCTTCCTGTTCCTTGTCCCTCTGTCACTGAGAGCAGCGTCCTGTCCTGAAATGCCACCACACAGGAGCGTATGCTCTAGCAGCTCTGCTTGCCCCAGTTCCTAGAGGCTGGGCTGGGCACAGCAGCCATCCATACTTGAGACTGGGAGACAGGCTGGGCACCTGTGTCCCAAAGAGTGCCCTTCTGCACTCAGGCAGCTGGGAAGATGCTCCACCTTGCCACAACTCTCATGAGGATAAGCCAGGCATGGTACCTGGGCAGGGCAGCATGAGGCACAGAAGGGATGCACTATTTCAGATAAAGCAGGTATTCAAACATCTTCAATGACCCTGCGCAGAAGAAGGTGCCAGCATTCCTTTTCAGTCTGAGGTTGTTTGGAAACCTCCGGAAACATACCTGAATTTGCCTCAGTTCATGGGCTACCCTTGGCTTGCTACTCTGGGTCTGGAAATTTGCTGGGATGTGGGTGCTGCCTAGAGTACCCACAAAGGGGTGGGAAATCAAAGAGAGCAAAGGCTTGGAAGATCATGCACATGTCACTTCCTCATACCATCTACAGAAATACGACTTGGAGGATTGCTTCAGAGAGCAATCAGGGAGTGATTCAGGGAGTGACAACAACCCTGATTATGATGAACCTGCTCATCCCAAACTGATTAACTGATCAGAAGTTTCTCAGGTTAAGAGCTGTGTTAAAAGGCTCCACACAGGACAATAAGCCAGTCTCTTGAACAGTGACATGGACACTGGAAGTGTTGTTTGGCAATGGCAAAGAGGTTGCTGTAGCTCTTGACAGACAGCCTTAGCCATGTATCCTCACACTCAACACATTCTGCACCTACTCCTTATTCTCCAGGATCCCCATACCAATAGGATGCCACCAGCCTGAGCTCAACCCCTGTGCCAAAGGCTGCAGATCAAGTAGGGCAGAGCAACTATCATTAAGACCCAAAAGAATGCAATTATCCCTGATCTTCCTACTCATCCCCCAAGACATCCACAACAGTGACAGGCTGTCAGAGCAGCCTGAAGTAAGTGCAATGGGTACATGTGTGAGCTTCCTGTTCCCTTTTGTAGTGATCCTGACTGAAGCAACACTGTTCGTTAAGGAGTCAGGAATCCACATAACAATTAGCCTGAACAGGTCCAGGCTGATACTGTCCTGTGCAAATTCCTTGGCCACAGGATAAGCTCAGCCAGGACACTGTAAGAGAGGAGCCTGCAGGCAGCTCCCACTCGGCACCTACGTGTTCTTGCCTTTATCTCAAAGAGCAGCAAGAAGTTCTCTTGTGAACATCCTTTCTGTTTGACAGCAGAAATGTTGAATAGACTTGTTTTTTTGCACAAAAGTCCTACAAAAGCTTGAATGATCAAAATGGAACAGCCTCTTCTACAGATGTGGCCTGTGCAGCATGCTGCACGTGGCTTGGAGGCTCGTTTAATGCCACACAACATGGAATTCCCGATTTACAGAGATTTAAGATTACTTATACTATTCTGTTCTTCTTTAAAGCATCAGTTGTAATAAGTAGCATTTTAAACGACACTTTGGAGTCTAGGTGTTCTTGTTACTGGGATCATAGCGGACCAGCTCCTCCTGCTGTAAAAAGCTCTCTACTGCACTTCTACGAAGCTATGCTCAGATGCAGAAGAGGATTTATTCAGCAGGCTCTGCAGCATTGCTCCTAATTGAGTAGGAAGAGCCAGGTACAAGACCAGCGATAGAAAAGGACTGATGGTGGTTGGGATCATTATCTGCGGGAGGCAGATGAAAAGAAAATAAAAGATGAAAAGAATAGTATTGACTATTCATGTGTGTAAGTGAAAAATGAGAGGAAGGATTTGGGGCAAGGGAGAAAGGTGGTTGAGGAAACACAGGAAAACAAGAAGATAGTTTTATTCTAGGCCTTCATGTTGCACAGCTCATAACCACTCACCAAGGTTAAGGACAGGAAGACTATGGCATTTGTGGGAAAACAAGACACTTTATACAGGGTTTTGTCTGTGCAGAGAGACACCTGAGAAGAAAGGGGCACAGGCTGTCTTCTTGTCACATGGAACAACGCCTGAACACTCAGACACCTTAGACACCAAGAGAAACCCAGGGAATGGAAGCAGTAGGGACACCTGGTTGCTGGATGGGAAAGCACAGTGAGTGCTACCTTTTGTTGTATGATTATCTCCTCTTACTGCTGACACCATCACCTGCCAGCTCTCTCTAAATCCCCTTTTCTTACCTGTATAAAGTGTCATACTCTGGCTATAAATTCCTTTCCACACCCTCTGCAGGGTCAGTCTACTACTTCAGTAAAATACACATAACAATATAGGTTTTGGTTGGGAAAAAGAAAAAGCAATTTAGATATTTAAGAAAAGCTCTGAAAAGCAGTATGACACTTGAAACATTAGGGAGAGCAACATTTCGTCACTTGGACAGATATTTTAAATATGTGAGTTGAAATCTTACTCTTCAAGACTTGTCCTGTTGGAATCACTGGAGTTTGTTGGGTCACATGAAGGAAAAGCACCTCCTAAGGTGGAAGTAATAGGAACATCATTCTGCCACAGAAAATGAGTAATTTAGGAGTACTCTGAAGGTACCTTGTAAACTGAAGTGCCTCCGACGATCCAAACCATGTCAACTTTACTTTTTAACTCTTGTGAATCCAAAAGAGCTAAAGCATCATCCAGACTTTTGGCAAGATAATGTGCTCCTCTTGGGGTTTCCCTAGAAAAAGCAGTTTTATTACTAAATAATTAAAGGATCGTTCATCACGATAATCAATACAACGTAGACATATAATGTGCTTTGCTGAATTCACAAAAACCTATCTGTTTCACATCAGTTAATTATTTTGAAATGCCTATTATTGCTAAACTATGTTAGAATTCTAGTCTGACTGCATGATTGTTTAATAAATCACAGTTTAATCGTAACTCTGACTTAAGAGGTATTATCAGTTATAGATCTGAAATTTTAGATGTTTTTAGAAAAGTGTAACTGGGAAATTTAGATATCCATGAAATTATATATAGATTTTTACTTGAAATCTAGAACATTAACATTTCATTCAATAAATCTAGTCAAAAAGCCCCTATCCCCAATCCTGCCTCATATTCAGCCCAAACCCCACCCACATGCTCCAAAGCAGTGAACCATTATAAGTGGACATTTTTGTTCAAGAACATTTGGATGACTGTGGGTGATGCATTGAAGAGAACGCTGAAAAAGGAGGGTTCTTTTCCTTAAATGCTAATAAACTTCAAATAAGGGATTAAGAGCCTTCAGTCTAACTAGGAACTAGAGAAATACAGCTAAACATGCAAGTCAGAAAGACAACTGACAATCATCAGATGGTTTGTGTGTGGAGCTAGGACTAATATTTATTATGCAAAGTAATGACAATTATCTTGTGAATTAATTAAAAATAAATAAAAATAATTAAAAAATAAAAGGTAAGGGAGTGATATCACTCAGAACCAATAGCAGAGATGCTTTCTAACTTGACGTAAAAAAATGTTACATTTGGAATTATTTTATGATGTATCATTATACATATTTTTAGGTGCAGACTTTTTATTTGTTTTACAGGCCTATTGTTCATTATACTTACTTGAGCTCCCTGCTGAGCACTATATTAATTCTGTCTTTTAAAGGACGATTCTTCTCAGGAATGGAGAACCAGGTTTTTTTCCCCATTATCAGTGCATTCTGTTTACCTGAGTAAGAAAGAAAACACTTCTTTAATCTTGCTCTGTCCTAAATTTGGTTTTGTTGTTTGGTGACACTGTTGGATTTTCCCTCGCTCTTCTGAACCCCATTTCAGCAGCTATTAACAAAAGTACAAGCTTTTGGTTCTCTGATTAGTCACATGCGCAGAACATGTTTGTGGCTTCAAAGCCTCGCCAGGCAGTTAACACAAAAGTAGTCTCATGCACATCTATAAAATTATAATCAAAAGAAAACTAAAAAAGGCATGTCACTGCCTGTTACATGCATTACATTGGCTCTGCTGTAGCTACAGGGCCAAATTAAGACCAACTCACACCCTCAAGTCTTATGTGAAAACACATCGTTGTCCTTACAAATCTGAGAAGCGTATGGTGATTGACTTTGTGTTCGCATGCTCTATCATCCCAGTTATATCATCAGGAATTGACAGCTTTGTGTATTATTTAAGGGGAAAAAAAAAAAGCCAGGTAAAAGGATAACTTTAGGAGAAGAACCATCCAAATTACATCCAAAGCAGAAGTGCAACAGGGGTTCAATCATATTCTAGTATTCACCCGTAAGTATCATTTCTGACCAAACCCAAATATTCATAACCTGCTTAATGATCTGTTAAGAAGAGGGTTTCTCCTTATGAGCAAATGGAGTTGTCAGAGAAATAAACACAGAGGTTGAGATTCACAAAAGGTAACAGTTTTTTACAGTGCTACATAGCAGGAGAGATTTTAGAGAACATAAAATAGTGTTTGTTCACAGCTATCCTCCCTGCTTGTTGATCTGAGAGAAGCTGGATCTACCAGCTCACATCAGAGGACTGATGCTCCTGTGGTTTATTAGCAGTGTCTAAATACCTTTCTCCTGCAGATAAGCTTCATGGCCACATTTCCAAGAGACATACTGCAGTGTCAGTTTAGCTATGTTAGCACAGACCACTGGCACCACTGCTGAAGGAAATGCACAAGTTCTGAAAAATGGATGTATCTTCTTACTGAAGAGTCATACTGGGATGCCTATGGGGACTTACAATTGTGTTGTGTCCTTTTTGTACGTGAGGTTGCAATGGGCTGAATCTGGTCTCCAAAACATAAGTAAAATCCTTAAGATGCAAAATGAGCTTAGGTGTTCCTTGTGGAATATGGAACAGATCTTCAAATCAGAATATGGAACAGGTCACTTAGTCAAAACAAAGGCACATGTTAGGCTCCTCAGAAATTTTAGCAAACAAGTCAGTTTGCTAGACAGTAATTTCAACAGGAGCATGAAAAAACAAACCACAGGAAAGTGACCATGCTGGCAAACAGAAGCAGCAGAAACATAAGGATAAACATGTTGCCTCTCATGGCTCTAACTCCATCAGTCACAGTAAGCTGGTTGAGCTCCTCAGAGAAGTCCTGTTCCTCCTCTCCCAGTGCCTCCTTCACACTCCTACCATGCACCTTGTACTGGCAATCCCCACAGCCAGCCAGCAGCTCACTCTACTGGCTTAGAGAACTAAAAAGCCTAAGAAAACGTCAAAGCAGCACTAAGTCAGTGTGAAAGAGGAATGGGGACAATGTGGCAAGAGTTGTCTTTTCTGGCAGTGGTAAGTATCCAGTCAGAATGAATTAGCTGTTCTCAGCTTTTGCTCTCCTATCCCTGTTTGTGCTGATTATCACAATTTTTTTTCACCCCAAAATAATTGGTTTTATCTCACCAATTCAATAGAGACTGTAAGATTACTTTGCTGCAAAGGTCTCGCTGGGCCTGAACATTCTAGATGCATATTACCAGTATGGGGGCATCCTGCTGTGTACAGATACAGCACATAAATACATTTGCATTATTGTTGCTGTACATCATCAGTACGATACCCACAAGTTGATGCCTGCAAGCAGCTGATGCCTGCAAGTTAAGGCCTGCAACAATAGGTGCCAGAGTTTACTCTTTAGCCTCAGAAAATAAGCAATCTTGCAGTTTTGCAGGGGGCAGTGCAGACCACCACATATTAACTTCCTGGTTCTCTCAACTGAGTTTATGGGTTAAGAGAATGTTGATGCTGCCTATAGTGGTTTTATTAACTTTTGTACATATATATATGTAAACTTTTCAATGTTTTTCAAAATAGACTCTTAAGACTTCTGAAATGAGGCTTGTAAGACTCATAAGAGGCTCAAGAAGGGGGGGAACTGACATACAGCAGGCAATGAATCGTCCCAATTAGCAAAACAACTGAGTAAAGGAGTTACCAAGGCCTCAGGAAACCTGATCTGGTGGTGAGAAGGAGACAAGGAATAGCAAAGTATCTGCTTTTAACAAGGAACTGTGGAAAGCTAACAACCAGGCCTTAGAAGAGCCCAAAAAGACTGATAAAAAGGAAAGTTCCTCCCTAACAGGCTCTGAGAACTGGGGAATTGCCAAAAGGAAGTCAGTGAAAATCTGCAGGAACTGGGGAAAAGGTAAACGTGGCAAGGGGAGATCGCAACCACCAACTCATGGACCACCTATGCAAGTAGTATCACCTCCTCCTCAGAACAAGGGACAGAGCGTGTGCAGTGATTTACACAGCAAGTGAGGATATTTTAACCAATCACAGAGGTGAATAACAATGCATATGTACTAGAAAGTAGAATTAAAAACTTTATGTATAAATAACTAATGATACAGGATAAGGGTGTGCATGTTAGGAGGAGAGATCCCCCATGCACCCAGTGCTGCAATAAAGAATGCCTGCCTTCTAAAAATTCAAGTCTTACAGGGGTCTATTTTCCAACTGAATTTTACCTATCAAGTATGGTTAGGGTTTTCTGGTGTATTGGGATTGCTCAGCACTCAGAAAATCAAGCAAAGTTACTGTCACAAGGGTTGGGGGGGTGGAACAAATGGCCAAGGCTGAGGTACAGCAAACAAGTTAGATAAGCTAATACAGCCCCCACAAAATCCTCTGCTAAATTAACCAGCATGTAAAAAACTTTACATTTTTGACTTGTCCGGGGTTGGAAGTGGAGGTGAAGACATGTAGGTGAAGTTTTCTACTCTATTGGGGAAACAGGACTTTGAAACCCTTGATATTTACAAATCACCTGCAGCCCTGAAACATTTGATTCATCTCCAGTTTCTTCATCTAACTGGAACAATCTGCTGATAACGTGTTTACAGAGGGGTAAAACTCTTTTGAGGCTACAGAGGGCAGGCCGTTTGCAGAAGCAGGACTTTTAAGTCAGGGAAAAGTAAAAATTACCATTTTTTTCCACACTTGGTACCACAGAAGCTAATTTAGTGAGCTCAGCGACAAGTAGGACATTACCTGCCACCTGGGATGTGCTGGTCATCCTCTGGAAGTACTTGTACTCATTCCTAGCAAGAAAACAAGAGAGCACAGCAGCGTGGTTTAGGAATAAGGGCCATTAATCGGAAAAAAATATCCACAGCGCCAGTGTCACCAGCGCCCGCGGAGCAGCGGCTGGGCAGGACCTGGCCCGGAGCTGAGGCGAGACCTTTGGCCCAGGCGCTGCTGCGTGAGGGACAACCCGGGCCCCGCCGGGCCCTTTCCCGCCCTGCCGAGCATCGCACTCCTCGCCCGCCGGCTAGGAGGGGCCGTCCGCGGCGGACCCGCCNGCGCCCCCGCCGTACCTCAGCGGCGGCCAGGGCAGGCTGCCGTCCTTCCCGATGCCCATGTTCTGACACACGGCCACGATGGAGTTCAGCGACCGCACCATCGCCGCGCACCGCCGCTTTCCCGCCGCGCCGGACTGGGAGGGAGCGCAGGGCGGGCCGGCCTGAGGGGCCGGTGGCGGGAGGCAGCGTACCCGCGGCGGAGGCCCTGCCCCTGAGCTCCGCCCCGCGCCCGCCTTCGCATCCGGCGGGGAGCTCGGTGCCGGTGTCCGAGGCCTCCGCCATCGCCATGCCGCGGGGGCGGCGGCGGGAGCGCGGTGGCGGNGCGGCCCTGCCGCGCCAAGAGCGGCCCCGCCAGCAGGCCGGGCCTGCCGGTACCGGTGCCCGCCGTAGTGTCTGTGCTTGTGTAACGCGGGGCAGCGGGATCTTGTCTCGGGAAACGGGCCTGTTTTGTAGCAGCTGAAGCTTGGCATGGGTGCGGTGAGCTCGGCAGGGCCAGTGTGCTGGTTTGTGTCCCAGGGGCGGTTGGGCCCTCTCGAGCAGGTTCCCCTGACATGGAAAGGGTTGAGGTCATGGTCCAGACCGGAGCTCAGACGGCTCTTTGCCTCCTACAAGGCCTGCTGCGAGGTGCCTGAGGGGCTGGGTGACCTAGTGATAGGACCAGGGGTAGTCGGTTCAAACTGTAAGAGGGTAAATTTATATTGGAAATTAGGAAGAAATTCTTCACCCTGAGGCTGTTGAGACACTGTCACAGGTTGCCCTGGGGGGCTGTGGATGCTCCATCCCTGGAGGTGTTCAAGGCCAGGTTGGATGTGGCCTTGAGCAACCTGGTCTAGTGGGAAGTGTCCTTGCCATGGCAGGGGTGTTAGAACTAGGTGATTTTTGAGGTCCCTTCCAATGCAAACCATTCTGTGGTTCTGTGACCCAGCAGCCTTCCATGTCACCACTGGGCAAAACTTTATTTTTCTCAGCACCTTGGACTTCATTCGGAGTTTATATTTTCTAATCTCCCTGTAGTTCTAGCCCTTTCTGCCCCTGGAAAGGTGTATGGTTTTTTCACCTGTATCTCAAGTCAGCCTTTTTTTATTATCTTTGGTCCAAACGTATTTTGAACGGTGTGAGGTACCACCTTGTGTCCATGCAGCAGAACTGCTTCCTCCCCAGCGTTAGTCTGGTGGTATGTAATAGTGGAGCTGGAAGGGAAGCCCTTTGTCATTCATGGGGGCTGTGCATATGGATATGTTACATATGGGTTATGGGCTTAGTCGCTGAGGGTGGAGTTCCTGCTTAGTTATAAGGAGATTGAATTTCCCCAGTAGTACACATAAACCATCATGAGATGTGAGCACAAACTGCTAAAAGCACCCATGCTGTGTTTGTTCATCTGCAAATGGTACTGTGTTCATACATTGTTGCAGCTGCAAGTTACCTTGTAATATTTGATCATCCCTCTTGCATTCTATTAAACAGAGTATCAGTGACAGTGTAAATTAATGAGTTTTCTGTTGATGAAATGTTAAAATCGCACATGTCAATAGCCATCTGAGGAGCAGTTGTCGAAAGTCCTGTATTCTGTGCAAAGCCAGGATGATGCTAGCTATGTGTTTGCAGATAGTTTAGGAAAATCTGGATTAACGCTTCCAGGATGGTGTGGAGGGGATCCTCTCACCTCTTCAGGATGGAGGCCAAGGAAGTAGTGCCTCTCAGAGGTGAATAGTTTTTATCTGGCAAGAATAGGGCTCTGTATGGTGGGAGTGAGGATTTGGAGGAGAGATCTGACTCAGACCCAGGGTGGTAGCATGTGGTGTGATGGGAAAGTCTGTCAAGTGCTGTTTCATCTCTCTGCCACAGAGGTAGCTCTAAACTCCCTTTTGAAGCCCCAGTGGCTGCAGGTGTTTCTTTTCCAGCACAACAGCCACATGGTTCACAAAATGCACTATTTCTCTTCCTCTTGTAGCCTTGAATGTTAGACAAACCACTTTATAAACAGAAAATTTAGATGGTATACAATGGTTCGTGATTTCATTTATTGTAAATTAATTTTGCATTCTGCCTTATCTCTGTGAAATCCTTGGGTGCATTATTGTCTTTCATAGAGGGTAACAAAGAAGAAAAAGTAGCTGAACTTCTTTGTTCATGTTCTGTTTCAGGCTTCTGAATTTGTCACAAAAAGGAGAACATCAACTGAAAGCAATGAACCCTGTGAAAAGAAGGCCAAGGCACAACAAATTACTCTAGAAGACATCTGTAACCCATTGAAGGTTCAGGATAAAAGTGAGTTGACTGTAAACAAACTAAACAAACCTTCAAGCATTTATACCCAATAAATAGTTTTTCATTGTCAAATATATATTAAAAAAATTCTGTCAGCAGATACATTAGGAAGTGTCTTTTGAGTGTAAGATACATCTCTGAAGAGCTGTTGTGAGTTACACTGTCAAAGTACCTCTCTGTGGCTCCGAAGCTTGGTATTTGAGCCTTGCCTCAGAATTACTCTGCAAATCTCCTTCAGCTGACTCAGCTTTAACAGGTTGTTCAGTCAGTGAAGTCCAGATGCCCAGAAAGAAATACTGCAACTTCCCTTTTCTGTGTTGGCTTAGCAGCTGATTTTTAGACTTGGGTTGAATCATGACTGCCACCTTACAGCTCTGTGGAATCTGGCCTGTGACTGGGATATCTAAAGGCTACCTCAAAGTAAATAGTCTAATGCAGTGCACTTAACTTAATTACATTGAAAATGTCTGTGCTCCATGTATGAAGAAGCATACAAGTGAAGAGTATTGATTTTCCAGGGAAGTTAACCAAGCTGGTTTCATGCACAATTCTGTCAAGGCTGGCAGAAATACTGCAATGGGAAAGGAGAAAGAATGTAGGGAAGAGAGACAGAGCAGAATTACTGCATTCTCTGCTTACTGATGTCATTCTAATGGACGTTCTGTTTTAGAAAATAAATTGCTAATATGTTTTTGTTGTGTATTTTTACTGAAGAAGAACCTCAGAAGTGTGAAAAGCCCCGTGTATGTTTGCAGACTCTAGACAGACTGAGAAAATTCTGCAGTGATTCAGACCAGCAGTGTAACAGAGTCCGGGAGGATAGTTTTCAAGAGAGAGAATCTCTGATTTTGGAAAAATGTCCAAGTATTATTGGGAGAAGTTCAGAATTGAAAAACCCTCTTCAGTCTTGGGACACTAGCCCAAAGGTTGCTCAGAAGGTACGTAGAGCTTTGGTCCAGTGCTGTGTAGATTATTTTTTTTATGTCTTAAAAAAGGAAGCTTTGGCACAAGATTCCTTTTGTGTTCTGTCATGAAGTAGTGCAGCAGTACCTGGTAGACCAGTGTTTGCATACAAGTGTTTTGCTGGAACTCTTGGTGTGATGAGCAGAAGGCCTCTTAGAGCTCTTCAGTGATATCATTGAAGAAAGCAGTGAGGGAGCAGAAACACAATCTGTGTGTAATTACAGTGTTGTGATTGTGAATGAACCTATACTATAATAGCAAGTGTTCAGTGCGGCACTTTGCTCACTTCTCTCTGTCAGTTCTATTAGTTTTTATATGAGCTGTAAATTCCTAACAGGCTTTATTTACAAGACTATGATTTAGAATTGTTGCTGAGATGTAGATTAGTCTGGTTGCTAATAAATCTAACTACTAGAGATATGACTGTTTTTTTAATTTGCAGAAATATGGGTAGCTCCCATGCAAAATTATCTTTATGATACAAGTTGATAAGAGTGTAATAGTACCTTGTTTCTCCTTTAATTCTGGGGCTAATTGACATGAGTTAATTAGTTGGGTGTTGGGGTCATTTTGCTCAGTTTGAGGTATTCAAATCCTCAAAGGCATGTCATGACTTACTGTGGTGGTGTTGCACTGGGACTCACCTGCTCTTTAGCAAAGCTTTATGTCTGGGTTTTTGAAGGAAGGAGATTGTAAGAAGGGTTGTAGTGTTGACCTGATCTTCTGTGTCTGAAGGTCACGACCTTAAACTTGGGTGTCTGGATTGTGTAAACATAAGATCAGAATAAGAATAGCGAAGTGTACAGTTTGTGGCAAGAGATTTCTGTTGCGATAAGGGATTGATATTATATAGGTGTGGTCAGTTGGAGAACAGAGAAAACATTCCTTCTCTGTGTCTTTTTCAAACCCTTGACTGTCTGGAACTTCTTTATTTCTGACCCTTTGTCCTTCCAGTTACACTGACTGTTGCCCCTGCTAGTTTAATCTACACATCATGCTTCAGCATGTCTCAGATGTTTGAGAACCAATTCTCGATGCTGAAACTGAAGTGTATGTGTTTTACACATGCACATGTGTGAAACATGCATGGGGAGTATTTAGTGACTTCTTTTTCTGTAGTACTGGAGACAGTGTGTGCCTGGCACAGGTTGTTGGTTAAAAGTGTGAATGTTACAGTAAGTGCAGTAGAAGTGTATGATTGGTGAGCAAAGATGTGTTTGACCTTCCTTGGCCAGCTTTAACCATGTGCAGGGAGACTGCAAGCAAGATGTATGCAAAGTAAAAGTGAAGAGCAATTATTTCTTAATTAATATACTCAGTAGACAGTGAGGACTCATGACCTACTTGGCAAAGTATTACTGTCATCTTTCTCTGTAAGGCTCCTGAGTCTGTGGTGGCCAGGCAGTGAGGTGAGCAAGGCCTGGCCTGCCTTCCTTGGAGTGGCTCATCTTAGATATTTGTGTCTTGCATTTTCTTAGAGTTACTACTCTTTTATGTGAGTAATCTTCTAAATTCCTTCAGCTGCTAACTTACTACCATCTCATCAATTCAACTTCCATGTGTGTTTTTACTTATTTTACTTTCTTTCATGACCTTATTTCATGTGCTTTGTCACAACAATTTTCCCTGTAAAATGGGACAAGGTCATACTGCCAGAGTGGCACAGACCTTGGCTTGAGGACTGCTGCTGAGTCCTTTGGCTGAGGGTCTTGCAGTAGAGACATCTAAGCTCCTGGGGCCATCTGAGTACTAGGCATGGTACAGCTTTGTGCTGCGCTCTGTTGTCTGTGGCCAAATGAGTCATCCCTTGACTGTGTGCAACTGGGAATTTTGCAATTCATAGTTAACGATACAGTTAAGTGTTCTTTTTTTTTCCCCATTTTTGCATGTTTTCTGACTGCATTTGTTGTGTATTGCCGTGACCCACAGTATATGATCTGCACTATCCCTGTGTTTCACCTGAGTTACCATTGCTTCTAAAGAGTCTGTTGACTTTGTTCCTTGTAATCTAGATGGGACAGTTGTTAGAAATTAAAGTTTACCAGGTTTATTTGCAGATACAGAAACTCACAGCACAACCTGATCAATCGTGTTTTGTATAATCATAGGCCTTAAAAACTTGTGAAGGATGTTACGTTTTTAAGTTGGGTTTTTTTTTTAAACCAATTTTATCAGTATTTGATGTTGTGATGTAAGTGAGGAGGAACTTTGCTGTAAGTGAAGCACACCTTAGTGTTGTTCACTTCTAAAAGACTGAATACATCACCCCACTTACAGAACAAAACAAAGTTGTAGAGCTTGAGAAGCATAGGCTACATAATGTCATTGTAAATGATAAATCACAGAGAGATCAGTTCAAAGCCTTAACTGTTAAGGGTTTTAGAAACTGTAGTACAGATTTTCTGTGTTTAAGAATAAATTTTTTTTTTTGAGATTTGCTGAGCTTATGTAGGAAAAGCAGACTGGAGAAGAAATTCAGTTTTGGTGCCTGAGTTGGTGAACTAAAACTTACATTGAATAGTTTTATTTCTTGATTTATTGTGGAATTTTGCAACCCCGTTTATCTTTCTGCACTGCAGTTTCTCATCTGTAAATTGGAGGAGTAATTCATTCTTATTTTTATCTCTGGCCAGTTTAGACTGCCCAGTCTTTGCAGCCTGTTTGTCCCCTGATCTGTGTTTTGAGAGCTCATGGTACAAAAGGGGTTTGATTTCAGCTGAGGTGTCTGGGCACTGTTGTAAAGCAAATTGACTAATTGATGAAAAATCTTTGGCTTTCATGACTTTTTAATTCCTTTTAATTCCAAGTAAACTATATTCTATGTATTCTACTTCATTAGTTTTGCTATGGTTTTTGGGGCTGTTTACTGTCTTTCACTCTGTGGTCAATATAAGTGCAGGTCTGCAGGGGTGGTTGATTTATCTGATGATTCCTAACAATACTTTTCCATATTTCATATACAGGAGGAGTTACGCTGTGACCTTAGTCAGTTTTCTGCATCTCTGAAGTCTTACGAAAATACTCAAAATACTTCAGAAACAAATCTTAATAAGAGAACCAAAAGCATTTACACTCCACTAGAACTTCAATTCATAGAACTGAAGAAACGGTATAAAGATGCTGTTTTGTGTGTGGAATGTGGATACAAATACCGCTTCTTTGGAGAAGATGCAGAGGTAATTTTTGCCAGGATTGTGGAAAGATACTTGCATTATGTTGGTGTTATATGAGGTCTATGGCCGCTTCCAGAAGGAAGATTTTGAGGGGGCATTAATTTTGTGGGTTTTATACTTGAAATCAAGATAAATCTCTGCATGCTTAAATTTAAGACTGTCCATTACACATACACTTTTACCGAAATAGCCTTTATTATTTTGTAACTATGTGGTAGTGCTTGTTGTCCTGCACATTCAGAACTTAAGATGAGGTCCTAGAATGATTGCTTGTTAGAGTTTACATGGAAACACTTTCAGAGGTGAATTCTCTATTATGGCCTAAAACTTTACCTGGAGTATTTCAGTATAGAAGTCGAGTAAGTGGCATAAAAGTGGATGAATACAGCTGATATACCCGGGGTGGAGAGTGCATTTGGATGCACGTTCAGATGTGGCACCTACACTAACCAGATCTGTAGGAACTGGAAACCACCTTGTAACAAACATAATTTTGAAGTGACAGTTCATTAGTGGTTCATAATGAGTTCTTTGTATCTATCCCCAAATCATTACTACCAATTTAACCTTTGATCTGTGCTGTTTCCACACTCGAGACCAGTGAGAAAATTTGCTTAATTACTGGGAATTAATTTCCCTGATCAGATTTGTACTGTGTAATTTGTCTACTTGGTTGCTGGTGCACTCACAATCCAGAAACAGAAGTCTACTATCCAGGTACACAGTTCAGTGTTTGACTGCAATTCCTGCCTGAGACCACTTTCCCTCGTCAGTGAACACCTACTGTTTTACCAAGGGGCAAAAAAGCCAATACAAATCATACAGTATATTGTCACATTTTTAGCAGGCGTTGTTACTCTTTTTCCATGAAGCACTTAAGTTTCCACTGCTGTTTGATACTGAGTTTTTGAGTATTTAATTGATTAGCTAACTTAATACCATGTTTATAACCACAATTAAAATAATCCCATTCTTTCTGCATTTGTAGTGTCATGAAAATTATTTGACCCTTTTTTGAGCTGGGTTTCAGAATCTGTGTGGTGTAAGTGGATTACCTCATGGTAAAGATCAAGGTGCAGCATAATAATCTGACATGTGAAGTCTGTGGTACTGAAGCCCCTGTTTGTGAGAACTTGCTGGAACAGGAACATGGAGGGACTCAGCTCTCTGGGCTTTTTCTTGTAGTTTTCCTTTTGTTGCTGAGTTTTAATTGTAGTTGCACATTTGTGTTGTAGAAGTGAGCTCCTGTATTGCGTTTTGAACTATTGCCTGACTCTTCTTATGCTTTGCAGATTGCAGCTAAAGAGCTAAACATTTACTGTCATCAGGATCATAACTTCATGACTGCCAGTATACCGACCCACAGGCTGTTTGTCCATGTCCGGCGACTTGTTGCAAAAGGATATAAGGTTATCCCTGGCTTTTATTAAATGATATGTGCAGAATGGAACTTAAATAACTTGTACTTAACTGTATCAAAGTGTTATTTTAGCTGAGAAGTGGGAAACTCATTATCACTTGTTTTTGCAATTAAAATGGTTAATTTTCCTGTTTCAATTTTTCTATTCTGATGAGTGTCATGAAATTTAGACTTAGGCTTCCTCTGTTTTACGGAAAAATATCAATGTTTTCTAGAACACTTTCAATTTTTTTATCAAGCTTTCGCATTTGATATAGAGAAATGTATATACCCATTCTTTTATTCTTCCTCACATCTTTCTTATCTCAGCCTGTGTATTTGTTAATCTTTTACTTCCTATTGTTGATCCCTGTAATCATGTGGCTTTCTGTAGATATCTTCTTTGGTTTTTTTTTTCTGCTTATGAGGAATGGACTTGTTGAATTTAAATTGATTACAGCAACTGTTCTCTGGCAAGTGGTGAAGACTAGCTAAACTGTTTCAAAATAGGACAAGAGGCACAGGGGCGTAAGTTGGGAAGGCAATTAGAAGTGGATAGAGTGTAAGGAAAAACAATGTCATAGTCTCATTAGTAGGATTGATGCTAGCCTCTACCCTTCTTGCTCAGCTTTAGTGATGCACTTACTGTTTGCATGTCTTAAAAGATCACCAAATTTATTTATTAAAAAAATTATTATCAAAGAGCTAACTTTGTTTTTTGTCTGTGTGCTCGTAGGTTGGAGTAATAAAACAAATGGAAACTGCAGCACTGAAGGCTGCTGGAGAAAATAAAAGTTCTCTCTTCAGCCGTAAACTGACTGCTCTCTACACAAAGTCTACACTTATTGGAGAAGATATCCTTTTCAAAGAAATTTGGTTTCAAACTCTCATTTTTAATGTTTGAGAGGCTGTAATTCTAGCATTATCACCTAGATGGAACATGAGTAGCTAGTGGCTGACATAAGAGTGGCAGCAGGAAATAAAGTTACTTTAATTTTATGTTGTGATAAAACATTGTTCTGGCTTTATTAAGAATTTAATCTCTTCAAGGCTCTAGCAGAGCTTGTGTTCACTGTAGTTGCTTTCTGAAGGCAGAGAGTGGACTGTCCAAGTCTAAGATGTTCTCTGTGTGTTTCAACAGATAGAGCATGCATAGCGTTAGAGATTCAGGAAGGTGTGAAGGAAGAAGAATTAACTGTTTGGTGTCAACAATTTGCTTTCAGTGACAAGTAGGTGATAAAATCAATGGACTATTGAAAATCTAGCTAGATAATTAACTCCTGACTATTGTAACGAAGAAAATGCAAGAAATGAGGTAGAAACATCTTTTAACCATTGGAGTTATTTTCTTAATTTCTTTCCCTCCAGTTTTGTTTTCCTATCTCCTGCCTTATCTACCTCAAGTTTTTTCTTTAATTTCTAAAAGTAGCACTTAGTAGATACCAAGAGCTAATAAGATTATTAGATTAATGCCTGTGAGATTGCACTTAAGGAGTAGATCTTAAGGGAAGCAGTTAACACAACCATGAGATTTTATTGGAAAACTTCTAGTGTACTTATGGACTCTCTTGTAATGGTTGGCCAACTCAGTGAAAGCAGGCTCAGTAGTATGACCCAACCTGGTGGATGGATAGGCAACAAGTTTCCAATGCAACTAACCTGATATTGCTGCTAAAATGTGGGCTCCTGTTTAACTCAGGGTATTGCNTTCCCATGCTCCCAGTGGTGTGATCTGTTGGATTTATTTCAGAGCTCATGCACTGATCTTTGGGATCTGAATGTGGTGTTATGTGGCTATTTTTCTTGTTTGTCGTGGTCTTAAGATCTCTAAAAGGCANAGTCAACATGACCGGGTAGCACAGCCCATGTGCAGAATCAGCTGCTGGTTGTGGCATAGTTGCTCTTGCTTGAACAGTGAGACCCACAGATGTGGTCAAAGACAGCCTTTGTATGAGCTATGATGTAACTGCCTGTCCCATGGAGACAGCTGCTGGCTTCAGTCCTCATGCTGGTAGTCATCTGAAGTTCAACAAAATCATAATAGGAGTCAAACTAATAAAAGTCAAATACACCTTTAGTTTAGAAGGCCCAACACAAAGTCTAGTTGAGAAGGACTTAGGTCTACAAGGACCTATGAATAATCTACCAAAATCTGTGTACAATTGGTTTTTTCTTTTAACATTTGTTACATGTGAACCCTTTGCTGAAGCTAGATGATTCTGTAGAAGTTGAAGAGATAACAGCAGATGTCCCTGATAACTACCTCCTCTGTATCTGTGAAAATGGAGAAAACTTAAAAGACAGGAAGAAAGGTGACATTGTTATAGGCATTATGGTAAGTTAATTTAACATGGAAATCAGTGTTTTTGGGGTTTGTGGGGAGCTTTAGGGGTGGTTGTTTTGTTGGATTTGAGAGGTGGATGTTTATATTCGTAAAGATTGTTCTGTCTTTTTGGTTTTGGGGAGTTTGGGGTTTTTTTGTAACAAGGTGCAGTTTAGGTAAGATACCATCTGCATGTGAATTGTGATGGATTTATATTTGAAAACTCAGAAAGTGCTGGAGTTGATAGATGAATATTCTTGATACCGTTTTGCTGCTGTATCGTTTGAAAATGTAGTTGTGTTTTAACCAAATACAGAGAAATAATTGTTTCAGGTGCTTTACTGACTTTAAACGTTTGATCAACATTTCAAAGCTTGTGAGCACTTTTTTCCTCTACAAAATACTGTTCTTTAGAGGAAGAGACCTACGCTGCTTTATTGTTTACACTTCATCTTCAGTGGTGAAGATAAAAAACAGGATTGTTTAACTGACAAAGCACAGTCATAACTGAAGCCTAGTCTGCTGGTAATTCATTAATTTAAAAGTATCTTGATTATGGTTGTATTTGAATATCACACTGCAGTTGGGAGAGAACAAAAAAAGTATGTGCTAGGATGACAGTTTTCAGGCTGGATTGCCTGTACTTTCCATAGACTTCAAATTATATAGACTAGCCTAGTAATAAAAGTTGAGCAGTGATGGACTGATGATACCAAGAGCCCATTTACATATTAAGGTATTGTTATAATTTACCATGACAAACCCGTGGTTGTCTTTTGAAGTTATTACCATATGATAGATTTGAAAAACATAATTGTATTTTTTGATCTGCCACTTCCACTAAGTGTGTGGGTGCTATGTAATTTTGTGCTATACACCATAAATTTTCTTTCTGGCTTAACAATTTGAGTCACTGAAACAGTCCCTGAAAATGTAAATACNACAGACTCGGAATTATTGTGGTGGATCATCTGTTTATATTTTGAGATCTTTTTGAGTATTTCAAGAGTAAATTTGTTACATGTTTTCTGTATCAGTTTTACTGTGGAATAAGGACAGAATAGGATGTAATTTGTAAGATGAAAGAGGAAGGATAAAGCAATCCCTGAACATGTGTGGTGAACTTGCAAATCTTGCGGATGCAATTTTATTGAGAAANTTTTTTTGTAATTTGACAGGCAGTCCAACCAACTACTGGAGAAGTAATTTTTGACAGTTTTCGGGACTGTGCATCTCGCTTAGAATTAGAGAGTCGGATTTTGCGCCTACAGCCTGTTGAANCATTTCCATTTTGAATGAAATAGTCAGAAAGAATAGTATTTTTATGTGTCAACGAAACTGTAGCTAGAGAAAGCCAAATAAAAATTTATATATTACATAGGTAAACTTTTGTATTGGGGGGATGATACTTCTATCATCACTTCCCATACTGTAAAGATAGACAAATGCATCACAGTCACAGCCACCTGACAGGCAGNGGGTTTTTTGCCTTTTTTTTTTTCTAATTACAGCATTGCTATTGGTAGAGCTTAGATCCAGAAGCAAGCGTGGATGAGTGGTTCTGCAAAGGCCCGTTTCAGAATGGCTGTAGTTTGCTGCTGAGTTGAAAATTCCCCAGATCCCACTGAGATCTGGGCACTCATTCTTAAATTGTATTTAGACTGAAATTCATAACTTCTGTTGCAGGTCTGTGAAAGACTTGTGCACGTAAACATTTGTTGTTTNCTACCTCACTTGAGGTTTGCCCAAGTCATCATATTGTAGCTTCCCCTCTAATGCTCTAGAGACACTCCTTTCCCAGCCTACCAGTGTAATTCTTTTTTGTCTCCTCCTATAAAACAAAAGAAAGTGACATGAAGTTGTGGATCGGAAGTCATCTGATCAGGTCAAGCTGATTTTGTAATACATCATAGGAACTTGCACAGATGTTGCTATACTTGGCTATCAAGCTTTCAAGGGCATGTTTATATGATGGACAAGACTGAGAGGGGGGACTGAAAATGTCTTGTTTGGTGTTAGGCATCTTCAGATAATGTGGCTTGGGTAAGTGGTGTCTTCATCATGATCCAGTGGTGGTGTGGTGCTTGTATAGGAACTGAGGTGTGCTCTTGCCAGACTAGGCTCTTCTGTTCCTTCAGCTCAGGTGTGGACTGCAAAGCCGTAAGGAGTTGAAAAGGTCAACTCTAATGAGAGGTTTTGATATTGCTTGATTGGTAAATTTATTGCAGTAAAATGGCTTGTTAAGACTTGGGCAGATAAAGTACCAGGTTAGAAGGTAACAAACCTTTATCAGTTGCCAATAGATGTGCATTTTTTGCCTTGCTAATCCATTTACTTTTGATAATTTTCTCTTTTGCAAACCGGTTCTATAGGAGTGTGCCCAAAATATTTCTAAATATGCCATGATGAGGATTAATTATTCTTAGGGTTTTTTATTTGTTTTGGGTTTTTTATTGCTGGTGTTGTGCACTGACAGTTTTGTGGAAGCCAGAGGAAGAAAAAATGATGTAATAAATCAAAAAAAGCATGTGCCTTTTACAGAAACAAGTATTTTAATTGTGTGTTAAGGTAATTCTGGTGCAGGTTAGAGAGAGTGATTGTGGTTTTTTGGGTTTTTGGTGGGTTTTTCTTTTTTTTTGCTTGTGCACAGCTAATAAGATAATTTTATTAAGTAACTTCTCATTTCTTTTATGCACAAGAAATACCACCCATTAGCTGATTTTTGTGAACACATGTTAGTTTGTAGGTTTCTCCCCTTTCTGGTAATTTATTAGGCAACTCTGCGGCCTAAATGTCCTTCATTTCATGAGAATGGTAGAAATAAAACTTCAGTAGCCTTATTTCAAAACCAATTCTTTGGTTTTTTTCTCAAATCATAGATTTAACCACTAGAGGGCCCTGGAGTATTTATTAATTTAAGTGGTTCCAATATGCTGCTTTCTTGTGCTTTTAGCTAGATTCCAGTTTTTATACAATTGCTTTTATACAGGCAGTAATTTTATTTTAATGCATATTGAATGGTCCAAAGTGTTCAGTTTTGGTTATTGTCCATTACCTGGTAATTTCATTCTTTGCCTGCTCTTTTCTATTAACTCCTGGAGAGAATTATCAGTTAGCTGGGAAAGATTTAATTTCTGTATTTTTTTAAAGATCTTTATGACTATAACCATGGGAACTAGATCCTGTGTTTTAAGAAGGCTTCTCATCTCTTTATGTATTTATAATGCAGTGGAAAATGGCTGAATTTATAAAAACAAAGTATAGAAGGGAGAGAAAAGTAGTCCCATGAGGTGTACAGCTTGGAGTGGTTAAGAGCAGAGAAAGATCCTTCTGCTCACTGCATGCCCATGTCATTTAAGAATCACACCAGGGCTTGTCTGAGTAACTTGTGGGAATGATTTGATCTTGGATGTTGCATATTACAACTCTACACTGAGTGACCAAGGTGATGTGACCTTGGTCTCCTTCAGCACAAAGAGTGTGTTGGTGCTTATTAAAAAGAAAACTATTTAGTCTCAATAAACCACTGCAGCTTTGTGAGAGTAGTCATAATCTGGTTCAGTCCCTGGTTATATTGACAGAGTTCAAAGTATATTCCTTCAGTTTCTCTCTCTCATGTCCTTTTTTTTTAATACAAAAACCCCAAATGCATATATTATATACTGGTGTACATGTCTCTCTGCCTTTATTCTATGAAAATAAAGCGTGCATAACATACATATTTCCTCCTTATGGAATGCTATGCTTCCCTCTTCATGTACTCCTCCTGTTGCCACCACAGCTATGTCCGGGCTCAGCTATGTTGTTCACACTATTTGATGGTGCTTCTAGTTTGGAATTGTGTACATTTTCATAGCCAAATTTACATCAAAGGAACATCCATCACAGAAGGAAAAAACAGCTGAGTGGCATGGTACTGCTGTTCTAGATTTGGTTTTATCAGAAACAAGCCAGAAAGAAGTGATCAGAAAGTTTTTTAGTGTTTTAACCTGGTTGACACTCACCAAGAGCTACTGCTTAAGCCTAAGGAGAACTTAATTATGGCAGAAATTATCTCTGTGGATTAATATAACAAAGTTATGATGAGTTTCGAGGCAGGCATGAAAGTGCAAATAAAATACACAATGGAAATTGGCCTCAGGACGTTTTAAGCTTCATGCTGAAAACTTTTCACTGATAGTGAAAAATTTGTTTATCCTGCATCTGAGTGGAGAAAATAGTTTCACAGGTTTATACATGGCTGTAAACAGGGTCTTGCAATGAAGCAAATTTTGCAATAAGTTAAATGTCTGAAGCAGCAGCAGAGCTGTTGTAAGAACTGCCCGAGAGCAGCAATTTGAGCTGTGCTCAAGAAAGCAGTTTGTAGTTTAAGTAGAAAATTTGGTCCTGGTTTTGAAGTTCTTCATGTCTACATTAGGCATGGACATTAATGTAATGAGCAGTGAGCAAAGCTAAATGCTACTGTGGTAAAATTACTTGGCTATTTATACAGCTTGTTCATACAACAGAATTTTAATGCAGTCAGTACAAAGCTAGTTTAGTTAAATTGCATACTTGGGGTGGGGGAGTGGAATCCTAACCTTAATCAGTAGGTATTTTACCGCTGATTTTAATGAAGTTAGACCCATCCTTGTTTTTGTAAAGATTTTGCTTAAGCATTTGGATTAAACTCAGATGTTTGCTAGCCTAAGTAAGCTTTAAAAAGTAATTGTAAATTGTCGTGTAGGTTTGTGTTACAAGTTAGAAGCAAGCAAGTATATTGAAATGTTCATTTGCTTCTACCATGTTGCTGTTTTGGGTGGTAAATTAAATGCTCCTATTGCCAATGATTTACATCCATAAAAATGAATAACTAGAAAGTACTATTTGAGGACAGATTTAATGACTAGAAAGTACTATTCAAGGACATTGAACTAGAGGTCAGTTTTGGTGAAGAGCCTTCCTTCAAAAGCAAAAACTAAGTTAAAAGTAGGTTACAGAAATTGATTCAGAACAAACTGTTCTGATGGGTACTGTTCTGTTCCTGAACCATTAGTAACATCTGTTTGCAAGTGCTGGCCTGGCTGCAGGAAAATCTTTTAACACACTTAGTTTCCTTCTTTTCAGAAAACCAAGAAAACATTCTTGCCTTCAAAAAATGTATATTTTTTTACAGAAGAACACTGTGTTTTGTACTCCAGGGTATTCCTAGTCAAGGGTCAGTACCTATTCTCTTTAACATATTGGCTGCTTTAACAGTTGGCCAGTACTGGTCTTTCTGAAATAGTTTTTGAGGTTCCCTTCCCTTTTATTCTTGTTCTTCTCCTGTATCCCTTTTTTGTTTCGTTGAAAAATCCAGCTCATCTTGAGAATGCCCCAGTGTTGCTCTTTTTTCCGTTTGCCCTTTTTTTATGTGATGTTTTATTCAGCAGCATTCTTTGACACCACGTGAAAACACACTGATCACAAGTACTTCAAAGCATCATTTCACCCAGGGCTGCACTGCTTTGTTTTTTACATGCTTTTTTTGATGTCTAGCCAACAATCTAAAATCAGGATGACAGAATAACTAACCTCTTGTCTGTGCCCACAGATTTTTCACTTTGTTTTGTTTGCAGAGGATAATGTCTTCCTCCTATTAGCTTGGGCCCGTAATCTGAGAGGCAGTTTTGACACAACCTCCATCATGCACTGCTTTGTTTAAGCTATGGGTAGGTCAGCTACTTGTTCCCCTGTAATATGTCTAAGATTATTTTCTTTCTGATTATGGCATTCAGGTTTCTGTTTTGGTTTGAGTACTGCAATATTGTCTTCGGCGTGGAGTTTGCTCGCTGGAATTCCCTTCTCTTTCAAATCCATTGACAACTAAAACCATCCTTCCTGCTCGCTGGCATGGTCAAATAACTCCCGGGCCAAATCCCTCAAGTAGCTGATCCTTCATCATTACGTGCAACACAGGCCTTTCTTCTTTGTGTTTAAGAACTTCTATGAATAATGTTTCAAGCTCCTTCTGCTTACACTAAGTCAGTGCAGTGCTGGTAACCCCTCTGTTTCAGCAGTGACTTCTCCCTTTAACATCCTATGGGTTGTAGTCTCCCAGGTACCTGCATTACTCCTCAGGCATGTTACTCTGCAGCTTCAACTCTGTTGTGATCTCTTACCAGCCCAGAGCATTAGCAGTGGCATAGCTGCTGGTGGTATTTGACTTTTGGTTGATTATTTCTTGTCATCCTGCCCTCTGATAGTAGTTCATCAAAAATCATGAATAAGAGATGTCTTTCAGCATTTTTGTTTCAATATGTGTGGTGACGTGGTAGAATACAGCAGTGCTTTGGGTTCCTTGAAAAGGAGGTACAACTGTCTTTATTAAAGGCTGTAGAAGCGAGCTATAGCTGATTACATTCATTGGTCAGTAGTGCTGTTCATTGCTGATTGCTTTCATGGATAGAGTTACAGATTTATGTCATCAGTCAAGGAGTAGAAACTCAGCTGGAATGAACTCAGTGAAGTCTTGTAAATAAATATAAAATGCTTTCAATTTTGTGTGTCTTTATGTGGCTGATGGTTGCTCAGATCAGAGGATGCTTTCATATAGTTCGTCTTGAGGATTTTTTTTTAAATGAGAAGCAGTTATATGAACATACAAAGATCAGCTCATAAGGGTTGTAGGTGAGCAAGGAGGGGAAGGCTTGTAGTGGCAAAAACAAGACACTAAAGGGTTACAATGAGAGTAAACAGTATTGCAGATTAAATTGCTGAACAGAGGAGTGAAAAGTATCTAGAGGGTTGGTAATCATAAAAACTAGTGGTTTCATTGTTTGTATAGCTTGTAATATTCCCATGGATTTTTAAGTGAAAGGCAAGCTATGACAAACGTCTTGAGAATGTTTTGTATAAATGGAAGCTACAAGCAGTTGAATATGCAGCAGGAAAAAAGCAAGTAAAGTACAAAAACAGTGTGTGAGCTATTTTCTGTAAATACAAAAACCAAATGCATCACTGAACAGATGTTTACTGACTAAAGAGGCTTTTTGCACTGCTAATAATCCAATTCATGGCCTGGGCAACTCAGCAGTATGGAGAGCTGCTTGGAGAATATTGGTCATGTCATAGCTCACTTGTTTTGAATAGACAGGGAGGGGGAAAAAAGAAAACCCAAGCACAACAGTATTATAAAATCATGTAATGACCTGAAAGAATTGTTGGACAGGTTTTTTTGCAATTTAATCTTGTTGCAGTCATCAGATGTGCTGTTCTCAGTGTTGTAGTTCATTATTGTCTTCTGTGGCAGTGCAGGTGAGGGAAGCTTAGGGCTTAAAGTCTCTTGAAAAATTGCTTGTGTGTAAAGTCTGCATCTTTACCGTTGTCTCCCTTTGTGCCCCTCAGTTTGGGACACCACACAGGCATATGGCATCATTTAGCTAGAATTATTCTCCCATTATGTGTGCGGAGTTGTCACCAGAAAAACATGGCAAGGCAATTGCAAAGCACTGTTTAAATGCAGTGCAGAGCACTTTTCTCAACCTGGATGATATATTAGATAAAAAATGTTAACACTGCTTACAGTGGCAGCTGGCCTTTGCAGGTCTTGCCTGTCGTGTGTGTTGTTGTAAATTCCTCCAAGCAAAAGCAGGGATGTGTACCCTGATAAGCTTCCCCAGCAGTTTGTACCTGGCTCAAAGGTGCATTATTTTTCATGTGATTGCAAGTAGCATGG
The DNA here is from genome assembly GCA_013401335.1 of Brachypteracias leptosomus. Taxonomy (NCBI): domain Eukaryota; kingdom Metazoa; phylum Chordata; class Aves; order Coraciiformes; family Brachypteraciidae; genus Brachypteracias; species Brachypteracias leptosomus. Next base: position 6,303 of record VYZX01019094.1, on the reverse strand, counting down.
AAAATGTGCTGTGTTCAGAAGCTGTATTTATGTCATTTTTGCACTGATGAGTGATATTAATGATTTTGGCTTCTTTTTTTTTCAGTATTTGAGCCAGAAATTATTAAATGAAGAATGACTAAATTGATCTTGATATTTATGCTGTTTCTTACTGTTGAAAAATTAACTCTTTAACTAGAAAAAAACACGTTATTGAAAAAAGCAGGAAAAATAAACATTTAAAGCATTTGTTTTCATATTTTGGCACCTATTTGATATATTATTATAGGATAGATCAGAAACTGCAGAAGGTGATGCTACTTTTTGTTGTCCTCTCTGGTTGTTATGATGTTACCTGCTTACTTCTCCCAGTGTGTATTTCTATACTGTTGACTTCTCACAGCAGCTGTCAAAGCCTCTCGGCCAGGGAAGGATGCTGAAACGCACAATTGCAAACACATATGGGAGCTGGGAGCTCTACACCTCTGTACTCCAGGAGGTGGCACCACCATGCTGGAGTGCTGCTGGTCCTGGTCCTGGTCCTAAGGAGGGAGGGGGTAAAAGCAACCAATTAGTAATAACTGATTTTCCCTAGATATCTGCGAGGAAAGTAATTGTGGTGCATTAGGTAACTTGGTAGAGAATGGTAATAAATTCCCAATTTCCATAATCCTCATTCCCAAGTTCCACAATTCTCATTGATGTTTGACTTTTTTTTAACATGAGATGAAGGTCATTGCTCTGATTAAAAAAAAATAAAAAAAAATCAAATAAGCCAAATACCCAAATGGCATTGGGTGATTCGTATTAGTAATTCAATTTTCGGTTTTCAGATAATGCAGTTATTCAAAGAAGTGGACATTTACTAGTGGATGTTTGCTTTGATGATAAGCTGTAGATGTAAATTTGAGGGTTGTACAATTGTCTTTAATGTGGCAACTGCATGCTGTACTGAAGTGAGTGAAGGGAAGCCATGCACACATGCACGTGCTTAAAACTGGAAGTTGTCTCACCTATATTAAAGTACAGATAAAAATGACTTGTTGAGGTGTGGAATGTCCCAGTAACTCTAACTATACAAATACTAGCGAGTGCTCAGGTTTTTATCTTAAACCAGCCACTTGTTTATGTTCTTTGAGGTGTCCAGAAAAAAAGGTAGATGTCTTTTCTTCTTAAAAATAGCCAGACTCCAAACATAACTGGCAGCTCTCTTCGGACAGGAGGTGAGTTTTGAATGACAGTAAAATGTTTTTTGAGGGATCCAGTTACATCAGTACTTTGCTCCATACTCTAGGCTGTTCTGCATGTTGTCTGATCCATGGTAATTTCCAGTGTGCATGTTCTGTGTTTTAAATGTAAAGGTAATGTTTATTTTCATCAAGAAGCAATCTGACTGGACCTTTGAAAGGGCAGATGCATGTGTACGGTTTGATCAGTTGTGGAGAAGCTAGCATACTATGAAGCAGCACACGTGTGTCTGATGTCAACTTGTTCTCTAAACCAGAACATCAGTTGCATCTTTTCCTTTCGTCCAGGTATCAGTGAAAATGTTGCAGTAACCTGCAGCTAGAGTGCACATATTCAAGAGGAGAAGGATTCTTAAGCTCTTAAAGCTGGTGTGCAAAATTAGAATTTTTTTCAATAGCCTGTGAACATTTGTTGGCATATTTGGTCTAGCAATTTATTTATTTATTTATTTTGTTTTTTAAATAATGACTTATTTTCTGTAATATATTTTTATTTGAAGTTGGCTTGAGACATAAATCTTTCCCTATGAAACAATGGTATCGTGAACACCTTGGATGTGTCTCCGACGTTGCATCTTCCCACATTTCCTGCCTTCATTGTTAGTGCTAGGAGTTAGAAATTCAGCAATTCTAATCAAAATGATGCGAGATGAGTATGGAAGGGAGGAAGACTAAAATTATCTGCATGTCTAACATGCAGATAGCAGTGACACTAGAGTGAGGAGAAGAATAACGATCTTGTATTGGTGGTTCCCAACCCCTCCTGAGTTAAAGAAGAAAGGGCATGAACATATTTATTTTTCATAAAACCAGAATATATTCATTTGCTTAATTTTGAAGAAAATGAAGCCGAAATGGGTTTTTATGTGCCATCAATCTACTGAACTGCAAAAGGGAACAAGCTTTATCTTTCAGGCTATCTTTAACAGTTTAATTTTGTGCTTGACTTGCTTACAACATTTGCCTCTTTTAACAGATGTTCTTTTTGATGTATGGTATAGGAAGGAGGCTTTCAGTAAATTAGAGTTGTGAAGAGTGTACTTTAAACATGGGCTTTCCTCTGGGAATTTAGAATAATAAAAATGATTGTTAGAAACTCATACTTAAGTCTGCTTCTAAATTTACATGCATATTTTCTGAGTTCTTAATAAAGAATTTGAAATCACTGCTATAGTAACTAACTCTTCCAGTAAAAAGCTTAGTAATACAGTATTTTTTAATGTAAAAACGTTTCATGTGTGTATACTTGCTTTACGTTTATGTGAAAGAACCTTTCTGCAGAGACAAATGAATGTACTTAAAAAGAATTTCTAGCAAATATACTTGAATCTATTTCTCTTCTTATTTGATGTTGTGCCTGTCTCTCATGCTTTTTGTCAGGTGGAAGATAACTGTCTGCCGCTGCATCCCTTCTGCCTATTCTTTTACAACTATTCTACCTGCTTTCTTGAGTATTTGTCACCTCTTCATCTCTCTGCCCTTTGTTTCCCATATCTAGGATGCTCATGTCCCTATCTCCAGCAAAATTTCAGGCAGTCCTTACAACAGGCTGCTTGATGCCCTCCTTTTCCTCTACATATCCCTATACAAAGTCATGGCTGATGGGGACCTTAGAATGGAGACAGAAGCAGCAGCACCCTAGATAGCATACTAGGGAGGATATGAGTGAGACCCCTCTATCCTTCATTTTCCACATATGCTAATGAAGTGCAGGGTTCTGAGAAGGAGAAATAGCTTTACTGGATGGCTTCACTGGGTTTTTTGTACTACACACCATCTCACTCCATGTCTTAGCACTGCTTTTGGGCTATACATTTCCCTTTTTACTAAACATCTCTTGTTAGGGCTTGAGGAAGAACCAAGACAACACTGTGAAGTGGTATTCATAGAATCACAGAAGAGGTTGGAAGCAACCTTTAAAGATCGTTTAGTCCAGCCCCTCTGCAGTGAGCAAGAACATCTTCAAATAGACGAGCCTGCTCGTCCATGTCTTTTCTGTGCTGACTCCAGAGCTAGACACAATACTCCACATGGGCTCTCACTAGAATGGAGCAGAGGGGCAGAATCACCTCGTTTGACCTGCTGGCCATACTACTTTTGATGCAGTCCAGAAAATGGTTGGCCTTCTGGGCTGTGAGTGCACGTTGCTGGCTCACGTCCAGGTTTTCTTCCACCAGTAGTTCCCCCAAGTCCTCTGCAGGACTGCTCTCAGTCCCTTCATTCCCCAGCCTGTGTTGATACTGGGGATTGCCCCAACCCAGGTACAGGACTTTGTTGAACCTCATGAGTTTCACATGTGCCTGCTTCTTAAGCTAGTCCAGGTCACTCTGAATGACATCCTGTCCCTCAGGCAAATAATTTGCACCTCTCAGCTTGGTGTCAGCTGCAGACTTGCTGAGAGTGCCCTCAATCCCATTATGTCATTGATGGAGATATTAAACAGCACTGGTCCCAGTATGGACCCCTGAGGGGCACCAGTTGTCACTGATCTCTGTCTGGACATTGAGCCATTGACCACTACCCTCTGGATGTGACCATCCACTCAGTTCCTTATCCACTGAACAGTCCATCCATCAAATCCATTCACAGGGCTGTGTAGCATTTGCTATACAAAAAAAATTAATTTTTGAATCATTTGAGAGAAAGGGAAGTAGGAAGAGAGAAAGGCTGAAAAAGGAAGACTTTAATTTAGGGGAACATTTGTTCAGCTGTCGAAAATCCTTACTTACAGTACTAATTGATGTGTTAAATTATTTTAATTATCTGAAAAGATTGCCCATGGATCTGCATCTCAAAATGGAGAAGTTAAGCCTCACTGTAAAGCATCCTGTGTATATTGCAAATACCACGCACTTGTTATTCCTCCTGGCCCTGACAAAAAAAAGTGCTTCATTTGTCTCTGAAATTTAATTAAAGGATTTGTGTTTTGAGTTAATCTAGGTGAAAGTATGCATATGTTTAATACAGTGCTTACCTATATATGGATGAGCTGTACAGAGTTTTGTAACGCCTTACCCTTAAAAAGAAGTATTTGTCTCATGAAGGATTCTTAACTGTAAATAGAAAAAGAGCCCAGCCAGTGTTCTTTGGCTTACAGCCAGCTATAAAAAATAATCTGTACCTAAGAAAAACTGTGGACTGATGACTGGACTTCACTTTTAACTGCATTTGAAATAACATCCATTGTCCTAGACAAGCTTTTTAATGCGCTTTCTGATAAAGTTTAATGTCTCCATCAAAGCTTATACAGGATCTAGTGCGCAGCAGCATTATCAGGACAGTGGAGAAAACCTGCGTTTAAACTGGGTCAAAAAAAATCATCACTCAACCTAGAAGATGCTATAGACCACTTACTCCTCTTCTGAGTGGGTATTTTACAACCAGGTTCACCTAATGACTGCCTGTTTATGACAGCCTTGAAGTTTGAAGAGCAGGAATTGCATGTAGCATAGTGAGCTGTGTAGCCAACACAAGCCAAGGATGCTGATCTCTACTGCTGGTGTCTCACACAGGTTTGTGGAGTGAAGACCATGAGAAGGGGTCTTTCTCAGCTGCTAGGGAATGTATATTGCTTGCTGACTTAAAGTGTACAGAGGCATCAAGATGTAGAAAACATTCTTCAAGCTTTGTTGAAAAGGACTGAAAATGGAGAACATAGCAGCAAACATTTAGTTACTGATCTGGTTGCGAGAAATTAAATGTGGCCTAAGTTTCAGACAGCCAGATTCAGACCATGGACTTGATCTGGTGTAAGAATTTGAATGCTAATTCCTTTGGGTTGCTTAAGTAAAGAAATGCTGCCATAACTCATAATTGAGTGCAGTTATGATTAACCTGCATTAAATTATTTTTTAAAATGCATATTTTTGAATCTCTGCTGTTTATGACTAAAAATCATAATGTCATCTTGTGAGCCATGGCAGAGTGAAAACTACCAACTCTATAAAATAAGAAAATTGTAATTCTGAGGAGTGGAGACAGCTGTTGGGTTAAGATCCTTGGTTTCATGCTGTCTTCTATAACGCAGGTTTCTTTATTAGATAGAATAAAGACATCACTCTTATTCAGTCCGTGCATGCTGTGCCTGCATGTGCATGTAATGTAGAGATCTGGATCTACCCTCTGTCAGAGCCCCTCATTTCTGTGCTTGAAGTGGTGATGGTGGTGGTAATATGGAGGGTGAGCAGAAGAGCTCTGTATTTTATGTGAGTGTAGGGCCTTTGAAATGTGGTGGATCATCCTGAACACAGAAGTGCTGTAAAAAGTGCAGGTAAGACTGTGATGAGGCAAACCACCTCAGCTTTGGAGTGAAAGGGCTAATCATTACATTTCTAATATCACTGCATATTATACTTCTAGAATTGTTCTAGCCTGTTTATACTGTAGATTCTAAGAACACGTGTCAGAGTTGTTTCCAGTGGTGTCATGCCCAAAAGTAAAGGAGAAGGACTGAGAGGAACTGTAATTTTATGAGGACCCCATGGATACCCAGTCAATGTGCATATATCCACTTTAGAAGTGTGCTAGGCAAGCAAAGGGATTCTGATCACAGGGAGTAACATTTGACTCGGCATGTCTCTGAAAAGATTTAGAGGAAAAGCTGGGGCTTGAGCCAGATTAACAATTATTGTGTAACTTTTTAATGTTACAAAAATGATTTGAAATTCCCATGGCAGTTTTATCCTGTGGTATATAATTAGCATGTTATCAAATGTTATTATTAAAAAGTAATATGTTTGATTTTTAACATACTGTAGAAAGGAACCTCAGAATGGAGTTTAATCAATCACTTTTTAGTGGTATTGGTGGGTTAAGCAGTAGTTTCTGGTATCCCTCAGCCCCCTTCATGCGTTCAGTACAAAAATTTTTGTGGCTTCATGGTGAACTACAACAGGTAATTGATACAGGTGAAGAACTGCTATGGTCATTTGTGCTTTCTGAGACATTTTTGACCTGTTAGAATTCTTGTCTAAGTTCATTGTATAGTTATTCAAGCTTTTATGCCAGTGCAAAGGGAAAGAGCTAAGAATAAAGCTGTTAGGAATGGCAGGACTGTTGTGTTTGGTGGCTGTGGTAA
>VYZX01019093.1:15503-26823 GCA_013401335.1 Brachypteracias leptosomus | reverse complement strand
AACACACATTATGTGAAAAATGATTCCTTTTTATAGTTCAGCTATGCTGACAAAAAAATTGTTCAGAGTACAGTTTGGTTAGGATTCTTTATCTTTGCAATTTAAAATGGGGCCTGATACATACCCTTTGCTCTACATGTCTTTGTTGTTGAATGATGTGTTTTATAGCACCCTGTTGTGTCTGATTGTCAGTGATCACAGGGACACTTGCCAAAAATGCTGTATCTGCCTGAGCTGGTTTGCAAGTTTTCAGGCTTGATTCTATGCAAATATGGATAATTTTGTTGGCGAGGTCCAAACAAAATTTCTTCTTCGTGGGAAGCACTGTGGGAAACACGTTGCTTGATCAGTTTCACCACAGATCACTGTAATTTTTATGTTTTCAAAAAAAAAAAAAAAAATTTGCAGAGGGAAGATTACTGAGCAAATATTTGATTTTAAAAAGATATTCTAGTGCGCACATACTTAATAATCAGTCTTATTGTGGAATTTTACAACTAATGTGTGTTCTCCTATCCTTTTAATGTGATGACAAAATGTACAATTAACGCCAGCCTTCTCAGAAACTCATTCACTTTCACTTTTGTCANCAAAAAAAAAAAAAAAAATTTGCAGAGGGAAGATTACTGAGCAAATATTTGATTTTAAAAAGATATTCTAGTGCGCACATACTTAATAATCAGTCTTATTGTGGAATTTTACAACTAATGTGTGTTCTCCTATCCTTTTAATGTGATGACAAAATGTACAATTAACGCCAGCCTTCTCAGAAAATCATTCACATTCACTTTTGTCATCTGGGAGGGATGGCCAAAGAATCGGAGTTTCTGTGGCATGTAAAACTGAGGTTTTTGTTAATGTATTTCTGGGAGAGGCTCTTAGAAGGGACAAAGGTGCTGTAATTCACACATAGGCCAAGGTATGTGGCTTCAGGCCACTCCTTTGGTGTGATTGTCTGAAGATATTAGAGTGAAGGACTTCCAAGTATCAGTTATTATTTTTGGCACACACATGATATCTGCAACAGAAAATGTTATGTTAAGGGCTACACTGAAGCAAAAAAGAGTAAGATACTTAAAAAAAAATCTAAAAAGGAAATGTTAAAATTAGCTGTTAGGATGTAGTTTAGACATTAGTAATAATTCAGTCTTGAAATTAAACTGAAAAAGGTCAAAAATACATGTATGAAACTTTAGGAGGCAATGAATAGAGAAAAAAACAGCACTACACTTTGCTACTGTCCAAATGGCACATGTTTAACATTGTACAATTTTGGTTCAGTCATCTCAAAATGCTACTGGAGAACTACAAAAAATTGAGACAGATTAAGGAAGGTGGGGAATGACCTCAATACCAAGGCTAGTTAGTAAATTAGGAGTCTTTGCTCTGGAAAAGAGACGCCTTTAAAAGGACATAGTAAATATATACTAGAAGGGGCATGGACTGGGCTGATGGGGTCAGTTGTACTTAGTCTTTTGTAACACGTGAGGGAGGGTTGTTTGATGAAGCTACCACAGAGCAAGATCAGCACAAACAGAAGACGATGGTTCTTCTCCCAGGGAGCACACAGGTGCAGATCACAGTGCTGCAGGGTGACGGATGTTCAAAGTTAGGCTGTGTTCCCAGTCAAGGTCAAGGAAGAGAAATCCAAGGATTGCTAAACACATTGAAACCTTCCCAGCCTGTGAAGACCTTGAACTGCAAAAAGACCAGAGGCTGGAAGAGTGCTTGTGGTTCTTTTATGTTTTTCTGCTGTTCGGCTAATTAATAGTTTTCTATTAAATTGATTTAATGATAATGAACAACTAGGAAGGTAGACTTCCCAATATGTATAAAGATTAGTTATTTTTAGTATTTACCTCATTCTATGATTTAATTCCCATTTTTCTTTTTTACTTTCTTATATTATTTATACCTTAAATGTGATAAGCTAATAAAAAATAACACTGAGTGATAAAAAAACCAAAACACATTTTGGCATACACATAATTGCTGAATTAAACCTGTGCTCAACTGATCATCTCCTACATTATCTACCATTAGCTGCTAAACGTTGAGTTAAAGATGAAATATCAGACAGGTGGGTGGGGGATAACTTGATAATGGGATCAAGTGTTGTCTACTTGGCTGGATGTACAAAAGTGTTCCTCATCAGATTGCAGAAATCTTACTCATCCTCTATGAAAATTCTCTTGCGTGGGCAAACAGGCCAACCCTCAATAGCTGGCATGAAGTCTGAAGGTGCTTTGCATGATGGGATGAACTATGTTACAGCAGTATCTTATAAGGCATGTATTGGTCTCTAAATACACTTGCTAATGGCTGTTTGCTGAGAGCTGTAGGCATCTTTATAAAATACTTAAAATTCGTGACATAAAGGAGGCCAGAGGCTGTGAATTAATTTTGACAGATCCCTCAAATAAATGTCAAAAAGCAATTCAGCATTTTTTGAGGTTCCCAAGAGTCTCAAAACCTACAATGACAATACCAACAGAACTTTTTTTTATGTGGCTTACAGGATATTGGGAAGTTTCAGATGAACCCTAGAAGTTTTGAGACGTAATAGCATCTGTTGTAGCATAGTGTAAAATGACTGAAGCCAGAGTAATAGGCTCTTGTCAGTGAGATTTTTATGAGCTGTCAAACAAGAAAGCGAGCTACGGCTATTAATTTGGGCAGTGAGATGAGAATACTCAGCAAGGTTTGTATATACATTTCCTTAAAAGGCAAGAAAATGAATTACTTTTCTCAGACTATGTCTACTGTTATGAAACTTCAAATGCTTTTTAGGGAAAATTAAAGAGATCCTCTGTTTTTCATCTTCTCTCTGATAAGAAGATGAAAAGGCTCTGTAATGGAAGATGATATGAAGAAACTTTCACTAGAGAGGAGACCCTATTCCCTTACCCAAGGAGGAAGAACAACAGGACCCTTAACATGAATAAGCCTTAAGAACTGTATGTAATACTGAACTAGATACGTGAAGCTTTGTGGTATTGACTTCCAGTAACAAAACAAGCTGAACCATAGCAGAGAAGTAGAATTTCACCATGGCCATGGCTAAAAGTGAACAAAGTGTGTTCGAAGGGGATCAACAAAGCGTGCCAAGACAACTGGCCTGCTAAATCTAAATGTGCAATCCCCATGAATTTGAATGCCTCTGCTACCTTCCCCATTTCTTTGAAAATCCCTACAAGGTGCAACATTCAGTAAGCCCTTGAGAAATGTCGTTTCTGTCTGAGAAGACTTACAACACTGAGACAAGGGAAAGGGCAAAAGTGTAAGTTCATGAGAGAGGAAAATCAGTAAAGGAGCACTATGTCCCACTGTACTAGAATCAGAAGAAAAATTTGTCTGAGGATCTTTTACTCATCCATTTTTTGGACTGAATGAGCAAAGTCCAGTATCTCTGGGGTGTGAGCCCTCAGTTTTTGTAATTAAAATATGATTACATTGAGGATAGCTCACTTTATCATCTGATTCTTTATACAGAATGTGCTGTCTAGAATGTGGTATGAGCCACTTGTTACTAAAACTTCATCAATGCTTTTGTCTTTATGACTCTTCATTCTAACAGGGCTCAAACCACACCTACTGCATGAACTGCTATTGCCTTTGAACTGTGCAGTGTTAGGACTGCTTCTGCTAAATGCAATGAATTATAATCCAGTTTTATGTAGATGATACAGAATATTAAACTTCTTGCAGTGAGAAAGTGATTCTAGTTTTGGCTTTTAGAAACTTCTGTTGAAAAGGAATTTAAACAAAAATAGAAGTGGCTTTTTTTCCTGATTTTCGTTGAAATACTCTCACAGAAAATATCCAACAAACTTTAATGGTCACATACATACACTTGGTAAGCACTCCCCTATGACTACACAGGATGTTGCTATTAGAGAATTGTGATTCACCATCAAAGTAGTCTCTGATGAGATAACAGTTAAGTAATTACATGGCTTGTAATGTCTTCTAAAAGTTAAGTGTGATATAAAAGATGTAATCTTTGTATTCTAGGAAGTTTTGATACAAATGTTTACTAGGCTTTAAGGCAGATGATGTGAATCATTTACAACTATGTAAGGTCACAGGAGTAAGCTGTACAGAAAAATCACTGGATGAGAAGAATGGTTAGATGAATGAATGTGTCTTCAACCTTTATGTATGTAATGTCATGAAAACAGATCCGTTAGGAAGCTCTATGGTGTGAAAAATTTTCAAATGTGGTTATAAGTACAGAATCCTTACAATTAATGTTAATATATTTTGGACAGCTTAATCACATTCAAGCTTTTCTTGCTGGTGTGCTGTGCAGGAATGCTTATTTCTACAATGGATTGATTTGCTTTTAAGTACTGAGATGCCTTTATATTGTTCTTATATAAGTGAAAAGCAAACGAGGTACAAAGGAGGCTTGCTAGATTCTTTATTTTTTTTTTATTAATAAAACACATGGAATAATTTTACAGGAAAAAGAAAATGCTGTGCAGAATGTTGTGGTTTTCTTAAAAGGTAAATTCCCACCTATTCCTGTTAAGTGATATAATTAACAATAGTACAATCTGATTCCCTTGCTCTTCTTTTATTTTTTAATGGGATCATCAATTACACAATTATTAATTCAAGAAATTAAAACAATCAGACTATGTGAAATACATTAGATAAGTATGACCCTAACTCCAGCCTCTCAGTGCCAAGTGAGACGAAAACCCCTAGCTCCAGTTGAAGGTGGATTCCCCTGACTCTGCAGAAGAGGAACATCATGCTCAAAATAACTCAGCACAGGGTATCTAATAAAGGGCTCAGGTAAGGGGTCAGGATAGGTGGGTTGTGACCATAGCAATGGCTCATAACAGAGAGCATGAGTGTCATCAGACAAGCACAAGAACATAAACAGCAGTCCAGGGAGACTGCTCTAACATTGATGCTGTTTTCTAAATCTCCTAGAACTACTACACATCGGATCAACAGCCTCTAAAGTGACAGTTTAAAGCTCTTGCTCCTTTCCAGAGAAGTTCTATGCTACAGAACTGTACTTCAGTGCTGAAGTTAGGAACTGAGCTGTGTCAGACTGCCTTTGTTGCTTTAAGCTCTGGTTATACACCCTATTTATTAATAATAATTTTTTAAAAGGCTTTTATTTGAATTAAAAATGCTTAGCTTTTTAGTTATTGAAACCCTAATGTGGCTTTTTAGAGGAACCAGAGAGATTACATGCTGTTCTGTTTTTGTGCTTGCCAAATTTCAGCGAGATGTTCCTGATGTTTGCAATATTGCATTCAGTAGGCTTTTCTGTTGTATATAGAGAAAAGCAGTAAAATACTGCTGTTGCAGTGCTGTGTGGAAAGGCTCTTACAGATAAAAATAGTTATTTTACTAATTTAGGTTGTGTAAGAATAATGTGCTGTAGTGCTATCCCCTTTAGATACTTATATTTAAACAGATATTATAATTGAAAATACAGTAATAGGACAAATGTGAGAACAGAGAGAGCATCATGACAAAGAGAAAAGTAGTGTGGTTACATGAAGCTTAGTACTGTTTTTACGCTGCAAAGCAAGTCTAAAAAGAATCAAACACTAATCTGAAACATACTTTACATTGATTAAATAGTTATGCACTTCTGTGTGGTCTTTAGGGAAATAGTTCTATTGACATATTTTCTCAGTAAGGCTGATGCTTTAAAATAAGACATGAAATGTCATCAGAAAAGTAAAAAGCTCTAGTCAACAACTTATCATAATTAAAAAGTGAAACACTTAAACGAAAAATATGCTGCATAAAAATTATATGTGTCTTGCACAACTCATGAGTAATTGTATGAAGCCAGGAAAATGACCTCATGGCTAATAAACTGGCTGAATAATAATAATAAATATAAGTATTTCCTCTGCTACCACAGGCTTTCGATGTGTGCACAGGTGAGTCACAACTCCTTCATAATCCTATTCTTTTACAAAACCATAATCGGATAACAGCTCTGCTATGCCTTCAGAGAGGTACTATAAAGAAAAAACATTTACAGTTTTGAGGCATTCAATTGCTATAGTGACAAGTGCCATTTAAATCTTTCAAACAAATTGGCAAAATCATACCTTTTCTTAAGATAAAACCTGCATCTCACATGAGCCTGAAAACACCTCTGTGAATATCAATTTATCTTCACCGTTCAACAAATGGATTTTTGCCGTTCTTTGAGGACTATTTATCTCGCACAATGAATGAAGCAGGGATTCTATTCACAACTCCTCTACATCATTTTTCTGCTTCCATTCAAGTCTTCTTTTCGTGCTCAGAACCCGGGCAACAGGCCTTGCACCCCTTCAGATAGGGTGCACCTTCGGGTGTTCAGATGAGCACAGCAGGCACGTCTGCCGACCCAGAGGCTCTCCCAGGCTCCCCAAAGCACAGCCACCCACAGTGTTCCCACAGAGGACTTTGTCCTCTCCTCTGAGTCATGCTGCTACCTTCAGCAGACTGTTGTTATGATATAACCACCTTTCCCACAGACACAAGGAGAAATTGCAAACACTGACAAACTTAATTCTATTGCTATATTCACAGAAGTTTCAGCTTTTTCCAATAAGTACTCCCTCTAATTTAGAAATTAAATAGGAGGGACTTAGGAGTGAAGGCACCCTTCAAACATTAAAGCACCTTCTGGCACACTTCCAGAGTTGTGCTTGCCAACATGTTTAACCCTATCTATGGTTTCTTCTTAAAGAAAAAAAAAGTCATTATAAAATATATTACTGCATTTTAAGCTATTGCCATAAAGTCAGTGCTAAGTTAAAGCCTTTTGGAAAACTTCAATGTTTTTTTTTTCATTTCAGTGACATTTGTACCAAGAGGAGGAACAAATTTTCCTGGCTTCCTTGACAAGCTAAAGCTTTTCTGCAAAAAAAGTCTAATAGAACTTATTACTTCTCCTCAACATTTTCTGATCTATTGGCAATTAATTGCAAGTTGTCTCATGCTGAGGCAACATCACATTTTGCCAGCACGCTTCCATTTTCTTCTCTTAATTTTGTGTGGCTGAAGGTAATATAGGAAGCTCTCAAGGACAAGGCACAGCCCAAAGGCCCCAGGGAGAGATCCTTGTGGAAAGAAGGCAAGTGCATGAAACAAAGGAGGAAACTGAATAGTCTAAATAGAATGAAAAAATTTCTTAAAGAAATCTTTTGCTATCTACATTTCAGTGTATTCTCATATAAACTTTAAATCTTTGACACAAAATAAACATCATTTGTTAAGTGCTTATTTAGTATGCAAATTCTTCATCACTTCTTAAACTCTTAAGTAACAAAGATGAGGTGTGACTTACAATAATAGAAACTTGCCAGTGCTGAATTTCCTATCTGTGCTCTGTTGTTAATTATAATTTTGTACACTTTATACTCATTGGATTAAATAGCTACACAACAAATTTACAGTGACAGTTTATGAAGCACCCTCCTGGCTGCTCCAAGATATACAGCAAGAGTCAAACTTCCAGGGTACCTCTAAACATTTTCTGCATAAATATGGACATTTCAACTTGCAGATTCAATTACGTCCCTGCTTTTTTGAGTACAGTGTGCAATCAGATGGGCTTGAATGTTTTGTGTATACATTTTTAGGCCTGTCAAAAATTTGTTTCAAGTTCAAACACTTATGTAATTTAATGGATCAATCCTTTATGGTCCACTTGACTATAGAAATCTCTTTCTTGGAGTATCATGGGTTCAGCTGGACATGCTCAAACACATAAAAAAAAGAAGTCCAAGGTATTTCAATAATTTTTGCCCCAAATTCTCCAGATGTTTCTGTCTTCTGACATGACATCAGTAACCATGCAGTATTTGGTGTATTCTCAAACTTTGCATATTCTGTTTTATGAACAAATAGTCTGCTTTCATAGAACTGACATGAGGAGGAAAGTTTTAGAATCATTAGCTGATGAAAAAGACTGGGATTGCTACACACAAGCTGACTTGTTGCATAATTTGGAATGAAAAATGATTCCACATACATATGTATATAAAAATATGCTTACACATTTTCCATATTAAAAAACATTAGAATCTTTGAACTTGGTAAGTGTCCAAAAATGAGTAACATTTGAAAGTATGTTCTTGAGCTTCCAAAATACCATAAAGCTGTTTATTCTTCCTTTGCATCATTCCTTTGCACATGTATTTGATTTGCTTCATGTTGTTCTACTTCTTGGTTTTTTAATGCACCAGAGTTTAGAAAATGATGTGACCACTGCATATAAGTTTATAATTTTACAGTAACATTTTTTAGGCAGACCTGAGCAAAAATTTCTGCATTTTTTTGTTCTTCATTTCTCCATTTTCTTCTTTAGTGGTCTCTTGAAAAATCCAGCCTGCAGAAAAGAAAAACATGACTAAGAACTGCTCAAAGCATACAACGCATATTTGTAGCATTCCTGTGTTGGTTTTTACTATTTTAATACTTACAGTACAGTAAAAAGTCATTGAATCTTTTATCACTAAAGTACATTATTTTTCCTGTAAGGGAAAAACTAAAACTAAATGGAAAAACTAAATGGAAGCACATGTCATGAAAACAGACAAAAGAAGTATGGTTAATATGTAGTGAGTGATTGCTGTATCATTGTTATGTTCGTATAATGTCAGAAGCTAAAATGCTTAATAATAGTTGGTAGTCAGTTGAATAAATAATTATTTTATACTTTGCAAATTTTTCAAGAGATTATGCATGTTGAAATTTATAAACTATAATCTTCTAACTCAAGTATGAGCTAAATGTTTAGCTTGGAGACGAGTGCCCACTTGTGGCAATACTTACACCACAGGCCTAGCACCTCTTGCACAAAGAGAAAACCTGGTTATCAAAGGCCATAGCCAAACCTAATAAAAGACCCTGTTAATAAACTCTTAATCATACTAAAATGTTGTTTGGGTTTTTTTTCCCTTTTCATAACATACTAGTAATACCGGTTTTAGTTGCTTAGCATTTAATGTCACACATCACAAAAATGTAGTGTTATTAGTTACTGTATCATTTCTACAAGATTTCACCCTACTTATTAGATAATATTAGTGTCTGTGAAGTTCTAGTTATGAGAAGGAGATGGCAGAGAATTTAAGCATAGTTGCTTATTTTCAGGAAGACAAGGACTTACAGCTTACCTTCCACAAAGCAAATATAAGCAGTGCAAGAATCAAGAGTCCAGCGAAGACACTCAGAAGGATAACCCATAAGGGGACTGTACCCGGTGGGAGTTCTTTGGAAATCTTAATCATGGTCTGCAAAGTGTTTAGAATACAAGCAACAAATAACTTTTCCGTTTCAAATATCAAGAGACCACCATGACTTTTATTGGTATGCAGTGGGTACCACGTCATTGTAAGTATGGAAATTTGTAGGAGGGAATTGAGAAAACAATCTCCAACACGAAACCCTATATTTACCTAGTATCTTGCTCTTTGCAAGTGCATTCATTTCATAAGGGTTGACCCTGCTATAAGTCAGTAGTTACTGTTATAAAGGATATAGGACCAAACCCATGAGTGCTTCAAGAGTATATTATGGAGTTTCTATAGTATATTCTTCATCATTTAATTCCTGCCTCCATGAAAAGAGTGAGCTAAACTAAAATAAGGAATATTCACATTTAAATAAACATGTCCATATATGAGTTTGAATTAAGAATTTATTAGAGAGACAACTTTATAATTCAAAAAAGCATTGAAGAGCTGAACACTAAACATGCAACTTGAAATTATGTCTTTTAAAAAGTTAATTCTGAGATTCCTTAATTTGCAAAGGCAGCAAGTCTCTCAGTTGTGTTTTCACTCCTCAACTGAATTTTAATCTATCACTTAAAAGAAATGCCTGGACACAATACCACCTAATAGTTCACCTGTGATGCTTCCACTTCCAAAGATATTTTCCACAAAATGTAATTCACATTGAATATTACTTTGGTCTAAACATTGGAGGTATTAACAATAATAACACATAGTAAGACTTTTGCTTAGAAATTTTACTAAATAAACTCCTGCATGCACAAGTTCTCACAGAAAAGCAATGCATTAACCACTATAAACATCTTGCAATAAAGAGTATTAAAGGATAATTAACAACTCTAATACTATTAAAGATATTTCTATTTATACCTGACACTACTGCTATAATGTTATATACTGTCTTTTCTAAGAAAATATACTGGGAACTTCTGAAAATTAAAAGAACCTGTTTCAAATATATATACTGGGTAATGAAGTGGAAAAAAATATTGAAGAAAATTCAATATACAAAGTAAGATCACTTCTAAATGACCCAGGACAATTTTTAAAACACTATTGATTCCATAGAAGTATTTTAATTATGCTTTAATTTACATAGATGCAGAAAGCATTTATACTGCAGCAAGCAGAAATTCTTCAGTCAGTACTACTTCTCACCCAGGTACATTGGTGGGTGAAGGAATTTTGGTATCATCATCTGACTAATTCTGACACTTTTACTGTAAAATGAAATCACTTTTATATAGAATAGGTTAATATATTAAAAAAGGTAACAATCAGTTCATTAATAATGAATGAAAATGAATAATGCAGTAGCACAATAAATCCATGCATTATCATGTTCTTACCTCCAGTTTTTGATGGTCATTTTTCAAAATCAGTGATGAGTTCTCACTCCTAAGTAATGCTTTCACAACAAGGGTTAAACTGTGAATACTTGCCTGGGAGAAAAATGACTATGGTTTATAATCATATATTTTGAAGTAGAAAACTTTGCAGAAATCACAGAATCATAGAATGGTTTGTGTTGGAAAGGACCTTAAAAATCATCTTGTTCCATGCCTCCTGCCATGGGCAGGGACATCTTCTGCTAGACCAGGACGCCCAAAGCCCCATCCATTCTAGCCTTGAATACCTACAGGGGTATTCACAGAATCACAGAATGTCAGGGATTGGAAGGGACCTCAAAAGATCATCTAGTCCAATCCCCCTGCCGGAGCAGGAACACCTAGATGAGGTTACACAGGAAGGTGTCCAGGCGGGTTTTGAATATCTCCAGAGAAGGAGACTCCACAACCTCCCTGGGCAGCCTGTTCCAGTGTCCTGTTACGCTCACTGAGAAGTTTCTTCTCATATTTAAGTGGAACCTCCTGTGTTCCAGTTTGTACCCATTACCCCTTGTCTTATCATTGTTTGTCACCGAGAAGAGCCTGGCTCCATCTTCGTGACACTCCCCCTTTATATATTTATAAACATTAATGAGGTCTCCCCTTAGTCTCCTCTTCTGCAAGCTAAAGAGACCCAGCTCCCTCAGCCTTTCCTCA
>VYZX01019091.1:877975-927137 GCA_013401335.1 Brachypteracias leptosomus | reverse complement strand
AGTAAAATGTCCCAAACCCCAGTGTAGGTTTCTATTTCCTCGTGTTTTTTGGGGAGGGGTGAGGGGGACATCAGAGAGTGTCCTGCAGTTAACATGGGTTAATATTTGATGTCCTCAGAAGTTGTTACTGTGTTGGCGCTTAAAGGGTCTTGGAGAAGCTGAAAATGGAAAGAGGTAGCTTGGACTATGTTGGCCAAGGACCACTTCTTAATGTATCACGATTTATTCCCCTTGTTAATTCCCTATGTCAAACCTAGGTACCTACTCCAAAAAAAGTTTGAAAACATTTGTTCCATTTTCTGTCCTTTTCATTGTTGCTTACTTTAACTTGCACGATCAGATTTCTCTTTGCTTAAACATTTTGACAGTTCCATTTTTGTCAGTATTTTTGTGCCAGTGCAGACTTATATGCATGAATAAAAACATTCATATATAATTATTCCTCTTTAGCTTTAGGGTTATTTGATTTTTAGCTTTAAAAATTGTGTTTTTCCCTTCAGGGACTTGATGAGTCAAATGTTGGGAGAGAGTTGAGAGGACCACTGTAAAAAGTATTGCATGACCTTAGTTTTCTTAGGTAAATGATGAATATCCTGAACAAAACATGAACAAGACAATTCCCCCCTGCTTCCTAAAGAAAGAGCTAAACTTGGGCACAGTTTATAAATTCGTAGTATTTGCCCTGTGTTGTCACTCAGATGTTTCTTCACATCGCCTTAAATTCAGTGCTGTTGCAGTTAACTGTTTGGGATCTAAACACTTCTGAGCATGGATTTTCTTCTTACTTCTGCCCTGCTCCTGCCAGCCGTCCATGCCCTTCCCCTGTGCTAACCCCTTCCTTGCCATCTGTCACATCTGCTTCAAGTTGAAAAGTGATCGAGCTGCAAACCCAGATATAATCTTGCCTCAAACTTTTGAATAAGGATCCAGATCTTTGTATATAAAGACAAATTTCATTGAATGTGAGCTGGAACCCAAAAATCTGAACACTTTGGAAATGTTTAGAGGTGAATCTGACCTTTACAGCTCAGACCTCACTGCACAAGCTCTCATTCAGCTCTTTGCCATTGATCACCAAAGCTTCTTGCTGCAACCTCATTTGAATTCCTTTTGCTCTCCTCCACGTCAGTTCATTCTTTCCCTGTCTGGTCCTTGGAATTGAAGTTATCTGAAGTTGTAAGCAATGGAAACACTGTTTTTTGCCGTTTCTAGCAAGAAATTCCTAGATCAGGTCTCTACATTCAGCACTACAAGAAAGACCTCTATGCTTTAGAGTAGTAAGAAACCCCTGCTCTATTAAATGATGAATGTTTGTTCATGGTTCACTGTTTCTTAAAGACCCTGTTTGTTTTTCCCAGAAACTAACCAACCTTTAAGCTAAATATAACTGGAAGTTTTGATGCCTCTTTGGAAAGAACAAACCAGTACAGAAGTTGTTAGGGGTCTTGGGATATTTGCTGGGCTGAAGTGGCTGAGGTCCTGAATATCATGGTACAGTAAAATCCCTGTATCACATTATGGGAGGAGCAAATACACTCATTAGACCTGACATTTTGCTGTAAGATAGTAGTAAAATGAAACCACTATAGAAATATTCTGGGGTGATTTTTAAATTGTGGCTAAATTTAAGGGGAATTCTGTATCATTGATAAAACCAGACCACATTCAGACATAGTCTGTCTTGAGCATATGAATGAATATCAGCACGCATGAAAATCTCTTCTAGAAGCCACTCTACTCAATGTCTGACTGGGGCTTGTGTTTTGCAAGTAGGGTTCCAAAACCTTATTGCAGGTTCATAGTAGTAATAGTTCATAGCAGTGATGTTGGGTCATACCTTTAAATAGTAATAATTGTGGATGAACTGCCCCTTTGCCAAGTCATGAAAAAGCAGCAGTGAGTAATTATTTGCTAGCTTGTAAAAGATTTGATCTTTTCCTAGACCTCTTAAATATTGTGAATCTAAATAAACTGCTAGGAGTAATACTGTTGGTATGTTGGCTGTGACTGTGAAACAGATTAAGGGAATGTACAGAATGTTTATTTGATATGTAGTAAACCTCCTGTTTAAGGTGGATAGCTCTCTGGTTAGGGAATAGAATAGTAAAGGGAAAATGTCAGGGCTGGAGAGGAAAAAACACTCACAGAACTGTCAATGCCAAGAGTGAGGAGCATGATGAAGAATACCACAGCCCAAAATGTGGATCCTGAAAGAGTTGAAATTGCCTCTGGATACAGGATGAAAACTAAACCAGCTCCTGAAGTAGAAAAGGAAAAAAAAAAAGGTATAACTAAGCAATGTTTCTTAGCTTCACAGAAGTGTTCATTTTAATCAGAGGAATTATGACTAAGTTGATCTTTAAATCAGTCCACATCATGGTCCTGAGTAGCTGTTATACCAAAAGATATATCCAAAATACTTCAATAATGAACTCTTGACAATTTTGTATTAAAAAACCCCAACTATCTCATTCTTTTCCACTTCTAAACCCACTTCTGTGGGGTTTGCAACATTACTATAGCTATTTTTCAGCTATGTAGTTGAGAAGGAGCTGTGTGGATGTGGACTCCACTGTTTGGCAGGAAAACTCTGAGAAGTGATCTGAAATCATGGGTAACCTGTTAGCAGTGAAAGGACTCTACAGCTGAGCTTACCAGAACCACCCAAACCAGTAACCCCTGGCACTGAGCAGTAATACTGCAAGGTACTGGCCAGTGGTGAATGTCTCCTTGTCACGCTGGCTAAACTTGAGGGGAGAGGTGTTGGAGAATTCAGTGGAGTGAGATAAACCAGTACTATTTCAGCAAGGCATTTGCACAGAGTTCTGGTTCCAAGTCAGTTCAGGCCACTTCCTTGAGGTTTTCACATGCTTGTTTGATATATATATAAAGACATTTACAAATAAATGGTGGACAAAAAGGGGTAAAACTAGTATAAAATTAACTTCCTACCTTCAGTGGCTACATCCTCAATTTTAACTTTGTGCTCATGAGCCATGTAGCCCAATATGGAGAAAATAGCGAATCCTGAGACGAAGCTTGTGACACAGTTGATGGTACTGGTCAGCAGAGCATCCCTAAGGATGGAGAGAAGAACAGCTCGGTGAAAAACCACGTTAAGAGCTAGCTGAGGATTGTGTTACTGATGAGAAGGTTATTTGGAAAATGCTGATTGTGCGGTTATGATCAAGAGCTGGTATCAGCATACTGTGCTAGGAAATGACCTACTGCTGGGTGCTATTCTGATTTAAAATTGAGTTCTGTTCAAACCAATCAACAAAGCTGTATTAAATACTAAGATATTAGAGAGTCATGTCATTATCTTAGCTGGTAGCTGTAACACAGCAAGAGAGTGGCCTGAAGTGCCAGAGCCTTACTATTCATGAGTTCATGTGAGCAGATCTTCAGGAGGGCTCTCAGACCGCCCCAGGAGGGCCTTTAGCACACTGGGCTGCTCTTCAGTGGCACTGGATAACCAGTGCTGTCCACTTGGGTCCCTTCATCTCTGGAGTCTCTTAGGCTGTTCTGGAAAAACTGCAATTCCTGTTTAGCAGATTGAAACTAAATTCACTCTTGTAGCAAGGTTAAATATTATCCACTGTGCATCCTAGAGGAATGATTGTGGATTTAATCATTCTGCCACAGTGCTATGATAGATGTATGAGTTTTCCTGGGTATTAATAATCCTTATTACCCAGCCTAGCTTGCAGATAAGTAGACCATAGATCTTTAGATGTCTGCCTCATCTGCACAGTGTCTTGTGTGTAATCTTTTGCTGCATATGACCTTTAGAACTGAGGACATGGCTCTATGAACATCCCTAATGCTGAACAGTGCCTTAATAAGCAGAAAGTAAATATGATTTCCTTTTGTCAGTTACACTACCCAAATAACATAGGTCCTGTACACCAAACTTTATCCTTGCTTTACTTTCTTTTGATAATGTTGAATGTACGTCCTGCAATTATTGGAAGTGGTTTCCTGGGGGAAGGCTGCAGGATCAAGAGAGACTAGATTGGACCCAGCAACTGAAATTCTTTTTAGTTAATAAAGAAGAGAATTGCTAGGTGTTTGTCACAGTATTTCTTGTTTCTCACAATTTGATAACGTTCTTATGCAAGTGAATAATGTTTCTTTCTACTTAGTCAATAACTGGATGATGTGATGCTTATCCCCTTATAAACTCAGCTGAAATAGCTCTCGGTTATTTTGCATGTAAAACTAGATCATAACTTCAATACAGATTTTCATGGGTTTTGGCCCTGACTTTCAGTAGTATTGCCCTCTCTTATGTCACTGACACGTCCTCTCAAGGAAGGTGTGTTGGAGCATAGTTGGGACAGTACAATACTGAGTCCTGGCCTTCATTTGGCAGCAGTACTGCTTTCCATTTGTTCTGTTTCAGGAAAGCCTTCAGAACATTAGGGAGTTATTTGACCAAAAGGAGGATATTTGTAAGTGTTGTAAATGCTCCTGATTTGAACCTTGCTCTTAGGGTTAGAACTAAACCACAGTATTTAATGAAACTACAGGTTACTCTTACAGGAAAGGTTATGAAGCAACATCAAACAGATACAGTAAGTTAAGAACTAAATTATTTCACATATAATCTATGGTGTTTTCTTAGTTTCAAGTGGATTTTTTCCATTTCAGAGCAAAATTAGAATGCAATAGAAAAACTATATAGGGAGCTGCTGTGAGATGAATGCAAGATTATTTGCAGAAGATGATAAATGTTATTTTGGAAGACTGCTATGGCTGTTCTCAAACCTGGTAAATCTTTCCTACTGCAATTAATCAGGTGGCAACCTAAAGTTGGTCTGGGTTAAGTACAAAGCTCTCTGAAGATTGTGAAGTAGTCCATGATTTTGGCTCTCTGTCTAAGGCAGTTCAAATCTATATATTTTCTTACAGCTTTTCACTTTAACTTTTTTTTGGACTGTCCTTCAGTTCACAATGTATTTATAATACATGTACTTTCAGAACTTATATTTCATGGGAAAATTTAAAGTGATGCTTGTTTTCATTCCAAAATGGAATGTTAACAAAACTTGAGCAGTTCTGGTTGAATTTCCATGGTGGTGATTCAGCAAAACACTTACATTGACTTGATTTAAAGTGCACTCCTAACCTGGGACTCAACATAAAATATCAGAACGTAATCCCAAGGCACAGTAACACTGCTGGAAACTGGAATCCTTCCTCTTTTAGTTCCTGGACCAATAAGAGTCCATCTTGTGCTCACTGTTGCACTTAGTGGTACTTTTGAAAGGCAAACACAAGCACAGTTTACACAGCTGTCTAAAGTCCAGACCTAATCCCGTTCTGGTTTGCTCTACAGAGGATATCTTGGCAGGTTCCTGTCACTAAAATTCCAGTAAGAAAGACACTGTTTCAAGATTTGGGTTGGTTGCTATGTCTACACAAGACTGATCATCATTAATAAATGACTGAAGATAAAGAAATAGCTTAGTCCTTATTGCAGCCACAGTTAGAGTAAAATAGCATCATTTGGAAGCAGTAATGAAAAAATAGGCTCTTACCTGTAGCAGTTGTTGTCAAACTTATTGTAACTGGCAAATGCAATTAAAACGCCAAACCCAGCTCCTAAGGAGTAAAATATCTGAGTAGCTGCATCAATCCATACCTGCATAATGACACCAGCATGGTCAGTGTCAGTTGGGTCCAAGAGATACATGCAAGAAGTGTACAAGACAACTGGCTTTAGAGAAGTGGTCAGTATTGGTGCCTAGGAGAGTGCAAGTGCTTCCCGGTCCCCAGGGGATGTCCCAGGGAGCACAGCCGTGTCTGGAATGGCTCAACCCGCAGTGGGCATGTTCTCTGGGCATGCACACTGACTGCTTCCCTGGTGGGGGGATCACTTGGGTCTGCACTTCTCAGCTTTCACTGGGGACTGACATGATTACACGAGTTTTTCTGCTGGGTGACAGAAATGCGCTTCCAATAGTTCTTGTTCTAAGTGAGCTTGGAATGTACAACCAGAAAACCAAAAATAGTTAATGGGTCAAGAGTCACAGGACGTTTTCTTTCCCATGGGAGCTTTCTCCATGGGATTGTTAGTACACTTTATGTGATGCTTTCTTGTTTCAGAAGCTGAAGCATGACTGGCATGCTGTGAACAGAACCGTGCAGGTTATCTGTCACCTCTCATACTCAGAGAAGGGGTTATTCCTGTGATAGGAATTACATTCCAGTTGAGATGCAGCTTGGCCATTTTAAGAATTGTCCACCAGGGAAAACATGTGTTTAAAGCAATAACATTTTCTAAAGTGACCCCCATCCCAACATCCACTCAGGATGTGCTGACAGGAACAATGCCCCAGGGCTGGTCTCCTGAATTGGAAGCCTGAAATTAGCCTACCCTGTCTAATAAGGGTTTCACTTACTCAACTCTTGCACGGAGATACTTAAACAAGTGTCTTCAACAAGGGTAATGGAGTCAATGGAGTGAATAATACTCAACATTTCTCAAAATGTGATCTTCAGTGTTTGATACAATTTGTCAAGTGCTCAAGACTATGAAAAAACCTTCTGGATTTCATCTGCATCCTTCTCTCCAAAATCAGATCCCATGTCTCTGTTCAGCAGCGGCTTTCTAACAAATCTGAGCATTTATTGAACTCTGGATTTGCAGAGAAACTTAATTTTATGAACTGTTGAGAGTTAATTACTTGGAAGATAATATGGAGAGCAATCTGCGATGTATTTATTGCAAACCAGTCAGTAGGTGGATATGATTTTCCTCAAACTGTGGTTCGTACAGGGTGTCATGGATTTCTTTTACTAAATAGCAAAACAATCTTGTAAAATTAATAACCTGCTCATTCCTTTTACATATCCAGTTACATCAGAATGTTCTATCTCCACACAAAGATTGAGATCAAATAGGGTTATGCTCTCTGAAGACTGTTCATATAGATAAGAGTACAGGAGGGATGCAAAGCCTCCTGTATTTTTTTTCTTGTGTTTGGTTTTTTTTTTAAAAAAACTTCCCATAACTTGGGGTGTTAATGAAGTTCCTGAAATTTTTTAGAATAAGTTTTGCTTAAGCTATAAGTGGTTCTGCATGCTGCCACCATAAAGCACTTGTTTTTAGTGGTTCTCTAGTTCTTTGGTGTCTTGCCAGTGAAGTTGTACTCCTGCTTCTACTTTCTTACTCTTCAAGCACTGGTAAGCATGTGCTTAAGTCCTATTGACTCAAATAAGAGGTTAGCACCTGCTGCCTGCCAAAGGAGCTGTGCATGTGCTGAAGTATCTGTTGAGTAAGAGTCAGCTCAAAATAGCTAATTAGGAAACAAACTCAGAAGATCAAGGTGCAGGGGAAAAAGAGCAGAAACCAGAAATTCCTTTGGAACCAAGATTAAATGCAAAACATTCCCTTTGTCATAAGAAAGCGGGATGTGAAACAGGCAGGGGGGCTGGTTCTTCGTGGTTTATGCTCATGTTCTCTGTTCAGCTGAATGGCTTCTGATTGATACGTCATCTAACATATTTTATGGCTGGATATGGTTTTTATATGCATTAAAAATGTAAGAATAGAAACATTCTACAGGAGGCAGTCATCAATCTTTCCTCCTTTCTTCAGAGTTGTTTATGCCATTACAACTTTTGTGCATTTTCTTCCTCGTGGGTTTAAAGAATTGCTGCGGTGTGTGGAGAGGAAACATTGTGTGCACCCCCAGGTGTTGTATAATCTTCAGGAAACTTGTTAAGGTGTGTGAAAGTGGGTGTCTTCCTCGTGTCTGATTTAACTCTGTATTTAATGCCAGAAGAGCAGTGTAGCTGCTGTTTTACATGGATGTTTAATGTACCCATTTGTGCAGTTGAGATGAGTATGTGGCTTTGTAGCTCCTGAACTTTTAGCAATGAATATAATTAGTTATTGGTCTAGTTAAGAGATCCTTAGGTGAATACCTTTCTCTCCTTTTTATAGGGACACACTTTGTGGATTTGCTATCCCTGAAGACTGGGGTGTCTGAGGGCTTGCTCAGACCTTCTGTGCAGTGTGTGGTCCATAAAGTGTGGCAGACCTTGACATTAATGAGGATGCTCTGAGGTCTTTTAGAAGACCATTGGCAGAGCCATTGGCAGAGCCATTGGCAGGTCATTACTGTTGGTGACTTACTATGGTTTTTTGTTAGATCCTTCATTTGGGAGGGGAAAAAAAAATCATAACTCAGAAAGATTCAGGGAGGCATTGATGTCTAACTGAAGCAGGGGTCTATTCTTTGGAGCCTGAGGACAAAGACTGAACACAGAAGCCTCCTGCAGCAGCAGGTATCCCAGTTTCCAAACAGGAGAAAGGCTGATGTGATAAAGCAGTTTGTGAAACTTCTTAGAACTGTTCTTTAAGTTTTGTTATGCTAGAGCAACTTTTCTTGTTGTCGTCTGAACAATTTAGTCTTAGAAACAAATAACTTTAGGGTCATCCAAATAGCAGCTGGGGAAATATTAAGCCAAGAAAGAGCAGTGCACAGAATATCCTTCCAAAAGCAGAAGGCAGCTGTGATTATGGAGGCCTGGATTCTTAGCTGATGCAAGCTGGCACTGCTCCAGAGACAGCTAATTGAACTTGGGATATTTTTTTTCAAACAGCACTTAAAATATATAAGAAGAATTTAAGCACCTCCTTTGTTCATCCTTGCATCTTTGTATTCATGCATATGCATAAATGTGGACTGCTGAGGTGGCCACAGCCTTGGTGACAAAGGTGAATGAAAGCCCCATGTTTTAAGTTTGGTTTGGATGCCTAGGAAACGTAGAGTGCAACTACCTACAGACTGCAGACACCTTGGAAAGCTGCGCATTTTCAAGACAGTTCATCTCTTTCTAGTAGAGCTACATCCTTGTTTTCAAGTTTTGTAACCATTTGAATGGCCTCATGACCCATCCACAGAGATACCACTGTCTTCTAAATGAGTTATGATATTTTTAGAATAGCACAGTGGTAAGAACTCTCTGTAGTCATCACATCATAGGCCTGAAATGCTGGTAATAATTTTGTAGGCCTGAAATGCTGGTGATTTCATGAGTTAGTGACTGTACTCGTAGATATTCTAATGAGTTGGTTTGGATACATTTAATAAGAATGTCTTGCAATGTTGTTAAACGATACAGTGAAATGTAAATTACTTTCAATAGTAAGACTAGAGCACCATACTATTGAAAATCTCAGTATTATGAAGGACCATGATTTGGTTAAGGTGAATTAGTCCTGATTTAGTATGTTAAACAAGGTTGTCATAGGCCAGGATTTTTGTTTACCAGGTTAATATTTAACCTAGTGATTCAAAAAGCAAAATGTTCTTCTTGAGGGAATTCTTAGCCTTTGGAGAACTAAATTTTTGCTTGACTCCATTTTAATATATAAAGAATAGCACAATTTACAGGGTGCACAGTCAAAGTGTGCACTTCTTAAAGGGACTGCTGCTTCTCAAACTGCCCTTGTACAAGTCTCTTGTGATGGGAACAGTTTGGATTCAGGTTGAGATAGTCCTGTTAGAGTGTGTTGAAAAGTTAGGCTGCAAGGGGTCGTGACTAGTGCATACTCCAAAGCACAAGTGTAGCTATATGATTTCAGAAATTAGCTCTAATATTTTCAGTTTTAACACATTTCATAATAAGAAGGGAATGAGAGCAGAAGAGTACACTTACTGTGGCTTCTTTTAATCTTCTGAAGTCTATGTGCAGGTAAGCATTTATTCCATTGTATGCCCCAGGCAGGGTTATTCCATGTATCAACAAGACAAATAACACAACGTAAGGCAACGTGGCTGTTATCCAAACTACCTGCAGGCAACAGAGATCCCAAAGGTTAACCACCTGTTACAGAAGATTTAATGTGTGAAAAATATAGCTGGCACTTTCTTGTGTTGTCCATTCAGTGTGATGGAGAAACTCTACAGGTTGTCTTGGGGAAAATGCTTTTGTGTATCATGAGTCTTTACCTAGGTGTGTTTACAGATACCAGCAGGAAGGAGTTTTGACAAACAGCACACTTGGGGTGCTGACACGTGTGACCAGTGTGTGCCAGGCTGCTGGGGAACTTTCAGCTGCATATTCATTGACTGAACAAGTGCAGTCACTGCCTGGTGTTCGGTGATACTTTCATCACCCCTAGAATTTCTGCTGAGCTGTTTTCTGAGGGATGTCAAAGAATAATTTCAAATTACTTCCATCAGATATTTCTCTAGTCGTGGCACTTTATATAATACAACCAAAGCATCTTAAGCCATTGAAAGATTAATACATTTGGCTAAGAATAGGAGGCACATTCAAGACGATTTGAAGTCTTTCAGAAGGTCTTCTGGATAAGACCACTAATGTTGAATTGAAAATCATAATGCTAATCAAACTTCCAGTTGGAACATCACACAAGCAAAACTTGTAAATAAAATAAAGACTGAATTGGGATTGTGTATTTCCACTGTACATCTATGAAGGCCTCTCACACGGTTTGGTCCTTGAGGATCCCTCAGAAGCAGTGATTGAGTCTCTTGTTCTCTCAAATTAGGAGACTTGTTAAAGGAGACAAAGAACATAGTTGAGATAGGACAGTATTAGCTCTACCTTTCCTGAAGTCTTCACGCCTTTCCACAGACTAAAGAACAGAATGATAACCACCACCAAGAGGCAGAGGGAGAGCTGCCAGCGGGGCAAGCCAAGGTCATGGATCCCACGGCTCTCGTGCAGGTGCAGAACTCCTCGCCTACACACCAGATACACAGAGACAAAGCAAAGTCACTGGGGGAAAAGGCTCTCATGTCTCACCCTGTGGGCAGCAGAATGGCTGCTGCAGTACAGCAGTAATGGCCCTATGGACTTCACTAGCAGTTGGTAAAATCTGTTTGGTGAAGCCAAGTACTGTGCTTCTTCCCACAATGCCTTGATGGCATCACTCACCCAGCAGTGTCTGTTTAGCACCGTAGTGCCTTAATGAGAGCACTCGCTCCTTCACTGGGAGTGTCTGGGGATTTTTGGAGGTGTCAGTCCTCGATCCTTGCTGGAACACTTGGATAGATGCCCAGAGAGGCTGCTGAATCTCCATCCCTGGAGGTTTTAAAACTTGGCCAGTAAAGGCCTTGAGCAGTTTGATTTGCTTTTGCAGTTTGCCTTGCTTTTGGGTAAGGAGTTGTATTAGATGACACTCAGAGACTTCTTGCAACTTAAATGGTTTTGTGGTTCTAGATAAGCAAACAGCTGACTTCCTGCAACTTGAGTGGTTCCAAAGTTACTTTCAATTTCTTTTTGAATAGGCTATTGTGAGGCTGCAAAACACTGGCTGGATAGGAAGAGCAGCAGTTGGTAAATTTAATCTGGATATACTGCTGTGTTGTTCACTGGACAGTGGAAATTCTGTTGCTTACCAGGGCAGGGTAATTGTTTTGAGATCTACACAGTGAAATGGATTGAAGTGTAGAAAAGAGGGTTTGTCCTCATGACTGGTTATATCTAGGATTAAAGTTGTCAAAAGACATTGTGTGCAGCAGGCCCAGGGATATGGGAGAGATGTTACAACAGATCTCCCTTCCTTTAGCTCAGTTTAGATTGTTGAAGTGTCTCTTGCTGCTTTTACGAATCTAAAAAGTGTAGAAATATGTTGCTTTACTGAGAGCTGTATTTGGAGAGAGGAATGGCACTGGGGCTGGAGCCCTGTACTAGAGCTAACTCCTGGTTCTCATATGGATCTGCAGGATGCTGACTCAGGGATTCAATTTCTTAGTGTTTCAGGGCCCATCCAGATAAAATGATCATGACCTTCCTTGTCTCCTCCCCTTTCTCCATCATCTTTTATTTTCTGTGCGTTGCTTGGGTAAAACGGAAAGTTGATCTCTGTAGGCTTCTCCTAGCACCATGATAGTACAAATTGAAGAAGCCCTTTGCACTGGAGGCCCTTGACATGCTTTATGAAGATAACTACATTTCAGAGAGACTGAAGTGCTGAGCGATCTGCCCTGATGACTGCAGACATGAAGCAGACTAAAGCCTAAGCAGTCCAATTCCAGCCCCACTGCCTGCCCCATACAGTCTCTTACTAGATAAATGGTGCTTCAGAGTTAACTTAAGCGCAAGTCAGAGATAAATGAGATAGTTGACTAAGTTCCAAGATCGGGCAAACTTGTGTCAACTTTGAGAAGGAAAACTGCAAAATGTCTCTGTACTATTTAAACTGTAGAAACATGCTGAGAAAGTTAAGGCCCATCAGAACAATTCATCTAGTAATATGGAAAAGTTGCATACAGTCCTCTGTTGTCCCTAGAGCATTGAGATACGATCAGCTAAGAACTGGAACAGTTCTGCTTCTGTAGCTTCTCATGTTTAATAAGAAATGCTGTATTTCTGAACTGTTCCTATGATTAATCCCAGGTGGGATAAAAGGTGCTTGTAGAAAGCGCCCACTTAAATTGGGAGAGTTTTGGTAGTCTGTGCTATCACACTGCTGTCGCTGTCAGAGCTGGATGTTGTAAAGGAAGACCTTTGGGTTATGATCTGTAGATGTCTGCTCAGAGAAGCTGAATCCGAACTTGCATTCTCTGTGCCCATTTAACTTTTTATTCTTCTTGTCCAAATGGTTTTCTGGAGTTGTAAAGACTCTGCCTCCTTGTGTGTTTGCTTTCCAAGCAGCAGCTCACAGTGTGTTGGGAACACTTGCCAGAACTGCCATTGCAAATGTGGGATTCCCGGGATTTTCAGGAGAATATCCATTCCAAGAGTTCTGCACCCTTAATCAGGATAAGGAATTATAAAATAGGAAGAGAAAAATACTTTCATAACCAGTCAAAACAGCTGTGTAACTGGGCAGTTAAGTGAGGAAATCTTCATAGGCAGCTGCTGTTTCTGAGCTGGAATTCCGGCTGCTTTTACTTCCTTTTTTTTGTGACCTCTGAAGATAAGTTGCAGCTTTCCAAAAGATGCCCTTTTGAGGGTTGCTGGGAAGTAGTTCAGGAATGTTTACCTAATAGAAGCTGTTTTCTGTTCCAGCAGCACTATAAAGTATAAAAGATCTAGTGCTAGACTGAGATTTAGGTTAAGATATGCTGACATCTAAAGAGATGGAGGAGAGAAGCACTAAAGCTTCTTGGTTTGAAGGATATAGCTCTTTAATGTTCTTTGAAAAACAGGCATTTCTGAGGGAAGAGCCAATCTGAAAAGAACTTTGCATTCATTGTGTTCATCCAAGTTAGCATACATCATTGATGCTATAGAAAAGCCAGTTAGCTCAGTTATGCCACAATTATTTGTGTTCCACATCAAGGAGAACTTATTTGAGGAGCAGCTGAGGCTGCTTTTAGCCTGTCTTTAATAAAGTAGGTTGAGGGAGAAATCCTTGACTTGGCTGCCTTAGATGGTACTTGGTCAGTTCCCTTATACTGGCCACAAAGAGGAAAACGTGAAGAGATACTGCAAGATTCCCCATTTGGGGGGAAAACACTCTGAGGTCAAAACACCTGAATTTCCAGCCTTTTGATATTATAGCAGAATAATGCAACGTGGCCAATATCCATCCCTGAACTGGCTGCAGAATTGTCCCATTTCCCAATGCTATATGGACATGCACAAGCTATAAACAAAATGGCATAAACTGATCTCATAAATCCCTGAGCCAGGGAACCAGAGGAGATTCAGCACCAACTATTACCAGCCTCTGTTGGCTGACACTTTAAATGATGCCCAAATCTACTGAGAATGTCTTAAGTAAAAGCTTCTGAAAGTGATTCTTGTTTTGTAAGTATAAAGATATTTGTCCAATTCAGCTAATGAAATAAACTCTAATAATTCAGAACTGAGCCAAAGAGAAAGGAAGAATCAGAGGCAGTAAGACAACTAGAATTAGTATTTTGCCTGCGGGTTGTTATTGAGAACAGAATGAAATTAAATGAATGAGAAGTATGTCTGGAAAGGAGAAGAAAATGTTATGGGGGAAAGATTGAGAAGAAGTGTTAACAGATGGATCTGACAGAAAGTAGAACCAGGCTTGTTATACTATGATGAGCAGGGTGGAAGAGGAGCTGGTAAATTGTTTAAGCTTGTTGGTATTCAGTTGGAGCTCTAGCAATGTTTAGCTACTACAACACCAAGAATCAAAGAATATGCACTAGAGAGAAGAAAATAACTGGGTTTTTAT
This sequence comes from Brachypteracias leptosomus, assembly GCA_013401335.1. Taxonomy (NCBI): domain Eukaryota; kingdom Metazoa; phylum Chordata; class Aves; order Coraciiformes; family Brachypteraciidae; genus Brachypteracias; species Brachypteracias leptosomus. The sequence goes on along the minus strand of VYZX01019091.1, from coordinate 912,991 downwards.
CAGGGATTTGTTCAAAGGCTGCTTTTCATGGAAGGGAGTGTAAATTACAGTTGCAATGACTTGGAGACTGAACATCACTGTAAATATGGGTCCCAAGAGTCTTCCTGCCTATGTGCAAAAGGAGCAGGAATGTGAAGGGGTTTCAGACTGAAGCTGCACTCAGGGATCCTGATTTCTGTCTTTGGGAAATTTCTTCTTGTGCTTTCCTTCCCTGTGCTTTCTACTGGGAAGGTTCCTCTAGTCACCCAGTAACTCTGGCACCAATTCTTGCTGTACTTCCACACTGCATTCAGCTGAAGGAAAACCAGCAAACAGCCATTTGTTTGCTGACACCACTGTCCTATGTTATGTCTTCGTGCAGCACTCTGGTCCTCTTTATTTTGGTGTTGGGTCGCAGAGAACCAAGAGGAAGCCCAGCTCCTTGGTACTCACACCTAAACCCTACTAAAAACTAATTATTGAGGAGGCAGGAGGGGCAGCTCTCGGGGGACTCAGTAAATGAAGGATCCAGTCATAGTTCTAATAACAGGTAGTGTTGGAACTAATAAAGTCTTCCCATCTATAAAATCAGAATTATTATAAACCTTTTCTTTGTCTTCAGTCAGAGTACTTTAGAACATACTCCTTATGGAGTTGGTGAGTATTTGAGTATAAACAGGGAGCCAAAGCAAAGGAAAAAGCACTGCCAAGAGTCATGATCTGAAAATTCTGTGTCTTGTTCATACCAAAAAATGTAATCCATAGCCAGAATACAGAAGGTAAGAGTTTTAGGTGTAGAACTCTAGATGTTTTGTCAGACTGGTTCTAAGGACTTTCTGAAGAGCCTTTTGTATTATCCATGCCTAGGCAGGTTTACATGGTTGTACGTTGGAAATTTAGAAGGTTTTGTACAAACATCAAGTTAAAGGTCTTGGAGTAGGCCTCGTTTTTCTAATGCCAAATCAATGACAAGTTTAGATTTCAATAGAAATATGATTACAGGCTCATTCTTCCTCTTTTTATTAAAGGCAAAAGCAGTTCACCTAAATTTGATGTGATCAGTAGAAAGATGTCATTCATCTAAACAATTTTTTAGATATATTTTGAGATTTGTTCAGATAGTAAAAATGTCATCAACTTGTCAGCAAATTAGTATGTTAAATAACAAATTTATGTTAGTAAGTACTTCTAAAAACTTGAGTACTTGTAAGAACTTCCAAGTATTCCTAAAAGTTAGCAGTCACTTCTATGGGATCAGATCCAAATGGCTTGCATGGAGTAAGTGTCAGCAAACTGGCTAAGACATAAATAGATCCAGTCCTGGTCTCCTGAGCTCTGCTCCCTGTTCTGGTAGTTAGACTAGTTTTTTATGATTTAAAACTTAATGCAAATTGTGGATTGAAGATGCTAAAGGACCGTCAGTGAGCAATCTATAGAAATTAAATTGCATACTCAATTTAGAAGGCAATTTGAAGCATGATAATTGTGCTCAATTAAAAGGCTTTCCTACATGCATCTCTTGCGTTCTATATTTGGGCAGCCATAGTTCAGTCATCACTGCTGCCAGTGCCCTTCAGACTATGAAACACAGTTGGTTCCGTTAGCTGTGGGAGCTTGGGCTGTCTGCAGCCAGCAGGAAGGGATGCAGTTCTTTTGGCACGGCTTGCCAGGATTCGGGTGGGTTTACTTCAGATACAGCACTGCCTCAATTCAGCTCGACTGTTTCTGGGGTGGGTTGTGTCCACAACATGTATGTGCACAGCTGTGGGGGCAGAGCTTGTGGTCCAGACCCTGCAGATCTGAGCTGGCTCCGTGCAGACTGACACCAGTGTCTCCTCACTGTGAACCTGGGGCTGGGGATAGTGGAGTGGCTCCACGTGAAGTCAGCCAAGAGCCATGGGGTTAGCCTGGCTCAGACCCAGCTCTGCCATTTCTACAGTCTGAGCTGCTTGGGTGCTTTGTATTAAGAGCTCTGGGTATGGCAGCACTGCAATGCCATCCTCACTCCAGGAGAGTGCTGTCCCACAGCCAAGAGCACAGGGGAGTGGTGCCAAGCCAGCTGAGGTGCAGTGTGATGTGTGCTACGGAGGTCTCCCCAACCCTGAGCTCTGGGCACGCTGCCCAGGCATGCCAGGAGCTCTGCAGCAGCCAGGTGGGGCCCGACTGGACCTGCTCACTCCACCTCTGCTGGGTTCTGCATTGTCCTTTGCCAACACCTTTGTGGTCTGGGTTTTCCTGTTACTCAAGATATTTCAGCTCCCTCTTGTGTTGGAGAATGGAGCTGTGTCATGGACTTCAAGCTTAGATTTTGGGAATCACTTACCAAAAGGTAATTTACCAGTAGCACCCTGGCTGGCATATAATAAATTATTTCATGAGAATCCTGAAATTAAATGTGGCCACTAAAACTAAACTCTTCATTCACTGAGAATGTTTATCTCAACTCACTGAAGTCTTTGCCCCACTTAACTCTCCCATTGACTTAATTCTGACCTCCCCTGCTCTTTGTGCCACACTTTGCACATTCAAGTCTGCACAGCACTCTGAAAAAAATGAGATTTAAAAAATCTGCTTTTAAACCTACTATACTAAGATTTGCTAACAGAAGGGAAATGCTTGAATTTCATTCCTCTGTAGCTCTAATCATACATAAATACCTAAACCACTGGTGATGATAACTGTGTCAGTACTGTGTTGTAGAGAACACTTAATGAGAAGCAGGTGAATATAATTAAATGGGTGTTTAGTTGTGTGTGATGCTTTCATAGGCTTTGCCTTGAGCAGCATGTTCCCCAGAGAAAGGCTCTGCCTCTGCTTGCCAGGATTGCCAATGCAATGTACTCTAGGGGAGGTGTGGCTGAGATGACTGCTCAGAGCCTGGTACCACTACTGAACCACTGCCTGCAGCATCATGTGCAGCTCCTGACGTTTGCACCGTCTCATAATCCACCCCTGCAAATTTAAATAGGCCAAATGGTCATTCTTGCAGTCTCCTGGACTTGCTCCGTGAGGGTGTGGTGGGTTCAGCAGTCCTTTCCATACAGCTGTCCAGAGCCCAAGAACACGTGTACATGGGTTGACTTCCACTGTACTCATGTTTAATTTCTGTTCTCTTTGTGCAAGTAAATGGTCAACAAATGTGAAGATGTGCACATACGTCAAAAGTAAATTTCAAAGCTGCACATATAAATACTTGTGGGATAGCTGGTTTTATTTTATGCATGTAAATAATTGCACCAGAAATTTCTGTGCACTGGGTCCAAAAGGGAAAGCTTGAGTTACCTTGTTGAGTCAAAAAAAGTAAACTCAAAAGGTCAATATAATGTGTAGGGTCTCTATGAAGGTGAAAAGGTGACTGCTGCACAACTTCAAACCTGTCAGAAACATCTGATATTTTTCCTTTCAATTAAGATGCAAAAGATGAGTACAGTCTAGATATCCAGAGAGGTTCTTAATTTCTCCTTGCTTGCAAACTCTCCAGGTAGTTTATAGGTGCGAAGAAACCTCTTAAAGAAGCTTCAGATGTGTTCAGTGGAGGTTTGTTGTCCAGGAAAGTGGTGTATCATTGAGAAGTGCTGACCATTTTTAGCAGGAGCACCAGAGGTGATTAGCAGAATGTAGGGGCTATCTGCTCTCTCTAGTTCTTGTTGCCTGATTCAGTTTTTATAAGCTTTTACAGGCAGAATTGCTTAAGCTTCCCTTTGAAGTGGTGTTTGCTCTCTGTTGGGAGAGGTTGCTTCACAGTTGTTTTATGGGGACAGTTCCTGCATCTTCCTTTGGAGCACACGGTGTTGTTCATTTGATAGGATACTGAGCTATGTGGACACTTTGGTCTGTGGTGGTTCTTTGTACCCCAAAGCACAAACCCATTGGCCTATAAAAGTAGCTTTTGCTGCATAAGGTGAGGATGTTTTTCAGGATATTCTTGGTTAACACACTCCTCACAAATTTATGCTCATGAATATAATAGTTGCAGACTTCCATGACTGAACATGGTCTTTATTCCTTGTTCTTAGGTAGCTTTGTGCAATTACTCCCAGTCGGGCAGACTTGTGAATTTTGTGCATTTCCTTCACTGCATCTGGCACAAAACTTTCCCTGTACAAATGTGTTTTATTTCTTACGCAGCAGGAATGGATTACAGCCCCGAGAAAAAGTACATCAGAGGAAAACAGCCATACCTCAGTACATTTGTTAACAATTTCACTGTTCTGTTTAAAAATTGCCAGGATTTGTTCCTACAACAGATGCTGCTGCTTTGCAGGCCCAGTACCTCCTGAGAAGAATAGTGCTTTTGTTCCTACAAACTGGTGTTTTTTCATTGGCAGTGTAAATGAGAGCAAGATGGTAATAAACTCTTCCCAGACAGAAGAATGGAGAGAACAAATAGAAAGTTTGCCTGTCTTCAGGTAAAATAGTTACATAGGAGTGATAAGGAGTAGATGGGGCAAAGGTTTTTTGCACTGATGCACTTGCATTCTACCAAAAAAAAATGTTTATAATGAATTACTTTAACATATGGTGAAAGGATAGAAGGTCCTTTGCATTTTGTGTGTTCAATTCCAAACCACTGAAGAGGGAAATCATTAATGTGCATGTCCAAAGAAAAGTAGAATGTACGTTGTATTCCTGACTGGATTTCTTTTGACTGGCCATGGATAGCAAAAGGGCACCAGTTGTTATCAGGTTTTGGAGTGCTTGCTTTGCTCAGTTTGCAGTGTATGGATACTTCATAACTGATTTTAACAGCCTTTAATAAAGTATTTATTGCAGAGGCCCCATTCCTCCCTGTTGTAAGTAACTGTCCTGTTGGCCTGAATCAAGCCTAAGCGACTGAAACCAGACTTAGTAAAATGGAACTCTGGAAAGCCTAAAATGTAGAACCACTTCAGCCTGAATTATTCCCCAACTCCTAAGGCTGGAAAGCAAGCCAAAGGTGTTTGTCAGAGTCTGCCTGTCACTGCCTTGGCATGGAAATAGCACTCTGGAGTGATCTCTTCCAACTTGAGGCTTAGAGGCTTCTCCCTGCTTTCCCTCCCTGTCAGATACTGGACAGCTCAAAGATCTGGCCTGGGTTCTATGCAAATATTCCCTTCTCTCACTCAATGTAAGTGGGGAGAATCAGCGTATTTCTGTTGAACTTAGAGATGCCTCTCTTGAAGTATTAGGTGAACTATCACATTACAATACTCCCACCTCTTCCTAAGTTTATTCCAGTGCTGGTGGAGACAGAGACAGTCAGCTCTGGCAGCTGCATGGCTTTAGGAAATAATCTACTCTAAATGCATGTTCAGGCCAGCTTCGTGTGAGGGAATCCTGTCTCAAAGAGAAGTATCTGTTTCTCCTAAGGGTAGCCACAGCAGCTTTCTGCCTCGGCCCCGTTTTGCTTTGTACCTCTTTAGTCATTCTGCCAACTGCAAAACAGATGTTGGTGTTTGCTGGTGTTCTTGATGTAAGTACACAACCTAGAGAACCAAGTTCAGGCTGTACCACTGAGCATGTAGAGGCTGAAGACTGAAGTGCTTGGGAGCATTTAGCCTCCTTAACAAGTTTTCCATAACTTGCAGCCCAGTAACACAGAGCAGCAGGTTCTTGTTACACTGGTTACTGTGGTTGGAGACATGGCCCCAGATACTACAAACTGGATGGTCTCCCCTGTGCCTTGGTAGTACTGAGCAGAATAATGGAACTTCTTTTCACCTCCACTGACAAAATCACTCCCTTTCTCCATTTTTACAGTGGGCACCAGTGCTACTGCTGTCTGCAATCTGTTCTAATGATACTACTCATCATACCTTGTGTTAGTGTGGAGCCTGGGCTTCCACAGGTATCCCACTGGAGTCTGAATGGCATAGTTTGATTTCCCACTGGTATAGAAGTAGCTGCTCTGTTTGCTTGTTTCTCTATATAACTGATAAAACTCAACATCTGTTACACTAAATCTATTGCCCAAAAAGTAATTGTTACTGTTATTGCTAGTATCTCGCACCACTGGATAGCAGTGTGAACCTTAATAAAGTAAACATGGTCACAAAACGTGGAAACGTGTTTCTTCACGATGCTGTACCTTAAAAACTCATCCATAGTATTACTGAGGAAGGCTCAACGAGCTATCCAGTAGAGAGTTTGTGATTTCTGGCTGGTAGGAATAGGCTAACGTGACACAAACTATTCTGTCAGGAGCTTTAGTTCTCCTCTAGCAATATTTGCTGATTAAGAGGTGGCAAATGGCTATCCACCAGGAAGAATCAGGTGTGAGTCCTACACAGACACTTGGGCTCAGCAGTCGTTCAAGCAGCAGTGCAATATGGCATAAGGACACCCAATATCCTTAAAGGAATATTCAGCCTTTGTTTGAAGGGGTTTTCAGAGGGAATGCAGCCAGTCAAGACCCTTGCTTGTACTGTTGCTTAGCATCCTGCATCCAGAAATGGGGTGTCATTTTGTAAACCCCCAATACTGATGGACATTTGGTATTACAGCATCACTTCTGTTTCCTGACCCTGTTGCACATAATGCCAGTCTTTACAATCAGAAAATTGAGCTCTCCCTGTTGTAAAAGACCATGGGAAGGAGTTGTGTTTGTTGATGTCAGAGAAGCAGCCCTGTTTTCTGAATTGGGCTGTCTTTGGTAGGTTGGGTCTGAATATGCTGAAACTTTGTGCAAGTTTGGGTCCACACCTGAGCTGTACAGCTGGACTTGGTGAGCTAATGCAGATAGTGGATATGTGCACATAGTGCCCCTTGTGATCCCTGTTTTTACAGCTGGGAGAGCAGATGTTGCAGATTGTTATGTGAGTGGTTATTCTTCTCAGTTTTGCAATATAATCTAGTTAATAAGTACAGGGCCTATGAACTCAATTATGGCCCCAAAATTCAGGGATCAAAGCGTAATGAAATGTCCAATTCCCTTTTTATTCCTACCTTCTGAGAACTTCACTTTGAGCCTATTTACAGTGAGGAAAGAACCCTAATATTTCCAGTTGTAGTGTATGGACAGAACCACCAGTTCCCCAGATAAAACACTGTGAATAGATTCTATCACAACCTCACCCACTACAAAGTCAAAATCACACCCCAAGCATGGTATGACAACAGAAAACACATAGAATTAATTTTAAATCATAAAGAAGCAAAGCAAGAATATAGGAATTGTGTTTTGCTTTACAAGGGCTTAAGCACAAGGAAATTGTAAGACAACCTGTTTTAAATGCTGTTCAAATGAAAGTTCTTTGAAGATGCTGAATGTATCATTTCTTGTAGCTCACTTCAAAGTCAGGTTCTGTCACTGATGACATGCATATAAACCTCCTGTTATAAATGATCTCTCTTTACATTTGAGTTATGAACAGAGCATATGCTGTCTTTCTAAGGGCAGTAGATTTCCCAGCTGTCATTATTTGCCATTGTGGGGAGTTCCTTTGAACTCACCCCCCCTTATTGTTTTCAAAGCACTGAGTTTGGTTTACCCAAACCTCTGCCAAAGGGTTGTGTGTCACTACTGATCTTTCACTGTGCTGTCCTCAGAGGAGAATCAGCAGCCACAAATGTTTCACAGCTATAAACACAGAGCTCAGGATCCCTGCTGTAGCCAGGCACGGTGTAACGCACACCATGGGAACACTGGTGTCCCTTTTGTTTCTGCAGGGTTGGACTTGCTGCTCAGCAGGGATGTGCCCTGATAGCCTATTCCCAACACAGAAATACTCATTATTCACATTAATTCAACAGATGATTCAATTAACCTGATGCCCCCCCTCCTTTCTTTAATCCAATCCCATTTTTCCCTGGAGATCTGTAATACAGTTACTTATACAAAGATCAATATTTTTGCTTCATAGTTTGCTTGTTAATTTATGTACCTGTTGGGATTTGATTCCCAGTGTTTGATTTGAGTGTGCCTTTGCTTGGCTTGGCCTGGGTTGCAGAATCCTCTTTAGCTTAGTAATTGAAAAAGCCTGTCTTTCTACAACTGCTGCTCTGCTCTGCTCAGTGCTCCATCTCACTTCACTGAACTATTGGAGCAGTTGAGCAAACAGAGGTCTGCTCTGAGATATTTCACAAGTACAGAGACAGGCCAAGGCTGTTGAACAAACGATTGTTTTAAAGCCTTAAGGTCAGCTCAGTTTGGTGTGTAGTCTTGGTCAGAATATTGCTGTTTTTTCTCACACTGACAAACTTAGTGCAAGCCAAAGGGGTGCCTTGGGGAGGCTTTGTGTCTTCTGTCCAATTCCATTTGCACAGTGGCAAGTATTGCATGTGCACAGGAGAAACCAAAGGCAAGAGCCTTCATCACCCAGGGACACAGAGCAGCATTACAACTGCACGGTAACCTTGGTCTTGCGGTGCATGTTCTAGAGCTATTTTACCTTCCAGAGGAAACACTCTTAGACACAGCATTCTGAGTAAATAGCAAAGTCAATACTTACTCATAAAATTCAGCTGCAGGAGTGAGCTTGTACTTTGAGTATTTGGTGCCATTGCCAAGCACTGATGCGTTGAAGAGTTTGGGGTCTGTACAGTTTGGACTGTTCCAGCTGTTGTCGCAGTGTGTCCAGGGAAGCTCAAATGTGAATGATGAAAATAGATAATAGAGAGACCAAGCTATGATAACGTTGTAGTAGAAACCCACGTAAAGAGCTATGAGGATCACTGCATAGCCTACACCTAGAGACAAAGGAAAACTAGATTATATAGTGCATTTGACATGCAGCAGTATATGCAAACACTGTCATTAAACTCAGCCGTACGGGGCTGCAAATTCATTGTAGATCTTCAGACCAGTGAAAGGAATTCTGACATTTACATACACACATGTGGACACAGTGTCACTGACCTTCAAACAAAAAATTACATGAATGATTTTGGAAGATGACTGGCTTTTAGCAAATCCACTTGTTTGCCAGAAAAAGAAATTAAGCAGTGCAATGTCAATATTTGCTCTTGTTCAACTCCATTGCTGATTTGCTTCCAATGCAGAAGATTACAAGCCCATGTTAGGAGTGAAACTCACTTCATCTTCAGAATGTCAAGAGTCCTTGGCAACTTTTCTTGGAAAAGTAAAGCTCCAGACTCAAGTAAAGTTTCCCTCTGCCTCACATTCCCACCCTGAGCTGGTATGGAACAGACATGGATCCCTCTCCTGTTACTTGCCCTTTGTTACTTTCCAGACTGGCTTTCATCAGCGTGTAACTAGATGCAAACCACACATGAAACAGTCTCTGGTGTTCCACCAAGGGGCTCCAAGCAGTTCTTGGGCATGCCAATAAATCTTGGTGAATACCAAGCTTGGGACTAAACTGCGTGTGGACCTTCAAAGCATTTTATTATTTCCTCAGGATTACAGAATCCCCACTGTAAGCATTTGCTTTTGTCTTTCAGCATTCGCTTTGTATTTTTGCTTACTCTGAAGTGTGCTTGGAGGGTCCCTTTAGCAGGAGAGTGCATGTTCTGTTCATGAAAATGGACGTTTTCCAATGGTTTGGGAGGAAGCTTTGCTACTGATGTCAGCTCAGAACAAGGGTTTGTTGCCAGGATTGTTCAGGAAGCTTGCTTTACCTTGCCTTTTATCATCCTTCCTTTCCTGTGTGCCCAGCATTGTTCCCTGAATCCTACCCCAGGGCTGTGTATATTACATGTCATAGGTAGGGACTGCAGCTGGAGTGTGGCTATCATCACTCTGCTGGCACAGCACCCAAGTGGAAACCTTTACTGCTGATTTTCTTCAGGTCAGTTTTTTGGAGCTACTGCGTTGGAGCCCTAGCAGTTGGAGATTATCAGGCTTTCGTATTTCTTGATACAGCAAGGAAGTAGCACATTCTTTGAGTGTTAATCCTTGCTTTAGAACTAGCATAAGGAACAGATGCTGACCCTGAAGGAGTTGGCAGTTCAAAGACTGCTGCGTGTACCAAAGTTAATCTTTGCTCTTCAGGTGGCTTTTAATACCTAGACCAGGTTGGCTCATCCCTAACATTGAGGAAAAGATTGTGAAAATAAAGATGAAAATGTATCTTCAAATTCTTGGTGCTTAAATGAGTCCAGTACATTAACACTCAACCTCTAGTGATCCACTATGATCAATAGAATGGAGCGGAGGGTGCATCACCCAAGGGGGTAATTCTTAAATATTCATGTGAATATTAAGATAGTAACTATGAATAATATGTTGCACTTAAATTGGATGATTTTCTGTTTAAAAAATGCTCCTGAAATTCCTCCAAGTCAGGAGGACAATGATAGATATTTAATATCAAGATTAAAAAATACTGGATCAACTGTATCTTAAATGTCACTCCTCTAAAATCATAGAAATGCTTAGGAATGACTTTGCTCTCCTGTTTCTAGGACTCGCTTTTCTCAAAGGCAATGCTGCACCACCCACACTCTAAAATAGGTCCTGGAAAATGCAGAGAGAAAAACAGATTGTGTGGCAAAGGTTACAGGGGATTTTTTTAATTCCATGCATTGTGAGAGCATCTCATTAGAAGCAGAGTTCACAGCAATAATATTCATAGCTAAAATCAGTACTGTAGTGCTGTTCATTTAGAGAAGCTGTTACACATTTGTGTAGACTGTGTACTTTTAATTTGAGTGAGACACTGAGTTATCCCAGGAACAACTTAAAAGCAGTAGTGGTAAAATGTTGTTGTATGCTCTCGGAAGGTTTAGCCAGAACTTTAAAAGTACTGGGTGCTGAGGTGCAAATACAACTGAGTGCTTATTACTTTTTGAGAATCAACTAACTTCTGCTGTTCTATATGCTAATAATAAGAAAACTTAAAAATCAACAGTAATGTATGTTTAGTCCACCTTGAAAATGTCAGCTTAAAGGGGCTGGATTGTCAACAAGACTACACACGACATAAGTTCTATTTTCCCTTCTCATCATCTTTTCAATCCCGAAGTCAACAGGCAGAGCAGCTCTGAGCACAGTGGTGTTTGGCTTGAACACTTGCAGATCCTCGAGGGCTAATTTTTGCAGTTAGGTTTTCAGAATCCTCATTGTCATCCAGAGGCATTGAGAGGTACCAGCAGGAATTCTGACTGAGCAAGGATCTGCAGGTTCCTGAGTGCTTTGTCTCCCATGAAGGGCTTGTAGAAGGGCTAGGTAAAGCTATATGAATTCATTTTAAAATTTGGGGACACAAATTTTATTAGCTCTCTCTTTTTTTTTAAATTATATCTCTAATTTTGCTGTGAGTTTTGGGTTTGACTGGTAAGAAAACCTGCAGTTTTCCTACTCTGGCACTAGACTCCTTGAAGAGAGAAAGTGTATTTTGAGCAAGGAGACTAACATTTACCCAGTGTAACCTGTACCCCAGCGCTGGGGCCGCCAAGTTTGCATTGCTAGTGGTAAGCTCCTCAGCTTTTGTCAGGCATGGCACAAACATGACCTGAATTTTAAGCTTCTAAGATCAGCAGAGTTTCATTTCAACTCTATGTTGAAAAAGCTTCTACCTAAGTTTTTTAGATACAATCTGGTATTTGTATAAGGGAACCTAACTATTTTTCTTGGTAAGCAGTGCTTAAGGAAATTCTTAAGGCTGCTTAGTAAATATTTGCTTGATGTACAGAAGCCATGTGGTTTATTTCACCCAGGGAAATCCCTTTATCCCTGATCAGTATCCAAAGAGGTAACCTTGGCTCTTTCTTCCTTGCAGAATGATTGCAACTTGTTGCACGAGACAACCTCTACAGCCTTTTATTCACCGATGCTGGGGAGTTAACTGTAGTGGAGCACAGAATGGGAAAAGCCACAGAAAGCAGAGAAAGCTCCACAACAAACTGGATGGAGTCACTGGAGGAGACTGGGCTGGACTGACCTGGATGGGATTTGCTCTTTCCAAATGCTTGTATTGTCACCCCTGCCCTACACGTAGAGATACTCAGTTCTTCCCACTCCCTGATGTGCAGGGGAAAGGGAGAACAGGGCTGAACCCCCTCAGCAATCACCCTGAAGAGGATTTCTGTGGCTTTTCCCATTCTGTGCTCCACCTGTGATAACAAAAAGACTTCTGACTTCAAGGGGTGGGGCAAGGTCAGCAAATATCATGCTGTCTGGGGAAAAATCAGAGCCCTTTCCTTGGTGGTCACAGGTGTGTGGCACCCTGGCAGTGCTGTGAGCAGAAGGACACTTACCTTTGAAAACTGGGCAGATTTTCCACACTGTGGCAGCCCCTTCCCGGTTATACTGTCCCAGGGCTAATTCCATATAGAACAGGGGCATTCCAGCAATGATTAAGAAGAGGATATAGGGAATAAGAAAAGCACCTGGAAAGAGAATATAATTAAACATTGTAGACAGTGTTTTGGTTACACTTTGTGTTCTCTGTTGCTTACTTCTACTGACTAAAGATAAAGCCATTGCCTTTGGGAAGTAGAAAGGAAATATTAGGAAGGAAGAACCCATGTTTTCTTGTCCCTTTCCTGTATTTTTTTTTAAGGTCTCAGAGACAGAATCCCTGAAAGAAATTGTAGACTATGGCTCCTATTTCTCCTTAATGTTTCCCCTCAGCTTTTTGGCTTCAAAAGGGGAAAAATAAAGCGTCCCTAAAAATGAATCCCTAACTGAAGGAGAAATGATCCCAAATGTACTTGCAGAGCTAAAAGGGAAAGCGACTATGAAAAATTTTGTCTTTTTTAATGTGGTTTGTTCAGAAGGGAGCATGGAGGCCAGCAACAAAGGAAAGAAAATGTTGTGTGAGTTCCTGTAAGTGTGGTTTAAATCATACTGTGTAAGGTGTCTGCAGGAACCTCTGGCTTGAAAATGCATCACTACTGGTCAGTCATGGAATTTGGGCTTCTCTGGCATATCTTGGGTTTTGCTGTAATAAATTCTTATGCAATATGTTAGAGTCTTCGTACTGCATCTTCAGAGTGCAGCGGGACAGTGCCGGGGCCACTTCCACCTCCCTGCAATATGGAACTTCACTTGACTGAGGAGTCTCCTCTGAGTTCAAAGCACAGAAACTGTCGCCTCTGGAAAAATCCTGATGTGTCAGTGCAGCTATCATAAAAATACTAAAGGGTCATCTAGTGTAGAAACTATCTGAAAATCTCTTTGCTGTTTTACATGCTCCAGGTCACAGAAAGTGGATTCCCCCAGCGCGTGGCTGCATCTGATACTCTAAAACAATTACAGTTGGTGTCATGTTTAATAAGTGGGTGCTCTGGCAGTCCTCTGCTCTGTGGTACCTGTGAAGTGGAGCTTTTATTTTATTGCATAGCTTATTTGGTCCAGAGCGTTTCAATTCATGTGAAATGAGTCTGTATAAAAAATGATTACATTGCTTTGATAAATAAGGAGCTGACAGAGTAACTCCATATCCTGAGTAACTGACTGCTGCCTTTAGGGGTAACGTATGCGAAAGAAACTAGACTGTGAAAATCATGGTTAGATTGTCCAGCAAAAGAAAAAAGCAAGCCAGCAGCAGCTGTCTGCTTCTCCCGACAGCAAGGAGTAAGAACTTTTGCAAACCTTTAAAATCTGCTGTACTGGTTTAGTAATTTGAAAACTTTCCTTGCCAAAGGAAGTACGTTTGCATTGCCTCTAAATATATAAACTTACAGGAGGTATGTGTTAGTCTGTAATAAAATCTAGAAGCAAAAAGCATGACTGTAGCTGTCTGAGACATGCCCCTAAGCAGAACTGAATTGCATATTTTAAAAGTACTTTGGAAACTACTGTTGTGCTCTTAAAAGTCTGAGTAATTGTTGCTCCTTTACCTTTCCTGTTCACTTTGAACAGGTATTAGTAATGTAAGCTGCTAGCATGGCTGTTCAGAGAGTGTACACTGGAGAAGAAGCGTGGAAAAAAACCCAACCCCTTTCTCTTAGTCATACCACAAATCTACTTCTAAAAGTAATGTGCTGTAACAGGATGATAAGGACAATGTATTCAGCATTTAGTGCTAAGTGTAGGCATTTAAAGTTGAAATCTTGTGACGGAACAGAGAGAAAGTATCTCAGCAGAAATAAAGAATAGCTTAAAGCTTTGTGAATGTGTACTAGAAGCTGGAATATATTGGTTATATCACTTTGGGGGCAAGAATCTTCTTATTCATGATGTTTATATGGAGTGTAGTGTGAATGCAACCTGCATTCACATGACCTCTTACAGTACCGGTGATACATGTTTTAGTAATATTTCAGTGTTGTTTATAAACTACTTTCTATGATTGTCGTGTTGAACTGTCACGTCTGAATATTGTAGAGAAAAAAATTTGTATTGAACAAATACTTGCTACCCTGCAGCTCTGAGCTCTGTTCAGTGGTGAAACATACGCAGCTAAATCACTCTGGGGTGCTAAGTGGTACTTTCACTATATCTAGTATCCAGATAAATTATTTTAGGTGGTTTTACTGTCAGGTTTCTTGTAGGTGACAGCCTTTGAAGTGCCATACTTGTCTTGCTGCCATAGTATTGCAGAGTGTGGAGCTGACTCACAAACCTGCTTGTATTTGGGAGGTCTGGAGTTTGCACAGGGTGCTCTTTGATTAACTTTTGTGTCAAGAGACTGTGGAAAACATGGTGCCCCAAACTGGATAGGGAAATCTGCATTTGAGAAAACTAATCCTGGAGATGTGTAGCGGACATATTTTAAACTAGCATTTAATATATATGTGTTTTTTAAGTATGACTAATAGCATGATGAACTGTGAAGTGTACTGTACTTAGACACACTTGCTTTAAGCGTCATCTGTTTGGCTGCTAGTCATTCCAGGCTTGAGTTAAAGGAGGTTTCTTTCTTTTTTTTCTTCCCCCGCCCTGCCTCCGCAAGGGATTAGTAAGGTGTGGTGTAATTCTCAGCTAAGAGCAGTTACATAGTATGGCAGGGTTTCACAGCTAGGTTACTTCTCAGGTAACAGAGTGATTGAAGTATTTTGAAATGGAGATAAATATCAAAGTAAGGGTGCTTAGTCACATTAAGTTGACTTCATGTTTTGAGACTTCTGGAAACTTCGTGTTTAGCAGCTTCTGATTAGGTAAAAAAACACCCCAAAGTGAGGAATTTTGTAAATATCTTGATATTTGCTCTTCTCTTCCTAGCCAATATCCAGAGCCAAACTTCAAGGTGTTCACTGAACCCTTTCTGAGATCACGGGCACTTCAAAGGAAAATAAACGACAGTCCAAGTATCATTCTAATTGGTGCAAACTAGAATGGTATGCAAGTGCTTCTGAACAATCACAGAATTCTGTGAGATGTGATCAGCCTCACTCTGTGATTGCACAGGGGGCCCATCATGGGGCTGGTTTGTGTACAGTATCTTGTGAACAAGAGGTTGTTTGGAAGGAGACTTCATCCTGTCTTGCCTATGTGGACATCCCGTGGGTCAGGGATTTAGGTCCACTGATGTGGATTTGAGCATCCTACCAAACCTCTTTGGAGGAGCAGTGTTACTGTTGATGCCTGCCTGGTCTGTGAAGTCAGGATGAGCTGGGAGGAGTGACATGGTGCCAGCTCTGTCCCTGTGCCCCTGGCCACAGGGGCTGCTCTGCCTTCACTGCATGAGTGCGAGGGGCTGGTCGGGCCATGCAGCCCAGACAGCTGAACTCCTCGGGAGCACAGTCTGGCTGACACTCCAGCCTAGCCTGCCAACATCTACCTACCTCAGAGAGTGGGGAATGCAGTCTGGGATTGCTGCATTGGCAGTAACGCGAGGAGAGCACTCGGGGGATTCCACTCCCCCTCTGTGTGATGGGATGGGGCTGAGCACACAGCTGCGTCCCACAAGGCAATACTGGTCTCAGTGATCCCTGATGGTTCCTAATTTCCCTGTAGAGCTAAAAATCCGAGTAGTTAACATCTGTACTATAGCCCTGGCATAAGAGCAATACTTGGCTTGCTACCGAGTCACACGCATCCCAAAAGCCACAGGTTGGCCTTGGGCTGTTGTGAATTGCTCCATCTCTCTGTTAACAGATCCCATGGGACCCACACACAGCCCGTGAGGTACCAGTGCTTACATGGAGCCCCGTGTCTTACGTCAAACCCTCAGCTTCTACAAGAACCATCTGTGTGAAACTTCCAGTGGAAACTTACACTATTACATTTAATTAATGAGGGACATAATACAAGACGGGCTTTGCATTCCTGTGTTCAGTGCCAGAGCAACTTAATTTTGGTATAACAGAATCCACACCATCTCCTCACCCTGTTCTTCAGCATTCACAGCATCCTAGGGGGTGGGAGGCAAAGGGGAATACAGCTCTAAGTATTCTAAGGACGTCTCGTCTGGCTTTTAAATACCAGAAAGAAAGAAGCATTAATTTACTAATGTCTGAAAAAAGATCATTTAAATAGCTGCTGTTATCCTAAAAGGATCTGTTGATGCACAGAGAGAATCAGGCCAGGCCAGGGGTAGTTGAAACAACTTTGAGCTATTTGTGCTCGTTAGCCTTCTGCGTTTGTTACCATGGTTATTCTTGTCAAAATGTTAACTGGTGGGAATGTCTGCTAGCACAACAAACTTGGAGCAAATATTGCAGTGTATTTTCAGATAGGAGCCTTTCCAGTGTTTTTGCAGGAGAAGATTCCAAACCCAAAGATCTCCCAACTTGTGAGCTGAAATACAAGCTAATCTCTGCAGCTGATCAATACTGCTTGGTTTTTTTCATACAGAATAAATAGTATTTCAAATAATATCAGCACACAGTAGATGGAATGGAGTGTATTTGCTTGGACAAAGAGGAAAATGGAAGCTTTGATCTGTGCAGACTCTCATGAATGGAAAAGGAAGTCCCTGATGCAGAGATGTTGATATCTAGATTGTCCATGATCACTAGAGTAGAAACCCAAGGTAATTGGAAAAGCAGGCATCTCTTAGGGTGTGGACATGAGTTCTGCCTCTCCAGCAGATGAGCTACCAGCTGGCAGGGCACCTCTGCAAGAGCTGAGCTTGAGCCTGCTGCTGCCTCCTGGGAAGAAGGGGTGGAAGGGTGGACCTTGACTGACCTAAGACTAAAAGCCATAAGGGTTTGTGTGGTACAGCAAAGAGAAGTCAGAGGTACAAACAGCATGATGTAACCCCAGTGTCAAAGCCAAGCTGATGATTCTAACGGCAGCTGTATGATGATGTTAAGGCCAGCCAGCAATAGATTGTAGTAGTCAAAAATAACATTTTTCTGCAAAAGAGATCGTGTGACATACTATAAAAACTTCAGCAGCACTTTGCACATATAAAATCCTTCAAGTATGCAATAAAATCTTCTAAGTATGCAATCTTTTCATGGAAAGTATTTCTGAATCATAAAACCAGTAGAGCTATACCATGGTGAGTGACATGTTTCGTTTGAAGCCCTTATATTTAGCTACTCCCTTTAACAAACAGTTGCTAGATTAGAACCTATTTATATTTCTACTCTCAATATGGGCTCAGGGCCTCCAGTTTTTCCAGAATTCCAATTTTAATAGGGTTTCTTTCACTCAAAAGAAACCGCAAACAAATAGTTTCCAGAAATGGTTCCATCCTGTCCATGGGCTGATGCCAGCTGAAGCTTGCATTTTTTGTGCTGAGCAGTTAACCTGCTGCTGCCTTGAAGTGACTTGAAGTGCAGTGCATTCATGAGCTGGCCACTGGGGTGTAATAGAAAGGGTTACCCAAGCCCTGCCATGCAAACCCAGTCATCTCTTTGGCTTTTTGTTACAAGAGTAATGAGCTAAAGAAACCCATTAGTAGCTATTTTGAACAAATTAATGAGAGTTAAATATACCCAGGCACTGAGAGCAGCATGATTCATTCATAACTAACACCCAAGCCATTGGCTAAGGTCCTATTTACATAAATTAATGAAATGAACACGTTTACAACAGTGTGTAGTTTAAAGATAATCACAGGAACTTACAAGAACAAAGCCCTGGCCTGTGTCATTTGATAGGAAATGAAAGAATAAATGATGAGATGTGGTGGGTTTGAGAGAACATGAGTCCGGTTGGTCCAAGGTGGTCAGTATGGCAGTGGGAGCTCTGGAGCTGGGCAGGGGGCTCCTGCTGCTGCCCTTCACAACACTCTCACTGCTGCTGGCATAGGAAATGGAGCCCTTCCCATCTTCAGCTGTGAGTGTGACCACAGCAAGTCCAAACATCTGCTTTACAGGGTTGCAGTGATAGCTTTTGTTCTTAGGTCATGCCACCTTACAGCAGAGGTACTACAGGAGCTGGACCCTTTGTTTCTGAATAAACTAGCAGCAAAGGTGAGTTTTGACAGTAGTTTGGCAAGTAAATAACCTGGGGTTTGTTAACAACCTGAAAGTCTAGCTGCTGACATTCCTGCCCACATCCCTCTTGTTGATTCTGTGCCTTTTTCTTTTTTAACTGCTTGGCTGGTTTAAACAAGAAGTGAGAGAGTGAGCGAGCTGGGCTGTGGGGCCAGCTTGTAGAGAGCGTTTTGTGGTGTGATTTATGAAATCCCAATGATAGCATTCAGTAGGACAGGGTTTGTAGGAGTGGCATCATCCTTTCCTGGAACAGCTAGCACTGTTGGGAACAAACCACCAAACTTCCTAGTCGACACAGAAGGTGCTGCTCAGGGGAAATGTGTAGTACCAGACTGGCAGGTCAGCGTGCAGATGCCTAGCTGGAGAATGCTGCTGCTTCACAACAGACATGGCTGGGAGCTTAAGAGATGCTAAATTAAGAGGAAAAATTACTATTCTGACACTTTATTAATAGGAGTGTTCTATTTGTGTTTTTTCCCCAACCCTGTAATTATTAGGGCTGATACAAGGATATATTCATCTGCCATTGCATATCAACAAAACCACCCGTGTAAGGTGTAGGCTGCGCTTGAGATGTACAAAGTCAAGTATCTGTCAAAATGTACCTGATTCATTGGTGGCAGAACACCCGTGGCTAAAAATATCATTGAATGAAGGTATCAGAAGCTATTTGCTGTGAGCTTGTGGATCAAAATAAGCAGGTTTTTCTGGATCTCAGCACTAGAAAATCCATACTAACGTAACCTTATGTGATAAGTTTCCCTTGAAATGTGTATACTGAAAACCTGTTTTCTGTGGCATTCAGAATATGGTCATGTACAGGAGAGGAGATACTCCTGCATCAGCTTTAGCTGTCTCCTGAGTGTAGAGCAGTCCTTGCTTGGTGCCAGGCAGGTTTTGGCAATAGTTTTAAATTCGATTCACATCCATGTTGTTAGTCATAGTTTTCTCTTCCTTCTCTGAGAACTTGTGCGTTCACTTGTGTTTGTTTTGTCTCGGTCAGCTGCAAACTAAAATGTATGTTTTCAAAACTCATGGATCCATCTGATTTTGATACCAGAATGGATTGTTAGGTACGTTGATCTAACTGCCTGGCTAACATGTACCAGAGTTTCAGTCAGAGGAACATACAGTCCTGATTTGCAGATACCAGACAGATCCTTTTCATAAGTTAATAACTTTGGTGTTACAAAAAAAATATATATTTTTAAAAATTATTCTTTCTAATTTGAATATATCTGCCATTTGATTGTGGCACTGCTTTTCCTGGTAAATTAAATTACCCTGCAGTACTTCTTGTTTCCCTCCTGTGAAGATGCTTAAGTGCTGCAATCAAAAGTTTCAGCCTTGTTTTCATCATCTGAAGAGACCTAGTGAACTCAGTTAGCTACAGTGTAATAGTGATTCCTGCTTTTCTGTTTAAATTTCCCACCTTCCAGGTATTTCTTGGTGTAGCAGGTTCATATGCTGGCAGGCTGCAGTTGTGTGAGCACTTTCTGTACCCACATTGAGTTACTGCTCTGAGCTGCATGCTTGATGCTTCAGGAAGGCCAAGTTTTACCTCTGAGATGTTCCTCCACCTTACTAGAAAAGAGCCTGGGATGAATCCTCTGGATTTCAGCCCCTTGTTTAGGCAGTGTTAGTCCTTACTCTTTCTAACGTTCTCAGGCTTGCTGTGGGGAGCTGCTTGCTGTCCTGAGTGTAGGGTAATACATGGGGAGGCTCACCTCTGAGTCGTGCCCCCTGCCTTAGGTGCCTAAGGTGGTGCTACAACTGCCCTGGCAGAGCTCATTAGAGCCGTAGAGCTCATGTACATGGTGAGACAAGACATGTGAGATGTGCTTTGTTCTGCCCGTGTAACTGCAATTTCTGGTTCACCACAGAACCTCAGAGGGAGGGTGTTTCTCTTAGACTGCTTTTCTTTTGCAGGTTGTCAAAATGAAAAATAGCCCCAGCGTTAAGCAGCCTCTGGAGAGGACACTGTACCCATTTTAGGCAGCATGAGATTCATAACTGTGCCAGGGTAAAACAAAGTGCTTAAGATGTCTTAAATCAGCTCTAGACAAAGTGCCAGGCAGCTTTCAAGAGGATTAATGTGCAAACCAATAGGAGGTAAATGCCATGAAATTCTGCTAGAGAAGAATCAAGTATAAACACTCTGAGGGACACTTAAAACTTGCTTTACCATTTAGTGATTAATCCAATTTTAAGTTGTAACTCCAATTTTTGGACTCAATGACCAAAGCAAAACATTCCTTTTCCTTTCAGGCTTTATTAGAGGTTTATTAGTAATAGTGGAATACTTTCTGGACTATCTTGGTCTTTACAGACTCTTGCATGACGGAATCCTCTAAATTCTTCCTATCAATAAAGGGTTATGTTCTATCAGAGAAGTCTGAGAGAAACAGTTACAGATTCCTGTCTGTAAGAGTTCTAGTAAATCTAACCTTTACTCTCACTCACTATAAAGGAAGCCTTTGGGATGAAAGTTCTTTCTGATGCTGCTAAAGGAAGCAGACTAGCTATACTGTACACTACATACACTGCATGTTTATACAGGGCTTTAGAGCAGAAGACAGTTACATTTGCTATAAAATCACTCTTCATGTTTTATTAAAACCCACCTACGTCTTCTGTCAACACTACTGGGAAATATTCTTTATGTACAGCTTTCTGGTACATGTGGATTTCTAAGACATGTTGTATAAGCTACAAAGTACGGATTTCACACGTTTTGAAATGGAGAATATGCTATCTAGCCATAAATAATATTTTCTTATATAAGACAAATGTGGCATCAGTTTATTTGTAAGCTTTAATGGCTGTTTGTGATGCTGTTAGAAACAATTTTGGCAAATTTACCATTACAGTGATGGCTACTAGTGCAGAATTGTTTAGAGCAATGCAAACCCCTGTCCTCCCACCAAAGGTTATAGTTTCTACTGGATTCTGCTGAAATTTTGGAAATTCTGGACAAGGGTAACTCCCAAATGGCCGTGGCTTGGTTACTTTGTGCCTTTCTATTAGAGCTGAGCACAAGACTTCCACAGCTGTCCCAGTGTCCTTCACAGAGAACCTTTCATTTGGGAGCCCTGTCTCTGGCCTGGGGCAGTGCTGGCCATGTTCTGTGTGCAGTGCAGAGCCATGGGCTGGGACAGCTCAGAGCTGGGCTCTGTGGGGACACAGCGAAGCTTTTCCTTGGCATCCGTGCAGCAGGAGGACTGTAAGAACTACCCTGGACCTTCCCTTGCTCCAGAGGGTGAACTGGGTCTCACCTAGACCAGTATGACCCCAGAACAGCACTGGTCTGGCTGTCCTGGCTGGCAACGCCCTTCCTCCCTTTGTCTGATTACTGCCCCTCTTCTGTGCAACTAATCAGGCCAAAGTTTTTCCTTAAGTTTGAAACCTGAACTATCTATCTTTAGTGGACTATTTTCCTAATAAGCTTCAAGCAATGAAGTCAACTTTCCCCTCAGTCCGAGCTGTCCAGTACATACTTTAGCACTGCCACTGTGCCCAGGGCCCCCGAGCTGGACGTGCCCTGGAAGGATGTGAGAATGACCTGGGGCCCATCACGGCTCACTGCCAGGATGGAGCAGGGGCCTATCAACAGTGGGAAGCAAAATCCTTCTCGTTTCACCAGAGTGCAGACTTGTGCTAAGGCAGATGTCAGGGCAGTGTTGTTCAGGGATTACTCAGACCTTACAATAACTCAGCCTCTGCATGCGTCAGGGAGCCATTAATCTGCAGTTTAGGAATAGCTGGTGAGTGTTTTCTGTCACTTTCTCCTGGGGAAGTGGAGGGAGAGAGAGAGTGCAACCAATGCCAGATAAATTCCTACGGCCGCCAGTTTCAAAAGTTCAAAAACCATGAGTTAAGCCCCAGAATAATTTAATATGCTTTCAAATGTAAGTTCTTCTAGTCTAATCCTTTTATTTAACTGTTGGCTTTTAGCCTTGTACTTTCTATTTCCCAGCTTTTCTCTTTAGTCTTGAGAACTAGAAAGAGATTTTTGCTTAATTATTTGTTACTATGAAACTGTGAGAGTAAAAGGCACTTCTTAAAATAGTACTTTTTTTTTCACTTGAGCCTTACATAGGAGAATGCTGAGATCATTGTCTAACTCTCACTGAGTAAATTCAGTTTGTGTGATCATGGCCATCATCTATGGCAGTCCTGACATTTTGTTTGTGGGGTAAAATAGTGAAGATCAGTTATTCAGTGGAAGTCTTCTACATCTGTTGAGTCTGAATAGTTTCTTATTACTTTACTCTGCTTTTCTTCTCACATGATTCTTAGTCTGGAAATTCTATCTACTTAGGAGTCCTTAAGAGAGAGACATGTCTGTTACTTGGGTTGAGATCCTGGCTCTGGTGACGTCAATGGAAAAAAAACACCCATTGACTTCAGCGGGGTCAGGATTCCTCCCTTGTGGTTTATGAATCTATTGATTTTAACTGAGCCTGGAGAGCCATACATAAATGAGAAACAAAGTGCAGAAAAGGAGCCAATCGTCCTCAAACTCTTCCCCAAGACAAAATCCCAGAGTGTCCCCAGTCTCACCAACACCTGCCTCATGATCTCATTGACACATCTGTATTTCTCTTCAGAGAGGAGACAAAAGCACTGCACAGCACCAGCTCTTCATCAGTGTTGTGATAAATCCTCTAAATAAGATGTACAGCTATAATCACACACATCCTCCTCCCACGCCCCCTCGCTGGTGGAGACGTGAGCTTTTGAGCTTTCTTCTAGCATCAGTCTTGCTGGACGTCAGTAGACAGCTACAGTCCTGCATGCTGACCAAGAGTCATGCAGCAAAGATACTTTTGACTGGCTTCTAAGCTGTGAACTTGATGTTTAGGTAACACTTGACTGTGAACTTTGTAATACCATCATTAGTCCAGTGTACTTAGTTGTTGTGCTCCCTGAAGCTCTGCTTTCTGTTACTGGTGGTGTGAAATAATGATGCTTCTGGCCAGAAGGCACGGTGCTGAGACCTGCTGGGAGGCACGTTACAGTAACAGTAAGAAGGGAAAAAAGATGTCTTGGCTCTTTATTGTAGAATGGTAGTGAGAGTCTGCGTGTGTGGAGCTTGCTTGTTTTCCCAAGGTAAATCTTTTGATGGGACTTCAGAGAACAATCTCCTAAACTTGTATTTGAGAAATTATTTCCTCCTGTGTCATCCCTTGGGAGGAAGAGCCTGTATTTCTGTTTGAAAGTCACACTTGTTTAAAAAAAATGGTGTGTTCAGAGGGTAATATCTTGTTATCAATGGATCGTGTCCTTGCTCTCATTGTGGCCATGCTGACAAGTTTGCTCCTTGATGTGAATTAGGCATCACTAAAAGCTACCCCTCCAATAATGTCCTTAAAAATGGAATCCAAGAAGGGTCTGCTTGGAACCAATCACTGCTATTCCTGGCAGCTCTGTGTTTGAAAGTCATAAGCCACCCCGTTAGGTCCTCCAGTAATTCTGTTTTCTTATAAATGCAGTAGGTTGTTGTTAACCTTCATCATCAGGTTAGGATTTGCCAAGATCTATAAGGATCTACTGCTCCACCTTGTGGTCTGAGAAAAGTTTTCCATTATTCTACTCTGTAGAGTGGCACGTCTAGAAAAAGTTGAGGCTCTCCCTCTTTTTCTCTTAAACTAGAATTTGAGTGGCAATGAGTATCGGACTTCTCCTGAAGACAGGGATCTTAAGGACAAGTGATGTGTTGTCACCTTTGGCATGGCTCCGGAGAGACAGGAGGGGTTTTATTAGAGAAGAGAAATACAAGTGAATCCATGAAGAGTGCTGTTCAGTACACATAGTTCAGAAGGTGCAGAATAAATCATAAATAGCTACCAAAACCTAAGCTGCACAACACTCAGCTGCTTTCCTCCGTGTGGTGACAGCCTGTTTGTGTGGTCAGGGAGGCAGCCGTGCTGCCCGTGGGCCAGAAAACCAGCAGCTTCCCCCAGTCCTGCAGACCTCAGTACAGATGAATGCTCTGCAATTACCCAGCCACAATCCTTCCTGTACATCAATGCTACAGAAGCTGTTTCTCAGACTAAGAGGGGTGCTGTAGCCAGATGTGGCTTTTTACTCACTCCATTGCTAATTGCAAGGCTTGGAAACCACGCGATTCTTCTCCAGCTCTGAAATGAAGCCTCTAAAGGAGTCAGATTCTGCTGCTGTTGAAATCACAGCTCCCGGGCACTTCAGTGGGGTGGGACCAAACCAGCACTGCTCTTCTGCTGCTGGGTTTGTTCTGGGGAAGCAGTTCATAACAAAGCAGTTCAAAAGGCTTTAGATTTGTGTAGTCTAACACAGCTGGTCTGGGAGTGTTGGATCCTGTTTTGGACACTTAAATCAGTGTCTATTCTCCAACAATAGTCATAGCCAAACAATAGCAGCCAGATAATACCTACATTAAGAGCACAGCTTCTGCAACCACTTGCACTTTTGGAAGTGAGTGGTTGTGCTCATAAAGGCTTAAAGAGTGGGAACACTGGAAAAATTACCATTTTCTATAAAAAGGCTTATTGTATAATAAGGGCAGCTTGTCTTACTGCATACCAGCAATCAGAATGCTAGTCATAAAAACAACATTTATAGACTGGCAAAAGACAACTGCCTGCCCAATCCTGTCCAAGTTTTGTTTAGTAATGTGTTATCACAGAATTCCATGCACTGGAAAGTTGGTAGTGTGCTTTGGATGAGTATGACTGTGAAGAATTATGTGGCTTACACAGCCAGGCCTCCCTGCTGATTGTTCTGTTTCTGAATGGCAGACCCTCCTGCTCAAAGTGCTGTCCTGGGCTGTCACCTTTGTCATGCTTCAGGAGAGATTGCAAAACTTGCTTACATAGAGAATAGGAGAAAGGAGGAGTGAAAATAAAACAAAGGAGAGCTTTGATAAGTAGTTCAGAGGTTCTTTCCTATAGTCTTTGTGAAGAATAACATGTCACAAGGCAAGGAAAACTGTTTTCCTCCACCTTCTTTCCCCTTCCTTATCGATTAAAGGCTTCAAAATCTGTGTGGCTAAAATGAAGTATGTCAAATCTATACAGAAGTTAAGCTGCTGAATTATAGTACAGGTCTCTCTCCAGTGTTTTCATGAGAATGGAGATTATTCAGCACTACTGGGGGTCCCTCAGCACTTTTGGTGCTGATTTCCTGGAGGACTCCCGACTTGCTGAGTGCTTCCCATTAGATATAGCCAAGTTGGAGACATAACCTATTTGATGTTGCTTCTCAGAACTGCTCAAAATTCTTTAAACCATTGGTTTTCCTTTTAATTTACAGCAAGAGATTCAGTGATTTGTGGCCTGATTTTAACCATCATTTCCCTCACATCATATCTAAATGCTCACTAGAGCTGTATGTTCCCTCTGATCTTATGTGTGAGTAGTTGTATTAGCATTCTGTTTGTATCAGTGTAAGTATGAGGAGGAAAATATCTGTCCTAAAATAACATCTTTAGAGCACTGGAGCTGTATTCACATAGTCACTGGACTGACAGACGGGGTTGTGATATTTTGCCAAAAGATGAAAGGGCAGTTCTGCCCCAAACCCATGTAAACCATGTCTCAGTCTCCTTAGAAATACTTTGGTTTCTTTAACAAAGAAGGGCTGTTGGCTGCTGTACTCCTAATATGGCCTTTCTACTTTCCATTGCTCCCAGCAAATTTAGTAAAGAGCTTAAAAAGATGTTAGTGAAAAAACAGAAACAGATGAAGCTTAAGTGCCTGCTGGTTCAGCCTGAATGAGTAGCCAGAACCTGAGATCTGGAGCCAAACCACAAGAAACTCCTGTATCTGTTGTAATAGGTGGTAATACGAATGTAGAAGGCTTCCTAATGCAGCTTTCAGAATTTACTTGTCCAGAGGGGATATATATCCCATTGGAATGGCTTTCTGGGGATATTTCAGTGCTTGAGTTTCTTGGCAGAATTGAGAAGGGCGTACAGGAATGAAGGCGAGGGAGCAGAGACCTTAAGCAGAGACTTCAAAAATTCCC
Organism: Brachypteracias leptosomus; assembly: GCA_013401335.1. Lineage (NCBI taxonomy): Eukaryota > Metazoa > Chordata > Aves > Coraciiformes > Brachypteraciidae > Brachypteracias > Brachypteracias leptosomus. The sequence continues at coordinate 886,786 of VYZX01019091.1, read as the reverse complement.
AAACAACAGAACTAAGTTTAGTGCTTCATGTCTTTCCTGCCTCTTACTTTAGAGTAAAGTGCTTCCGAGTGGTAACCGAACTGTGTTCATTCAGCCTGCTCAGAGTTATCCTAACAGCTCATTTGGGTCAAACCAGCTTTTTTATTGTCTTGGTAGCATAGAGGAGCAAAGGTGGAAAGCCACTTTTGGTGATTGATTGTTCTGAATGCTTGCCCCACATTAATCACAGGGGGGTCCTTTTAAGATGTAACATCAAACTAAATACTATTAATCTTGCCTAGAACCTTTCTGTGCTTGAATATATGTATTGTTTATATGCTCTAGAACCTTTGTAGAACTGTCAGTCTAAGGGTTGCTGGAATTGTTGAGGAACAAATCACTCCTCCTCTCAGCCAGGTATTTAGCTGAGAGTCCATGTAGTGTACCACTTACAGGCTGTTCCATGGATCTCACCTCAGAGTCAGAAACTAGAATCTTAGAATTGATGAAAGGTCTGGGGAAAAAAAGATTCAGTTCTTCCCTATCAACTATTGGTAACGCTTCATATGTAGCAAGTGTGTGACATAGTAGCTTATAACCCTGCAGACGTTACAGTTCTGAAGATTGATTTTGTGGAGCCATCACGACATGTAGAGGAAAGCAGGGAATTTCAGAGAAGCTGCTGGCAACTGGCACGTGAGCTACAGTGAGTCTGGGTGACTGTGTACACCAGGTGATTAGTGGCTGATCCATGAAAGGGAAGACAAGTGGTGAAGTCACAAGAGAGAGCAACAGTGAGCTGGCCACTGAATCCCGCTCTGGAGAAGGAGGTACTGTCACGTCACACAGCTGAACAGTGTCCCCAGTGTCACAGGATGCCCAGGAGCCCAAAGCTCATGGCCACCATGGGGAGCTCAGCATAACTGTCTGAGGTCACTGGTTCGCTGTGGTAACGGGAGTTGAGAACCCCTTACTAGGAAGCCAAGATCACTACATTTGCATCCAGGCTTTGATTGACTGATGAGTCAAACTCTTGGCGTAGGCTTTGCAGTGAGATGACTTCAAAGTTGATTTATTATTATTATCGTCACTGCTATTTTGGGATGTAAACCCTGGTATTGCAAGGCAAAGGCCATCCACCTTTGGAGTGTGAAGTGCCAGATTATATTCTTCCTCCACACAGTGATTCAGTTTGGTGGCAGACAGACACATGGCGAGAGGCAGGGGGCAGAGCCCAGTAGGAAGGGAAGGTGCTGGTGGCCAGCATCACAGCTTGCCTCTGATGGAGGGTGTGCTGGGCAGGCTCACAGCTCTGTGGGAGGGCTCGCTGTCACAGGTGGCATTCTCAGTGTGCCACAGCTCTTGGCTCCTGGCTTTTTGGGCTGGCCCTGCTTGGGGAGGTTCAGGTTTGGTTGTGTGCTGTCTGTGGTACCTGTGTGTGGACTGTGCAGCCCCGCAGTACAGCTCACGGAAAGGGAGCCTTAGGATAAAATGTGAGAGACTGCTGTTCTAAAGTGTATTGGTGCTGGCAAACTGCTCTTGGAAGCAAACCGTTTCTTCTGGAAATACTGTGGTCTAAAAACACTTAAATAACGCTTCAGGGGAGATTAAAAGTGTGTATTATGATAGCTAGAGAACTGTTAAAATATTTATCTGCAGCTATTTGTAAATTCATGAAAAGCTTGATCTGATTCTTATGATACAATAAGTCTCCGGTGACTAATCCGACAATTAGATGCTTCCTAATGAGTTCCTTCTCAACATGACTGACCTTGCAAATACTCTGGCTTACAAAAAAAGTGCTTTATGTTGGTAAATTATTTTTCCACAGATTTAAATGGGAACATATGCATATGACAACACAGGAAAACAAACCAAAAATGAACATTATTACTAGAGGTATCTTGCACAAAAACTACAATAGCTTTGTTAACTAAGACTGAGCATCATCCTCCCCCACTGTGAGCACATCAGTTACTCATACTAGGCATTACTCAACTTCAGTTGGCATCAGTAAAATTTTACATGCAATCCAAATATCAGGGTAAATCTTTTCCTAAGCTGATGAGAGTCTAATTTTAATACTCTTCTTATTCTTTAATTCAGAACTGGGGAGCACTTGAAAGGTCGGATGTGTTACAAAAACTTGTTTTGAGTGCATTGATGTTGACCACTTATAGGGAGGTCATACAGCTGGGGAGTCTCTTAAAAAAAGGAAAATAGGCTCTTGTCAGAGATGAGGATAGAGCACTTGTGAGAATGGCCAGTAGAAATGACTCCAGTGACATACCCTGCTCCTTGGAACTCTCACAAATGGACTGCACAGAAGGATCTGATTTGTTACAAACAGCACTTTTCCTTTTCCAGCAGTCAAATACCTGTAAGTTGTGGTGTTTAGTGATCAGCCAAACTGAGGAGGTGTTGTTTGAGAATCCTCCCTGCTGGAGTGTTGCCTTATCAGCTTCATGAGAGCTTGTACTGAGCCTCCCTATCATCTTATAAAGTCATTTAGAGCACACAGTGGTCATATCCTGCTCCCGAGAAGTCAGTGAGGGCAAGGTCTCACCCGCTCTGCTCACACTAAACTGTCCTGGAAGTTTTCCGTGGCCTGTTTCAAGTTCCACAGCCCCTGGGTCTGGCTTTGCCCTTGTAAGGCAGGCAAGTCCTATGGAAGTAGGTAACTGCTACAGAAAAATAAATGCTCTGGCTTTTTAGATCTCACTAAAGATTGGGGATTATTTTTTTTAATAGCAGAAGAATGTTTTCAGAAATCATTTGCTCACAGAAGGGTTACATTCTGCCATCTATCTTTGTGCAGAAGTCCCCTTGGGGTCTCTCAGCAGGCTACTCCCAAAACACAGATGTTTCTGGCTATTCATTCACTAATTTAGTGCTGCTGGATGCTCCTTACTCTCTAGCTTTTTGTTACTGGGAACTTGATAAAATACAAACAGGGTTTTTTTTCTTTTTGTTAACACTACCATTGCTGTCTCCAAAGTTACCTAAAATAAAAATAGCTATGTAGCTACCACTGGGTGGTGTATGCCTTGTGTAAGTAAAACTCACCAAGGTAAACCATGGGAGTTTTGTATGTGTGGAACTTCAAGGTCTAACCCAAATGTCTCGTTTTTAATCAGGAAATTTCCCTGGAGTTTGTTGAAGAAAATCAAGGCTCTGGCTAGTAAGAAAGTGTGGGTGTGTATGCATCCATAGCCTTGTAAAATTCCACTCTGAAGGAGGGAATACAGAGTGTATTTATACTTTCTTTCTGAGTCCCTGTACGTTCTCACGCTTTATTGAGAAACACCTATTTTTATAAGCATGGAAAGGCCCTTAACTTGTCTGCTGGCATCTTAAATTAATCATAGCCAGTCTTAGGAACGTAACAGTCCCCACATCATTTTTTTCAGATGTAAAGGGGAGTGCCATTTTCTACCACTTCTGTGTCCTTGACGCTGTTGTTCGACATCTAAGAGCATTTGTAGAACCTTTGTAGGTGTAGATTTTGGAAGGATAACAGAATTTCTTTTTGCTAGATAGCACAAGCTATGCTGAAAACAACTGTTAAAATATTTCAGTGGCTTAGGACTTATGCCATTGCAACATGCTGCCTTCTCACTGCCTATTTTCTATCCATCTGTTGAAGATACTCAGGTTCCTAACCCACATTTGACTGTCTTTGTCTAAATTCAGCTCTAGTTAAATTGCTGAGGCTGAGTAATTGCTGAGGCTTTCAGAATAGAGAAACTGAGGGAGGAAGAGGAAAGGAAACCTTTTTCCTTCCACTGATTTACTTTGGACATGCCATCCAAATCAACTTTAATCTGTTTTGTTGTTTCTTTATCTAGTAGCTCTTTATAAATATAAAAGGCAAACTGTAACCCTATTATGAGCATCTTCTAAAGCATTTTTAAAAAGCAGGTTTGAATATGCTACACAAGTATAGAAATGGTTTTGTCTCTTTAGCTTGGTTGACAGTCCAGCTAACTACTAAGATAATGAAATTTTCTTCATGTCTTTTAGTACCTTTATTTGTATTACATCTTCTGTATGGGGATATGTAAGCCAGCACTTACATAAAGCCCATTGGATTATTCTTTTGAGGTAGCAAAACTTGCACTAGTTCTAGAAGAGTTCTCTTCTTCAGTACCAGTGTGTGTGGGGGAAGTTTAAGAATATCTGTGATTTAAGTCTGGAAAGAAATCAATGAAATCCAGAGATATCACATAGCTCTGCCCATTGCCTCATGTTCTCTGGTCCTGCAGGAAAATTTACCCATAGAGGAAGCTCCCGAACCCAGTTTGAAAGAGGAAAGGGACTGAGTTGGCTTGAAACTCAGTAAAGTACTTCTAGAGCCTGAATCTCTTACAAGAGTTTCTACTGAATGAAATGAATATGTGTGTCCGACATAAGAGGTGATGGATGGAAAATCTTGAAGAAGCCCTAAAGACAAATGTTGCAGGGAGGAGTAGAAGAGCTGTTAACCAGTCCCTGGCTGGATCTTTGTTCCCCACTTCTCAGCGCAGGGTCTATCCTGGAAGTTCTGCCATGACTGAACTCTGTTAGTCGGTGTGCTGAGGGCCCTACTCCATCAAACAGCATAGACAAAGAAAAATGATCTCGCTGTCTAGATATGATTAAACTTCATTAAGCCAAACACAATGAATCAGTAAAAATGAGTTTGTCCCCCTGTTAGCCCCAGCTGCCGTGTCTCTGTCCAGCTTAGCTAGCTGATGGCCTCCCTAACACCCCTTAGGAAAAGCCCATTCTGATGGCTTTTGACCATCGGGATTATCCCATCTTTCATTTTATGGCAAAGTCTTTTAAGGGCCAGTAAAGAAAGTTGTGATATGTATGTGTTCCAGAATGACATCCTAGGTGTTGATTGAGATGCTTCATACTGCGGTTTGTTCTCTGTCGAAGAGCAGAGGAAAGGGGTGTTTATAATCTCTGCATCAGTCCGCCCCAGCCTAGGGGCTCCTTACCTCTTCTTGCAAAGGTCTGATGGCACTGGGGTGGTATGGAAGAATTGGGGCACCCTTTTCACTGAGAGGTGCCTCTTGTAGCTGTGAAGTAATTAACTTTTTCTCCACTGCAATTTGGAAGTGTTTGAATTAAAAGATGCTAATGAAGACCTGGGTTTCTCCAGCTGAACTGATATAAGATAATAGATGAGTCCAAGCAAAAGGCATGAGAGTTGCAGACTGTTACCTCCTGTGCCTGAGCTAGCAGCAAATTAAAAAGGAAGCCAGTTAGGAAATAAAGTGACCCAAAATAGAATAGAAAAGAGTTCAAGTACTCTGGGTGTCACCTTGTGCAATGTCAGGTAGGGGAATATATCTCTCTTCCTGCAAATGGCCAGATGACCTGGAGATGTGGCAGTGGTGTGTCTGTACTGAGTGGCATGACTGATGCTGCAGCTACACCTGCACCTGACACTGGTGGCAGCCTGCTGGGTTCATGATGCATTGTGCTGCTCTAGTGTGAATTGCCAGAATTATTTTTGGACATAATGAAATAAGGATGAAGGTTGTTTTTTAGTACAAACTACTTTCTTCAGCCTGTCTGGGTGGTGAGCAGAGAGACTTTGACTCCCCTCAGAAGTTTTGGAGGTGCCTAACTAGACCGAGTGTTTCAGTATCAGCCCTTCCTGGGACCCTATGAAGTTCCAGGGATGGGTGTAATTCCATGTTAATTGCCAGGGATTTTCCCATCCTGCATTCCTCTTTTCACAGGAAGCAAAGTAGGTTGTGGAGTCTCCTTCTCTGGAGACTTTCAAGACCTGTCTGGATGTGTTCTTGTGTGACCTGCCCTGGATTCTATGGTTCTGCTCTGGCAGGGGGGTTGGACTCGATGCTCTCCAGAGGTCCCTTCCAACCCCTAACATTCTGTGATTTAATGCTCCAAGGGTGAACCGTTAGCCTTTATCACCAGGCAACCACATTATCAAGACATCCATAACTATCTTACAGAGCGTGCTTTCTCCCTAGCAGTTCTGTCTGTGTCACTCACCATTCACACAAACAGTTCTCCATCTGCTAGGCAGGGTCTGTTCTTCCGATGTGTGATTTGAAAGCACCCCAGGCACCTGCCCGGCTTGCAGATGGTGTTACTCCATCAGCGTGGAGTCGTCATTGACAACACAGCGTATTGCGGGGAGATGAAAGGGGATGATGGAGTTAAGGTCTTCCTGAAGATGTGCCAAACAATCTGAGCTAACTGTGGTTGTTGCGTGTGATATGTTGTTGTTGTCGCTGTCACTGCCAAACTGTGCAGGAGGTGAGGTTTTGTTTGTAACAAGTCTCCTACCTACTCTGGAGGGGGGCAGAGCCCCCAGGCTGCAGAAGGGAAGGCAGGAATCTGCTCCCACGTTAAAACTGCCCACCGGGAACCTTGCAGTGGCCCGGCGCTAACTTTTCTAGATGCCGTTTTTCTGCTGAAGTGGTTTTGCTTTAGTTCTTGCTATTATTTTTTTTCCCCTCCATTCATGCTATTTTTTGCGAACGAAAAAAAGTGCTGAGCGGGCCGCAGAGGCAGCGGAGGGGGAAGAGCCCGTGCTCCGAACTCAGTTAAACTCGGCGGGGCGTGCGGGCGNGGGCGAGGCTGGCTCCCGGCTCTGCCCCGGGACCCTGCGGGAGGGAGGAGGGGACGCCGCCCTGGCGGCGACGCGGCTGCGGGGCGTGGGGCCGGGGGGGAGAAAGGACCTCGCAAGCGGGTGCTCTTACCCCCTCCATTTTTGTAGCAGAGGTACGGGAAGCGCCAGACGTTGGCCAGGTCCACGGCGAAGCCGATGACGGAGAGGAGGAAGTCGATCTTCTTGCCCCNCAGACCCGCCGGGCACCTGGGGCGCCGCCGCCGCTGGAGCCCGAGCCGGAGCCCCCCGAGCGCCGGAGCCCCGCGCTCGCCCCGTGTCCACCGGCGGCCGTTTCGCCCCCGAGCTGGGCGGTCAGAGCTCGTCCCGCTGCGGGGCTGCGCCTCCCCGCCGGGCAAAACGCGCGTCTGAAAGTGCCGCGAGCGGGCAACAGGTCGAGCTAATTCGGATTGCCCGCTTGCCTGCTCGCCCGGCGGAGCCGCAGCAGAGGCAGCTCCCCCCCGCCTGCTGGCTTGGCTTTAGTTAAACGCTGGAATTTGGCTTTTGACATCAGAACCTAGTGGGGTGCAGGTTGAATGGCAGAGCTGGACACGGCTAATGCTCCTGTGCCAGGGTTGGTGGATGCTCGGCTTTTTTGTCCCTGGCAAGCGTGGGCATGGTAGAATTCGGTTGTCAGGTCGAGGTATTTGCAGGACATAAACTATTTCTGCTATTCCAAATGGGACCCGAGTCTTTCATGTGTAAAACGAGCAAAGAATTAGCTGGCACAGCAACTGTGGTGGGTGCCAAAAGGTGGCTAAATGCAGCTGCAGAAAGGGGTTTTAAGGGGCTCTTCCTCTTACAGCTGCGAGCGGTACCTCTGTGTTCAGCATCTGTTAAGGGAATAAACTTTGAGCACAAAAGGCAGAAGCTGAATCCCTCTCCCCAGTGTTCAATAGTTTGCTTTCTGTCTGGCATCAGTGAGACTTGATCGTATCGCAGAGGATTCTTGGTGGTGTTACAGCCTACTGCTCTTACTCTGCTAGGACTAATAGTACACTATTATAATCGTAATATACAATGAGGTGATAGTCAGAGTTGGCAAGGAATACCAGATTCCTCTGCAAACTTGGGATGTGAAAAAGAATCCCAGCTCAGAGTTAAAACTGGCATATTGGCATCTTCTCCTCCTCTCTTTAGGCCACAGGCTACAAAGATGCTCGAAGGACCGCTATTGACAATTTGCAGATTTTCTGCCTTCACAACAAGCTCTTGGTTCAAGCTTCAAGATCCAAGCTGTGACTTGGATCCTAAAGCTGTCATCTGAGTGAAATATTTGAGCAGTGGCTGTCTTGTTCCAGAGCAATGCTACGCTTAGGACATAGACCTCATATGTTCTCTTTCGGTTACTCTGTGATCTCCTGCCCTTATCCTCACCAAATACACCACATCAGACCACTCTCTCTGTTCTTTTTGACACTCCATGCCATAAGTGCTGTAAGTACTTGCCCTGTACACAGTCATTCCATAGTAAACACTTGCTGTTTGCCTGTGCAGCACAACCCACGTTTTTACACTCATGTGCAGCTACACTGCTGCCTACTCCTCATGCCACCCACCAGTCACTGCCACCACACACATCCCGTACCCGTGGTCTATGGGTGCCCCCAGATGTGCCCCCTCTCCCCTGCACCCCCAGCCGCCCACAGCACATAGAGGATGAGCTCTGTTCTGGGCAGGAGGAGAACCTCTGCTCCCAGCCCCAGAGCCCTGAAGCCATCTTGCTGACAGACTCACCAGGTAGCATTGGGGATGTCTCTGTCCCATTCCCTGGTGCTTATGGGGAGGGGGAAGATGGCTGAAGGGGGATTCTTCTTCCTTGGTTCCACCNGGCTGCTGCTGGTGTACTGCACCCCGTTGTGCTCCTTCACCAGGATCAGCTCCACGTCCTTCCGCGGGGGCGGCGGCCCCGGCCGCTCCGGCAAGGGGGCCACCACCGACACTTTGCGATCGGGCTGGGTCTGTTTGTTCATCCTCGCCTTAAACATCCAGAGGAGAGCGAGCTGAGGCGGGGTGGGCGAGCGCGGCTCACGGAAGCGCGCTCCCCGCTGGAGGCGACTCCGCGCTCAGCCCGCCGGTGTCAGCGCGGCAGGAGCGAGGCACGGCCGTAATAAGAGCCATGCAAATGAGGCGGGAGAGGGGGGACCGCGGCGCCCGCGCCCGCCGGCGTGCCCCCGGGGAGCGGGGCTGCCCGCAGCCCT
>VYZX01019091.1:829532-877344 GCA_013401335.1 Brachypteracias leptosomus | reverse complement strand
GACCTCATATGTTCTCTTTCGGTTACTCTGTGATCTCCTGCCCTTATCCTCACCAAATACACCACATCAGACCACTCTCTCTGTTCTTTTTGACACTCCATGCCATAAGTGCTGTAAGTACTTGCCCTGTACACAGTCATTCCATAGTAAACACTTGCTGTTTGCCTGTGCAGCACAACCCACGTTTTTACACTCATGTGCAGCTACACTGCTGCCTACTCCTCATGCCACCCACCAGTCACTGCCACCACGCACATCCCGTACCCGTGGTCTATGGGTGCCCCCAGATGTGCCCCCTCTCCCCTGCACCCCCATCCGCCCACAGCACATAGAGGATGAGCTCTGTTCTGGGCAGGAGGAGAACCTCTGCTCCCAGCCCCAGAGCCCTGAAGCCATCTTGCTGACAGACTCACCAGGTAGCATTGGGGATGTCTCTGTCCCATTCCCTGGTGCTTATGGGGAGGGGGAAGATGGCTGAAGGGGGATTCTTCTTCCTTGGTTCCACCACCCTGGGACTGCAGTCTCTCTGGGAGCTGAAGCTGTAGCCTAGCCAGAAAGGAGCTTTTTAAACCTGGTTGCCCTCTCTCCACGTGACTATTACTGCCTTAATCATCTGCACAGACTTCCTACGCTAGACAACAGCACTCCCATATTGCTTCTGGAAGAAATAAGGCCTTGCTAAGGAACACCCTTTTCCCCATAAGGTCTCAATTAGCTGAGTTGATCATGATGTCTATGGTGGGAGGAATCTAGAAAGCCCTTGCTTATTTCCTAAGAGAATTAAGTCACTGTGCATATATATATATGCCTTTAGTTCTTGCATGGAAAGTGTGCACAATCTGGTTAATGTAATAGCTGCTGCACCCTCAAGGTAAGAAAGTCCTCAATTGGATTTTATAAAAAAGTTGCTTAATCTTGAATCTGTCTGGACCTTGTTATGTCTAATGGAGCCTGACAGCGGGTAGAGTTGGAGTCAGAGAAGGTAATATTGTATTTAGAAACCTCAATGGAGCCAGGCAAGATGGCAGGGTGTTAGTTATATTCCACTGTTGACTGGGAAATAGGCGAGTTTACTTTAAAAAATAGTCAGGTCTTGCTAGATTGGTCATCAGTTATTCAAATTCTTGCCTTGTTCTTCTTTGCAATGTATAGGGAAATATTCTGTATGCTGTAACAGTAACCTGGAACTGTCACTCTCATACATGAGGGTCTATGAGGAAAAAAAACCCCAAGGCAGTGATCAATGATGTAGTGTGTGCTTCCAGATCTCCATGTGCTGCTGGTATGAAGACTCCTTCATGGTGCTTCTTGGTGGCAGGGTCGGAATTCTCCACCTTGAGCAGCACAGCCCTTTGACACTGCTCTTACAGAACTTCAGGGGCTGGCTGCTGTCCTTCCTGTGAACCAGCTTTTGAGAAGGGCTGTGTCAAAGTGTTCAAATATGTTGTTGGAGCTTGCGTTGTACAGTTGGTGCACCTGAGTCTTGGTTCATGCCGTGTCTGATACGCTTGATGGAAGACCTTGGCAGTTGAGCCAAACAAGACAGTGACTGAGAGGGGATATGTTAGTTTTATAAATAAATACAGAACAAACCTGCCACCACCACCAGTTAAACCAAAGGACAAAAGAACCATGACAAATTTAGTTGAAAAATGAGAATAAGCCTTCTAACTGTCAAAGCAGTGGATGCAGTGAGGACTAAAGACCTGGGGTTTAGGATATTGTTTTGTGAACAGGGTTGTACGATGAAGCTGCTTGTGAGAGCTGGGATTTGAACCTGAAGACCAAGGACATCACTTCCTTACTGTAATCCAAGGTACAACGAAAAGAGTAAAAAGAGGCAGGGGATCTACACTAGTTATTTCACTTCTTGTCCCGGTACATCCACAGAAACTGAGCTCATTGTGGCCTTGGGGGCTCACCAGCACTGCAAGACTGAACATTTTTCAAAGTGCACAGACCGAATGAAGTTAGCTGTGGTCATTCTGTGATAGAAGGAACCTGGGGAATAGCCAGTTGCTGCAGGAACGGGGAGCAAAGTAGACATCAGCCTTCTGCCTGAATCAATGGTAAAGCAATTTCACAGTGATGGGAACACAGCAGTGGCAGGGGTGCCCATCTTTCTAGGTTAGCAGGTGAAGGATGCCACACTAGAGACTGGATCAGACACCTCTTGGCAACAGTAGATCTATCAGCTCCAGTTTATTGGGCTCTTGACGAGTGGACTGGGCAGGTTTGCTTCATAGTATCTCTAAAATCATACTGGTATTCCAGTGCTATGTAAAAGCTCTCTGCTGTATTGTTAGCAAGCTGTTGTTGGAATATCTCTTTCCTGCAGCCAAAGAAGTGCAGCCCTTTCACTGAGAGGGCCTGTTTGGGTTGGTCCAACCCTACACTTTGACAGTGTCTGTCATGCTGCAATCTGTCTTCAAACTGAAAATAGGTATTACAAAGGCACTCCATGGTGTTTTGGCATTCCTTTGGCAAGGCCTCTCACTGCTTCTTTTTCCTTACCAAGTTGCTTGAGCTAGTCACAAATACCTGCCTCCCAGGCTCTTTTACCTGGGATCTGCTCTCCCTGGGAGCCATCGGTGTCACCCAAGCAAGTTCTCCCGTGGTGTCTTTATCATTTCATCACATATAGAGTGTGTGTGTGTGGAGGCTGGTGTTGAAGTCTAGGAGGTTTATCCCTCACAATTTCACCTCTGTCCCCTCTCTATAGGAGCATCCTCTTCCCCTCACTGTGGCCTCTTTCAGCTCACGAGCATTTACTCTCTTTTAAAGGTTGTAAGTCTACTTTGGAATACTAGACACCAGAAGTAATTAAGTTCCATCTTCACCCATCTTCATTCTCTCTCCCTGTTTTGTATTGCTAGCTCTTGCTGCTGCTCTAGCATCACATTTATTCCATCTCAGAGACAGTTATAGGAGAGCACTTTGGAAAGCTGCAGAGAAGTGGGGTGAAACCAGGAGCACGCCCAGTTTCAGTCTGGCTGTGCATGAGGTGTACTCCATCCTCCCCCTTCACCTTGGCTTGTGCAGGAGAGAATGCAGGAGCAGGGTCCAGAAGGGAGCAAGGGCACACACTGACCTCGTCCCTGCTTTGGACAGTGAGAGAACCAGAACCCCTGGGTCTGCTGCAGTCCATCCTCTGCCTTCATCATGTCCTCTGTCCATATCATCTTTCTCTTTTCTAGTTGGAACAGACCTTTCCTGAGCAAAAATGGCCTAGATTTCAGATGAAGTTTTACCAACGTTTAATAAACCAGTAATAATTCCCAGGATTATCAGCCAAGACTCTAATGAGAACTGGATCTCACCTGCCTTTTCCACACTTGTGTTGTTTGTCCACAGACAGGCTATAACCACCCACGTCCTGCTCTGTCACTCCTCTAGTTCTCAAAGGCCAGGTTTAACATCTTATGTTTGGTTCCATCCCATTTCTGTTACTCAAGGATTCCTTTTTTTTTTTCTCCTGAGTTCCATGCTTAACTGATTTAATATTGCCTGTCAGCTTCATCATCTCCCAATTTCATTAGCAAAGACAAACTTTTTGGGTGCATATTAATGCAAATATTTAATAAGCTCATTTGCAGTAACAGATCTTTCAGGATGGGTAATCTCCTTCAAGCCTGTAATTATCCTTATAGCACAACATAGTATTATATCCTCTTTAGTCAGTTCCTTTCCTGTCTTAACAATTCTATTTATCTCCATCTCTTCTGCTCAGACTAACAATTACAGGTGTCACTGTGGCAGCTGCTTTTGTGAAGTCGTGATAGATTAATATCTAGCACATGTTCCTTGCTTTCAGAAAAGGCAGTTACCAGGACAAGGTACCAGATTAACTGGCTTCCTTTGGCAAGCTCTTTCTGTGTGTGTAGCAGTTTTCTGTGCTAAGCCTATGGGCAGAACTCGTGAGAGGTGCTTTAACTTGGGAAATCCACGTGGTCATAGGATTATGTCTGTCTTCCTAAAGCAAGGCATTGGTAAGATTTCACAGTTTTTGTTTTCTGGAGACCCTGAACAAGACAACTCGTTTGATGTCCCAAGCTAGACTGGGAGCTGACACAAAATAGATCATGATATGAGAACTCTTTGTATTTCAGAGGATCCTAAGATTACACTTTTTTCCTGCACTGCTGATGACAAGGTGCTAGGTACTGTTTTCCTTTGCTGAAAAGACTAAACACCACCAGAAGCAATCTGTCCTTGCTGGGAGGACCTGCCCTTTCTCTTGGTCCCAGTCTCTTGCTGATGTCTCTGCTTGTACAGCAACTAAAATACGTCCAATGATGCAGACTGCAAAAAAGACTGAGTGAGCACTGATATCTTGCTTAATTAGAGAAAGGCACCTTAACATGGGCTTCTGGTCTGAAGTTTGTGCACTAACTGATCAGTGAACGTACTCCAGCCAATCTGGATGTGGCCTTGATTCATTTGGAGGTGTTGTGCACCTCTATCTGCAGACACAATAGGACTGTTTATTTTTCCAGATGTGGAACAGCTGATTTCACTGATGGCACCAAAGCCTAAACAAACCATGATAACGTTTAAATTATTCTCTGTTGGTGCTTTTTCCTTGGCCTAATATTAACATTTGGGACCAAAATATTTCTTTTGATATAGAAACAGACCCGCCTTTGTGGCCAGCGAGAATGGTATGTGTGGATCTGGAGAGGAGGTGTGTGGGAATGAAAACCTTGCCTAATTCTGTTTGTCATTTCTGGCTTTTCTGAGAGTGCTCAGAAGTAGTGAATTGTGCCCGATGAAGCTGCATTTTCAGTAAGGGCAGGTGTGCAAGTGGCAGCTCACACTGCTGTAGCCTAAGGCTTACACTGCAGCTATATCCAACCAGAGTTCTGTTCTGCTGGACACTGAACATGCACAAGCACAGAAAAAAGTCAGATTTGCCTTATCTGCCTAGAAGCAATTAGCTTTCCACTGCTGGTGGCTCGAGAGAAAGGGCCACTGTGTCTGTCAGTGGTCCTAAGGCAACCGGTTTCCTTGAGCTTTGATGTTGTGATTCCATCTCTTTGAGAGAGAAGGAAGTATAAAAACAGTAGCTGATTGAAAATAGTCTCATCCAAAACACTGAACAAAACCAGTTCTTTGTTGCTTTTAAAAACAAAGTGAATCTGTAAAAATATACAAAAGGATCCGAGTCTCATCATGGGTATTAGCTGAAGAGCCAAAACCAATTTCTTAAAGTTCAGGAACTTCTGTGTGTTCATGCTCAGCTTACGAGTGTTCCTATGTGGTCACCTCATGTACAGGTCTGAGTGGATTTTACTTATTTCTACTGTCCAAGGACTTTGCAGTTCTACAGCAACAGGTCCATCAAGTTGTGAGCTGATTTAGTTCTTGGAAACCTCCAGTTGCCCTCAGTTGTAGCGTTTGTCCAAGTGCGGCACCAAGTAGCGAATTAGCTTCCCAGCTAACATTGACTAGTTTGGACAGTTCTAAGTAAATTGTTTTTGTTGAGCTGATTGTTTTAAAATTAAGCCTCTGAGCACCGAAGGAACCAGCAATGCCGAAGGAGACTCGGAGCCTCTCTTCAAAGTTATGACAAGTCAGGCACTTGGCACTTTTCACAGTGACCTATATTTTAATATGGGCTATTGGATTATTTCTAAAGAGGCTTCTTAGCCATAAAAGAATTATGCTCATTGGCTGGGCTGTGGCAAAATTACAATTGAATTAAGGATTGAAATAATTTAGGATCAGCTGGACAAGTTGTCCCTGCGGCTGAGCAGTAACAGATGTATTAAGCATTGGAAATTGCACAGAAAAAAAGGTATAATTGATCTAAGGTAACCTCACTACTTTCTATTAAATAAATCAATGCTGATAAGCTGAAAGGTTAGAAGCAAGAAGCTGAATTGAAGGAAGGTGGACCTGGGAAAAGGCAAGTCTAGGCAGAACAAGTTAACTTTTAGGTCCTAAGTGTGGTAGGGACTGCGGGCACTTGAGCTCTCCAAGTACAGGGGCTACGAGTTTCCAAAGGAGCAGGAGCCCTGGGGAGTGTTGGGGAGAGCAGAGGAGGGGGTTCCGAACTGCACATCCTTGCAGAAGGGGCACGTTTTCTAAGTGAGGAAAAAAGGTAATCAGCCATCTCTCTGTTAATTGGGGCATCTAAAATCATTTGTGGCTGAAAGCCATGGGTGACCCACAGCCCCCACTTCCCCGTGCCTGTGTCCTGTGGGTATCGCTGTGTTTCAGCTCGAGGGTTGGCAGGGGAGGCTGCACCCACCAACCACAGCACACCCAGCACTTGGTGTGTCTGTGTGTGTTTGGAAAGAAGCAGCTGAACCCAAACTGTTGGCCAGTCATGTAGGATACAGTAAATTCCTTCTGGAGACACCCAGTGCTTGGACACCAGCAAATGGAGCAGTACTGGAGAGGGAGGATATAGAATGAAAAAAAAATAAAATTTCTGGCTGTATCTATTCTTTGAAAAGTCTGAGGCAAACTTTAGGCAGTGAGAGCAGCTTGGATGGTATTGGATGTAGGTGGAAATACTGAAGGGTAGTAGAAGAAAGATTTCCTTGTTGTTCCTCACTTCACTTCTAATTCCTTTTCTTCATTTCTAGACAAGGCACAAATGGTTTCACAGGCATTAACCTTGTTTGGTAAATAGTGAAAGATACAGAAAAAACCCAACTTGTGTTATTGCTTTGAGTCTACATATATTAAAGTGAACTTACACTTGTGTGACTCTTATTGCTCTGGGTGTATATACATTAAAGTGAGCATATATTTGCATGGCTATTGAAACTTGGCAGAGGCAGCATTGCCTCGATGAGGGTGCTGGAGCAGAGCAGATAAGGCAGGTGCCAGGATGGGTTGCATTTGTCCGGGTCAGGGTTATTGAGTAAGTGTCTGCAGAGATAATAATTACAGTGCTTTGGCTTCTGGTGTCTGAGCGGCTCTGCTCTCCTGAGCCTTGCTGGGGGGACGCAGAGTGAGCAGCTCTCAGGTGCCCGCTGTGGAAGGAAAGGCAAGAAGAGTCTTGTTGGCTTGCCCTGAAGCTCCACCTGCTGGTGGTCCCTCACTGCAGGCTCGGGGAGAGCCAGGAAGTTTCTGAACTGGAGGATGCCCAGCAGCTGGCATTCCTGCTCCTGGGAACCTCCAACTTCAGAGAAGTTGTTTGAGGGAAGCGGGGTCCTGGCCTCTGTGCTTGTTCTCTTACTCCTGTCATGCTGTAGACCCCTGCAAAGGCTGGAGCTCAGTGGTTCTCTACAGAAATAAGGTGCCTGCTTTGAAAATAAGGACTACACAAACTTCCTTAGCGATGCAGCAGATAAGCTGATGTAGTGCATGTATGTGAGACCTGTGATGGCAATGCTGAAAGCCAGTCCTGGCTGCGAAGTCAAGCAGTCAAAGTTTAGGAGGTGTTGTCAGGATAATGTTTTGGTTAAGACTTTGCTGTGGCCCAAGCGGGTGGAAGAGCTGGTGTTGGCTCTTGAATGTTCCTCTGCCAGCCAGCCCTCTCCACACCACATGGCTCCTGTCTCTCTGCCATTTCCAGGAATTGAAACTTTTGTGACCCACTAGTTCCATGTAGATTTCCTAAAGCTAATACCAAATTTTGCCTGATTGCTCCTTGTCCTGGGCAGACAAGAATCTTTGATGTAAAAGGAAGCGGAATGAAAATGCTGATTTTAAAGTGAGATTTGAAGAATTGGTTGTTTCTTTGCTTATTTAAAATAGATGAGCTGAGATGTAACCAGCAGGTGAACACACAGGCTTCCCTCCTTGCTGGGAGTATTCAGCTTTCAAACTGTTCTTAGTCAAAGTACATTGCTTGCATCTCAGTGAAACACAAGCTTAGAAATAGCTAAACAGAAAATGATGTAATTAAAAAATATGATGTTACTTTGCCCAGCCAAAGTTCCAATTTTTATGTACTGAAAGAGTAGTGGTACCAGAAGATTAAGCAGCATGAGAGACATTATACTCTGAAGGAAAGATGGAGAGCTCAGATGTATCCTCAACATTAAAAAATCTCTTTTGCCTTCTGAAGATTTGCATGTTGCATTCTCTTGGTGTCCAAGCCATGATGAGGAGTGTATGATTCCTCATGGTCAAGGTCAAAAGTGATCATTAATTGGGAAACTATGATAGGGAAGTTGAATATCCTCACCTGTGTATATACTGTCATTAACAAGTTCTGTGATGGTTCTGAGAGGATGTTGTGACTTGATAGCAGAGTCTGTTGTAATAGCAAGTCTACAGTGAACTTCATCCTGTGCTCATGTGGTTAGAGACAGGGACAGAAGATTATGGTGGCAACAGATTAGAGGGAGAGGAGATGCACAAGCAATGGCTCAGATTATGCTGTTTCCATTCATGCAGCAGAAGGGAATCCAAGGGCCGGTGTCATGCCTGGCTTCTGCATCTCCTTAGCAATTGGCAGATTCTTTGTGGGGGACAATGTCACATGTGTTCTGTCCCCCTTCCTGAGGGGCTCAGGCTCTTGCTGGGTCACACACCAGTGTGATTTACCCAGCCCCAGCTGGGTTCAGAGTCCTTCCAGGCAGGGCTCTCAGCTAAGGCACCCTGATGCAGATGGGCTGCATTGGGCTCAAAACTTTCAGAGGGAGTTGGGAAATGCAGTTTCTCTTTTTTTCTTTTTTTTTTCTTTTTTTTTTTTTTCATTTTTTACTTGTGAGAGAGAAAAAAAAGAAAAAAAGAGATATAGGTACAGTTTGGTTAAGACTTGGGTGTGCTGGCAGCTGAGAGCTGGTTTGTTTATTTAGGGTGCAAGAAGGAACAGGCCAGTGTATTTGCTGGACTCTGGTCTCTGGTCAGCACAGGAGCCCTTTCAATAAATGAACAAGTACAGAGAAAACTATGGGGGGAGGTTGAGATGGGAGAATGGACTGCTGGAGTGTGGTACTTTGAAGCTTCCTGCATCTTGTTTTCATCAGGCTGTGCTCTAGGAGCCCCTAGGTCAAACCTGGGAGGCAAGCTCTACTTGGGAGGGGTTATGTCAGTATATGCTGACTTAACAAGATCAGAAGAGAGAAAAGAAGATAAAACCAAATTAAGTTGGTATGGTCAATAGGTTCATCAAGGAGAGGGCTACCGAAGGCAAAACTGCCTATATTTTACTACATCTAGGTCACTTGCTAGTTTGTCTGCTGCTTTTGGTTCTAGAACTGCTGCAGTTCTTCAACATCTCCCTTTCCTAAGGGCTTCAGTCCCCCAAACTCCTGATCTGTGTGTCTGTGAGGAGGGTTTAGTGCAGCACCAGCACTTCAGCATTCTCTTTCTCAATACATTAATCATTAATATTGACCACTGACTCCCACATTATTCACCTTATACTCTTCCTTATTTTCTCTTACCCTCATTCTTCTTCCCTTCTTTGGAGTTGATCTCAGCAAAACTTTGATCCAGTCCCTGGAGCCCTTGGGGGGAGGAGGAGACAACGGGTGAGAGGTGCAGGTGTCCTTCCTGGAATGGCTGAGGCCAGGAGCAGGAGTGCTGCAAGCCTCGTGCTGTGTTTCTGGGGTACAGTAACACTGTCTGATGGCACACTAATTCAGTTTTTGACATTTAGGAACCACTAAGGCAGTACTGATGCTTCCTTAACTGTGCTGCTTCATTATCATACAATGTAATTACCTGATCCTGGTGTACAGTTGGTAGGACCTATTTTCTGGGGCCTGTTTCTTGGCAGATCTACCTGATAATGTGGCTTCCAAAAATATACATGAAAGGGCTAGATTGCTATGCTGAATAAGTTGTTGTTTGTATTTTGGGGGGGCTTGGGGCTCTGTTGTGTGAAAGGTCTAAGGTAAGGCCAGTCCAAGCCCCAAAGAATCCAAGTTAAAAAACCCCAAACAGATCAGAATATGTCGTAGGCTCAAGTCAAAATCCCAACCTTTTGGGAAGAATTTGGATGTCAGTTGGAACCTGGCAGCTCTGGAAGGATTACGATTGAATAAAACACTGGTTTTATTCAATACCAATAGTTCAAACCAAATAAAACTCTGGTAGGAGCCTTACCATGTCATTGCTGACATTAACATTGGGCTGCTTTGCTGGGGCTGAAAGAGGCTTTCTTCCCTCTTGTTTAATAATGTATTTCCTCTTGGGGGAAAGCTGTGGTGGTAAAACTCAGCAAAGCCAACAATGTGGCTCATAAACAAATTCATTTCCTCCTTCAAACATTGTTTCATTCAAGAGCAAGACATTCAAAATTCTTTTTAGCTCTGGGTCTTTAATTGGTTCCTTTTGCAGCCATTCTTGGAGTCTCCCTTGAAGTTTGCTGAATTTATTAAAATCTGCTGTTATCTCCTGTTTGAATGCATCCTTTACTGAATTGCTGTGAGGAATGACCTTGATAACCTACTTCATGTATGACTTGTTTGGGAGCTTCTTAGGAAAACCCCACACATTTGTTTTTACTGGTGAGCGTTTGCCTGTGATATGTAAAAAGGATCTCCCTTGACGTCTCTCTAGAGGGGTGCAGTTGAGTTTCAGAATTAATGATTTTTAAACCAAACATCTGTCCCTGAGAGCCTCAGCTGCTCTGCCTCTCCCAGAAACTTCCTTAGTAAGGCCCAAGGAGGGGATAATGGGGCACTTCCATGTGTTAAACATGAAGTAAAGCTCTTGCTGCGTTGCTGGATTCACGGACTTTGTTGTTTCTCACACAGTGCTGTGATGTACAGATGTGATTTGATTACAGTTGTTTGTTTTTTTTAATTGAGACTATACAGTCTCTTTGCCTCCAGTTAGTGAGTGTAGTTACTTGAAATGCAAATGTTTCTGTGTTACTGCCAGTGTTTAACGTTCAGAGAAGAGACAGGAATGGAGAGAGCGAAGGTAAGGGAGAAATGACACTACCTAAATGATTTAGTTTGCTTAAGACTGAGTGCTGACCGAATCTGGGAGGAATAAGCACCCGTTTGGGAAGTGTTGCAGCAACTAAAAGAACTAAGTTCAGTTTATGATGTTCTGTAGGAAGAAATGAAGTTTAGATTGCTAGCTCCCAGGCACACTCTGAAACAGTTATGCAGCTAAAGTTACCTTGATTTCAGCATTAATATTGCTTGGAAGGGCAGAAATATTTCCTGGAAGGCTGTGGTTTAGGTTAGTGCTTTGTATTCCCTCCTTGTTTGGAATTTAAAAAAATACTATTATCAACTCGAGGAGCTGTGGACACAGCACGTGATGGCAACCATACAGCAGGAGTGGTAAGTGAGGCTGCAGCTGGGGAAGGTGCTCAGTGTGTTCCATTAAACTCCTCTTTAGGTGCTCTCTCATGTTGAGTGGGTTCAGAGAAAAGCAGCACTGGCTTTTGAACCATTTGTCAGCTAATGAGAAACCAAAGTTATGATGAATATGGTGGTGAATGTTGACTGGTTATAGTAGAAGCTTGTAAGCAGGAAGAGGCCAGAGCAAAACATGTCACTATGGCCATGTTCCCTCCCCCAGCCCCAAGTCATGAAGGAGTTGACTTGGGCTTTTTTACCAGTCCTGTGCTTAGCTCCTCCAAGGAGCTGATTTTCACAATTAAAAAGAGTTAATAGGGATTTTCTTCTCTTCTGTCAGACCCCCTTTGTGCCCTGTGCTTGGTTGGGCTGCGTTTTCTGAAGAAACAGATTGAAAATGTATTTTAATGATATTTGGTCCTCTAAACTGTAAGTGGCTTTTGGAAGATGTGACTTAGGCACAGAGGTACCTTTGAGCTTTAAACAATATGACCTTCTGTCTCTAGGTGCTTTCACACAGCATTTATCTAGAGATCAAAGTAAATTTTCACCTGAGATACTTCCTCTGAAGAAATCAAAAAGAGCTCTTGATTTCTTTTGTTTTGATCATTCCCCACAATCTGAAGGTGGGTGCCAGCAGTGGGTCACAGGCACCTGGCTATTGGCAAACTTCTAACCCCAAATGCATGTTCTTGTGTGGTGGTTCATTTCCCCACTAAAGACACGAGCCGTAGAGTTCTAGTACCTGGAGACTCCCCATCTCTGTGTGTTTTGTTCCTTAGAGCCTGGGTGACCTGATTGCCACAGCACTGTTTGTAGGAGAGCAGAGATGCTACCCTTGTCCTGGCTTTGTAGGATAGTTAAGGCTGCATCTGAAACAATTGCCAGGGTGGTTTATTTACTGGTGCTTTTAATTGGGAGCATCACCAAAATAAATTGTCTCAGTTTTGCTGTGTCAGTATAATTTATTATGCAGAGCATCATGAGCTGGAATATATATAGAAGGCTGACAACTTAATGTCACTGAGTTATTTTATATTTTCTCAGTTAGAAGCTGGTGGGGTCCCCTGATGGGTAGGCCTGATATAGGATTAAAATTGGATTGGAATGTATTTTTTTAATCTAAGAATAGTGTGGGAGTTTCAATATTTTAAAGAAAGGGGTGAAATACTAAAAACTTATTGCATTTATAGCACAAATTACTTGAAGAGAAGCATCCAGTGATTAGGAATGGTGAGTGTCTTGATGAACCACCCTTCCTCACACAGTGATACAGCTAAAGGACACTTCTAGCTGGCTTCCTTCTGTCTGACCAATGTGGTAGATTCCCAAGAGACTGAAGCACTTTCTTAGGAGGGAATGCATTGTCCTTGTCACATCAACAGCCCTTTCTTGGGTACATTGTGACATCCCTTTAGTGGGATGTGTTTGTCACCGTGCTGTACGGGAGATGTGTGCGTAATGAATCCAGGGGAAATAAACAGTGTTTTCCCCCTTAGGAATATTTGAGCTATGATTTATTTATCCACCCAGGCTGGGACTAATAGCATGTCAAATGCTGCCTGTTTGTTTTCCTGTTGACATATTTCTATCAGCAGTGTCTTCTGTATTGTGGACAGGAAAAATATTAGCAGGCTCATAAAACAATGGCTTAACGAGACCAGTGCTTTGATGTGAGCTAGATGGACTCCACTTGGGAAAATAATAAGAGATTAGGTGGAGGGGAGGGGTTTCTTGTCTCCTGTGAAATTGTTCACATTAGGCTGGAAGAAGAGTAAATTGAGACTGCCTGACTCCAGCAGAAGGTCAGGCACTGACGGGTGCTGGCAGGCCCCTGTCTGCCTTCCTACCCTGGTAATTGTCTGGAGACCCGAGATCTCTGGCTCTTGCACCCTGGCAAGCACCAAGTCATGGGGGAAAGACTCAGGCCTGGTGTTGCTGGGAATCTTAGTGACAGCAAGGAGGTCAGAGAGAGCTGCAGGTAAAAGTACAAGTACTTTGATAGGGAAAAAGACACTGAAAGAGTCTAAATGCACCGTGTTGCCATAAATGATAAAATCTGTGCTGAGTTCTCCTTCTCGCATCTGAAAAAGAAATAAGATCAGTGGGAGTGTTAAAGCAAAGAATGTCAGATTTGATGATGGGTTTGGGACACCCGTGGGTAATTCCCTTCATCAGGAGCCAGAGCTCTTGTACTTCTATCTCCACGATGCTGGTACCCTCCTGTGTAACTTTTTGCAAGGCAGTCGTTCTCCTTTTGCCTTGGCTATTTATAAACTGTGAAATATCCAGGACAGGTAGAAACCCTCCTTATGTGCTTTATACAATACCTAGTTCAATGGCTGCTGCTTCTGCTAGACCTGTGAAGTCCATTGTAATAAAATGAGTGATAATGGAGGGTTTGGTCAAAGGTGTCTCATTACTTGTCACTGTCTGGAGGGCTGGTTTTCCTTGGTCCACAGAGTATTTTTTCTGCTAAAAGAGAGGTTTCCACTATACAAAGCAGACACTTTTGACTGTAAAATTTGCAATAGAGAAGGTAAAAAGAATGGCTCCTGCTCATATTTATTTCAAAGGTTGTGTTAGATTTAGTGTAGCTTTGAGTTAATGATAGTTCAAGCCTGCACTCAAACTGCAGAGGTGAAAATGCTGCTGTTTCTCTCCCCAGAGTATATTGACAATAATTCTGTGCTCAGGAACCAGGGGCTGCCAAAGCCCTGGAATTAAGTACCCTTTCATTGCACAGAGCAGGGCACAAACCCTAAACATGTGCAGTGGTTTCTGCTTTGAGTGGCTGCCCCAGTCCATGGCTGTTATCTCCTGTTCCAAAGACTTCCTGCATTGGGGAAAGCAGCTTTCCTGAGAGCTGCTGCAGCTCTGCCCTGACTCCTTCTAGTCTCCTATACTTTTTCCTGTTCTCTTCTTTTTTTACGTTTTAAGAAAACATGTTGGATTTTCCTGCAATCTTTGATATCAGGAGATATGAGCAGAAACACAGGCTTGCGTATCTAGCTGTGCACTTGGCCTTATCTTTGTCTGCAAGGCTGATGTTTACCTTTGAAAAGGAAATTATTCTTTTTGAACAATTATAGCCTCTAAGCTTTCATCATGTCTCTCTAATTTGCAGTGCTTTGCTTCTAGTGCACTGGCAGATGCTTAGTGAAGCTTTAGGAAGATAATGTCCTTAACAAAGGGGTTGTAATTTTTTAATTTTTTTTTTTTTTTTTTTGTAGAAGAAAGCTCTTTTTAACAATGATCTGAGCTAGTCAAAGTGTTCTTGATAAACTGGCCTCTTAAATGTAATGAGGGTGAAGCTAAGGTACTGTAGTAGGCAAGCATGTGCAGATGCAGGAGGAGAGATGGGGAAGCTGGGTAAGGAGCAGCTCTCTGAGGAGGATCTGGTGCTTGCAGAGGGGTGGTAGCTGTGTGTGAGTGGGCAATGCTGCGTGGCTGTAGGAGAGCCAAGCCTTGCACTGGATGAGTGTGAGCAGGAATATTGACTGCAGACTGTGGAAAGAAAGCCTTTAGTCTGCTGAGGATGGCAGGGCTGGAGCTGAGACGCTGCCTCTGGAGAACCTAAAGGAGAATAATCAGTCTAGAAAGTCTGTGAGGAAAGAAAAAAAGAAGGCTTAAGAAGGGCAGGAGTGAAACAGGCCTGGTGATGAGCTCTGGGTGTAGGTGTGTGCAGTTATAACTAGTTACCCTGCAGAGAAACACCAGTTAACCCATTCTCCTTGGCCAAGGGGGACATGGCACTGAGTGACTTCAGCTGCAGAAGTGTTGAGGGTGGACCATGAGAAGAACTTTTCTAACAGAAAAGATTAAGCAGTGGACTAGGAAATGATTTTGTGTGTGTGTTTATGGGGTATTCTCACTAGTACCAAATTCACAATGAAGAATGAACCAAGTAACATTCTCAAAATGCTTCAATTTTGCTTGTAATTCCTAGAAAATAGCAATTCCCCCATCTCCTTTCTAAAACCCGTGGCTGGTTGGAATGGCTCCTGTTGCAGTGCTGTTACACTACTGAGTGCAGGCACGGGCAGCCACCGGGGAACCTCCAGAAATAACATGCTCTAGGAGACCTCTAGAACCTGGGGAAACATGTTCTTAAAACCAGCACTGGGTAGTGCCTGGATAAGGTAATGAGGTATTTCCATTATCATACTGTCACCTCCCTGAAGTCCCACCAGTCAAGTTGTGGTTCTTACAGAATATTTAGGCCAAGAGGATGGTACAGTAGATGAAAACTTTGATAAAATGTAATCAGTTGTCATGTTGTTTCCCTTGGTGTGGGTGGTGTCATTCTTACCACTGTTAACAATAACTAGCCATGGATTTTTTCCCTGTTTTCTAATTATTAGTATTATTGTGTGATTTTAGGAAGTACAGTGTATCTGGTTGGTGCCCACAGGGTTATACATACACTTAAGTGCTTGGCACAAGTTGGGTCCTTAAATGACCCTCCTGTATTTCCTTTGTCATGGCACTAAACCTGCTGCACCTCTTGAAATTTATCTGCGTAAGGGCTGCATACTGTATTTATATCAGACACATTTTTCTGTTTGCATTTTGGCTTTATGAAATGTCAGGATCAATCTTAGACTAATGAAATGTCCAAATTTCATCTCAGCTATGAACATAGCTGCTAATCCTGTAAGATGTTTACTTTCTGCCTCTCTGGCTATGTATAGTAACAGAGAGTCTGCCAACTTAAGCACTGCTGACAAACGTCTCCCTGCTGCTAGTCGCTCTAATAAATGTTATTTCATTGAGTCAAGATTTAAAATTAATTAATTAAATGTCATTAAAATCCCTTGCAACCTTTGACAAGTTTGCTCTTACTGCAGGCCAGTAAAAGTAGTTACCTGACTGCTGCATAAGCACCCCTGAGTTCCACCCAGTTCAGTAGCTGTTGTGCCTTAATCTTACAGTTTGCTAATTTTGATCCTTGTGGAGTACAGCTTTGGATGGCAGCTGCTGCAACTTGATCAGGAATGTGGAGGGAGAAAGCAGAGAGGGAAGGTGGGCTGTCCGAGGGGTGTAAAACTGATGGGACAAATGGAAACCAGAGGCCTCTCTGGCCTGAGTGCAGCCTCCCCAGCAAGCACACCCAGACTAACTGCAGCCTCCCAAACCTTGCTTAACAATTGGTTTTAAAATATGTGCTGTGGCACTCTCAAGGTGAGAGGTGTGGAATTCTCCTCGTGGAATCCCGGGCTGCTGTGCTTGGGGAAGGCTGTGGTCAGCAGGTCACAGGCAGCTGTCCAGGGAGGAGTGTGGGTGTGTATGGAGGACACTTTTTACATTCAGTATCTGGGCTTCAGACCCAGATTTCCCACACCCGTGCATCCTGAGCAGCCCCTGGCACCTCTGCAACCCCCCCCGGAATCTGCTCAGGCAGAGTGGTGTCTGTTTGCACTGCACAGCACCTGAGGAACTACCCAGGAACAGGGCCCTGGTGTCTGACCACCATAGAAAAAGAGATCTCAGCAAGTGTTCCTCAGACTTCTGATACCCAGGGAACACTGCGGTGTTGGTGAGAATTGCTGGGAGGGTGATAGATGTGGCCAAGCAGCCCTGAGCCCATCCAGCATTTCTGTGAACAGTCATGAGACCTGTCCCACAACACGACCCTTCACTGGACTCCCAGGGCTCGTAGTCCTGCTGGGTTCTCCAGAGGGGTTGAGCAGGTGGGGCACACAGCAAGATTCCCCTTACAAACCGTGTGGGAATCATGGAACTGTTCTCTCCCGCATGGTATGGAACAAGCTGGTGAGGAAGAGGAGGTGACATTCACAGGAATATTGTGGGAATATGCTTTATTACCTCCCTTGTTCTGATGTAGATGAGTACAAAAGCTCAGAGGCAGCAGCCGCTGCTTGGCTTGGTACCTCTGGCTGATGCTGGACAGCTATTGGCTGTGAAAATGGGAGATCTGTCAGTTACCACTCCTCCTAGTTGTGCTGATGGAACAGCAACCAGCCAGCAAAGATGTGGTTTTGGCAGCTGAGAACCAGGTTTTATGGCAGTGTGATCTAACGTGACACCCGGATCCGTTCTCTCTATTGCTGTGTTTGTTTAGGCAGTGCCACTGGTACAGCAAAGGAGACAGTGTTAATTTGCTTGGATCAGATCTCTCCCTCAGGACTCAACCTCTGGTGTGGCCAGTGGAGACCCTGTTGATTCACCCTCCTTAAACAATCTGATCAGGATTTACTATATTAATATCTTCCTCATTTTGGGGTGAAGAAGGAAAATCTGCTTTTCTAGGTGACCTGCCATTGCCTTTCATGTGTTCAGAATCTGGAGCCTAGCTTTAAAAACTGTCAATGAGATTTATTCATAGTGTATGTACAGAGTTATCAGAAAACATGAACAGCAGCAACCCATGGGCCTCTTCTTGAGAATTAGTTGTGTTCTCCTCTTGTAATAGGCTTGTCCTTGTCTAATTCTCACTCTTCTTCAGTTAAGATTGCTGGAGTTTCTATATACTTTATAGTCCCTTATTTTGGTAACTGTGAAGGATTTATCATCAAATTCATGTTATAGCATGACAGAAGTACTGATGTTTCTTATGTGCCATGGGACCAAATGTACCTTTTGACTGGCTCTACAGTGCAGGGCTCAAAGTGATCCTTAACCAGCCTGTGGACCGGAGAATTCTCACCTCAGGAGGTCTGGGGCAGAAGGGTGTCATCTTCCAGTGCCTGCCTGAGAACCATTTTCTGCTTAGAATGTTTTAACCTTCTCCTTGTGTTTAGTTCCTGCTCTGCCACTTAGTGTAATGCCTGTTTATTGCAGACTGCTTTTAGTTTGGTCCTTTTAAAAGCTCCCTGAGGCACAGTGATGCCTAGAAATGAACGTGTTCCCTTCCCGCTCTGCGAGCAGATGTGTGTCTATTGAGTTAGTGTCTCTGACGGTCAGCTCATTGCTTCCCAGAGCACACTGAATCACTGCTACATACCAAACCCAGTCGTGCCTTTCCTCCTTAAACGATTGGGACATGGAGATGTATATATACAATATTTTTGGCTCGAATTGCAGTTTTGTATAAACTCATCAGTCCAAAATATGCTCCAGCTGCTGAGCGTGGCTGGATCCAGCAGTGCACACGTAAGGCACCCTTGGCACTCCAAGGCCTTGAGGTGGGTCTCTTTGTCATCTTCCTTCACTCATCTTTTTCTTACTGCTTGGAGTAGAGTTGTCTTTGAGAAAATGACTGCTGGTTGGAAAGCTGAGGCCTTTGGGTAACATGGAAGTAAAAGTGTCCTTGCCGTGGTATTAACGTGTATCCCAGCTCACTACAGCCAGGTTAGGGGGACTCCTGCCTCCTCTTCTCAGAAGTGAACACAAATCCACTTGTTCATATTACACAAAGCCAAGATTGTTACTTCTCAGCTGTGCTTGAGGTCACTAATTTTACCTGTAAATGGTGATACCTTATTTTCTGTCAGGAAACAGGAGTATCTCTCCACAAACCTGCAAATCTTCTTTGTATCATATCCCCTCTTGCTGAGGCAGTCCACAGAAATAACTCTTTGGAAGAGCATCAGTCCTGTCCTACTTTTCTAGCCTTACCATGAAGAGAAGTACCCTCACACTCAGAACTCAGGATGCCAGCTTCAGGCTGCATTGTGTTTATCAAGGTAGAACATCCTGAGGGTGACTTCCTGGGAATCCCCCCCATCCCTTAAGGTAGACAGGGTACCCTTCCCACCACACTAAAAACACTCAGCTGTTGGAGTGAAGTCTTTGAAAAATAGAGATTTATTTTATACATGTGAAACATCAGAATAGGCACAATTATAAACACAGAGAGATTAAACATGGCAACGAGCTTGCAGCCAGCCAATGCAAGCAATAACTTAGAGGCAGAGGTTTCCATTCCATGTAGGAACACCTGCTGAACATTGGTTACTTTTGGTTCTGTTGGTTATTTTTGGTACTAGACATTCTAGACTTTGCTCATCTTAGTTTTAATTTGAAAATATCCTGTCACTCTGCTCCTTGCAAGTTTTTATTTAGAAATATTTGCATAAATACCTTTATATTTTAAATACTGTATAAAGTGCATTCAGATGAAGGATGGAAAAAGGTAAAGGCCCAATTTCCAGTGCACTAGAGGGGACTGAGGCAAAACATACTCAAATCCTTGACTAGAAGGAGCTTGGTTTTGAATCAGACCCTAAGAACATGTTGAATAATGGCACAGTAACACAAACATGGTTTCTAGGAGACAACTTCTAGAGTAGACACCAACTACTGGCACTATGGCTTGACAGTGTATTTGCCTTTTAAGATTTGCAGAGCAAGGTCACATTCCTCTGTTGATAATGACTAGAATAAAGATATGCTGAAGTTTGAAATGTCCCTCCTAATGTGATCCTGAACAGTTGCTACTGTAAACAACATTCTATTTTGAAATAGTCCATTAATTCTTGGGTCTTATTGTCTGCATTTTCCTGTAGACTCTGAGCTGCTATCTTGGAATTCCAATTAAGGTTTTGCTGTTAGAAGAGCAGCCATTTCCATCTCTAACTAGCCTTTAAGCCTAAAGCTGTTTCCCTTAACATGAGTGGATCAGCATGTCTCGTTCAGAAGCTTGGGCTTCACAAGTGGTTAAGGGAAATCTAAGGACAGCTAAAAGAACACCAGCTTCAGCCCTCAGCTTCTTGTAAGTCATTTGTGTCTCTTGGAAACTCGAGAAAGGCTAGAGGATATTGCAAGAGAAAACACTCCAGCATCATTTTCCCCTTAAGACATGTTGGGAATGTAGAGAAATTGCCTAACACCAAAAATGCCACTTGCTTTTACACAACTGGACTCCCCAGTTTCCATTCTGAGACACCACTGCAGTGCTAGAGCCTCTTACCCCTCAGCACATCTCTTACTTGTGTGGAACCACGACACTGGAAGGCAGTGACCAATGTTACCAGCATTGTGATACTGCCTTCAAGGACAGGAGAGTTACAGTGCTTCTTCCCTTACACTCAAACAGAAATAACTCCTCCTGATAGGAAAGTAAAAAAAAAGAAACTTGTGACTTCCATGGCTACTTTACATCAGTTGTGCTTATGAACAGCTAGGGAGGAAAATTCCTGTAAGATTCAAAAGCTGAACTCTTTAACTCCTCTCAATCATCCTTTTTGTCAGAGGTACTTGAGTTATCCTCTTCATTGCCTTCAGGACAGACTTTATTTCTTGCAATTGGTGTTTTTTCTGAGGCTTCAGGTGGCTCCATGTCATCCTCCTCCATCATATCTAACTGGTATCTCTGTAGCTCGAGGTATGTAGTAAACAGCTTGGCATATTCTGGATGCTTGAGTGCAAACTCCTTGAACTCACCTGGAAAATACAAACCCCACAGATACTATAGTGCAGCAACAGAACCAAAGAAATGTCAGTGCCCGCTCCTTTTACTGAAGCTGATCTTGTTACTTTGCTCTGAAGCACCTCAGGCACATCACACGAAGTGTCTGGGTCTGTGCCTCAACACCTCTCCCCAGGTACAGGGTATGAGAACCATCAGATGATTTCAGAGAGAAAAGGCAGGCAACTGTCCCTGTCAGTGTGACTGTCAGAGTGCTCCTTGTTACAGACAGACATGACTTACCATAGGACAGCTTCCCCGTTTCATCTGCATCTATTTCTTTGAAGAGCACAGAGACATCGAGCTCGGCCACCCCCAGAGCTGACTGGATGATAGAAGCAAACTCATCCTGGGTTATAGTGCCATCCTCATCCATGTCAAAGAGCTGCAAAGACATGATGTGCAGAAATACTTAGCATCACTTTGGCTTCTAGTATTCAAGAGATGATCTGCAAACAGTGCCTGGGGTTTGAAGAGACTGGCAGTTATCTCAGCTACTTTCTCTTTGCAAAAGATTTTATGTCTTTTCTCTGGAATAAGACTGAGCAGACACTTAGGAAAGCAATGCACATGCTACAGTTGGGATTAGAATATTCTCTAATAGGACAGATATGTAGCAAACCTACAGCAACAAACAAACTTCACAGCATTAGTTCAGCAATAAAACTCCTTCAAAACAAAATGCAAACAGAGGTTTCTGTTAATTGTCATTATAAGCTATACTAAGGGTCTGCTGGATTCAGCTGCTCTATACTGCAACATCTTAGGTTTTAATTCTCATTTTCACACAGTTATGGCACACCTGCCATCAAATTAAACTTGCCATAGTTTATGCTCTGACATAAAATACCTGTGTGGTAGATCTGTCACCCACTGAGGAATTGTTGGGATGAACAGGGAAAGGAGGTGACTGGAATGCAGGCAGTAGATGTACCCTGATCATCCCACCCTCCCCAGCACAGTGACAGCATCTGCTGTGGATCCACCCATGCTATGGATCCACCCCACACAAGGGCTGGATGGCTGGAATTCTGAAACACTTGCTGCAGGCAAACTTTCCCACTGCGAGGGGAAGTGCATCGAGTGGCAGAGAAAACAGGCAGCAAAAGGAAATCCATAGTTCCCTTTCAGACCAAACCAGGCTTTTTACCAGCTGAGCCAGTCATTTCCCAACAAAAGTGGGAATTAAACAGATTACTAATATTACAGTCAGCACAGCTGTTAATATACTGAAGAGTATAGTCTGGCAAACAGAAAAATGAAACAGCACCAATAGCTGCTAGGCTTGCTTCTTCACAGGGATCTGTAGTGATAAAGCATTCCTGAAAAAGCACAAATCACTCTGAACAGCTGTAGAGCTGATCTGTAAGCAGCCAGTAAATATAATGGATTGCCATAAAAACTCTGGTACTTCCTGAGCATGCATCAGCACTAAAAAGTATCTGATTTAGGCTGAACGTGTTCCCCATCTCAATATAGTGTTCAATAGGGTTCATAAGAACAAATTAGTGGGTAAAATAACTGAATCTGTGTCAAAGATCTATTGAAAAAAGTCACTCAAGCACTTTCCTATTCAGGGATTCACAGCCTGGCCATTCCTGGTCACATACTACCTGCTAGTACCCGAGATCTGAAAGGAGCTCCTGCTCCCTGACTGCTTGCACCATCAGGACACCATAGTACAAGCCAGTAGATGTTCTTAGATGGAGCCCAATTTTGCATGTGCTAGACCTGAGCAGTCCTCCTTGAATTTTTTTCTTTTCCCTCCTCTTTTAACAACAGTGATTCTACCTAGCACTTGACCCACAAGAGGATATTGCTCCATCTATTGTCTAGTTGTGACATTGAAGAATCACAGCAGAAAAAACCTCAGATAAAAACCCTGCAAGTACTGCTGAATCACTTCTGGAGTGAGGTGCCAAGTTACATATTCATTAGTGCCTCCTCATGGCTTTTGACACCCTTTGCTATGGAGCTATGTCTGCAATTCTCCCCTTCACACTCCAAATGTCAATTGGTTTAAGAGTATTACTCACATTAGCATACCAGACTGAAGCTGTAAACTCATGATGTGGAAGCTAACAGGTTTACAGTCAGCCTTGATTTGTCAGCTTTGTGGGTTGACACTGAGCGGAACGTACCTGAAATGCCATCTGGATGGTCTCCTCCGTGTTGGCCGGGTTACACAGGATGGACAAACCAATCACATACTCTCTGAAGTCGATGGTGCCATCTCCGTTCTGGAACCAAACACACATGGCAGTAGTTCTGGTTAATAATGCAGATCACTTTAGAAGCTGTTTTGTAAATCACCTCTACAACGGGCACTAAGACACTAGAGGTATTCGTCCTTCCTGGAGAAAATACTAACAGCTTGCTAACTATACCTGATGCTAGGGCTGATGGAGCACTAGACATACTTTCAATAGCTAGAAATTTGGTATAAATTCCTATCTCATAACCACCCAAACGAGATTTAAAACAACTCAGAAGTTTTCCTATAGTATGTGACCTCCGAGAGGCCTCAGACAGGAACTGGGATACACGTGCTGAAGGGAACTGTGACAGTTTGTGTAGCACTGGCATTTGCTAAAGCTCAGAGACCAATGCAGCACCTTAGAATAAACAGGCCAACAGTGAGGATGTTGCCTTGAGTTATTTCTCCCTAAGAACCTTCAGCAATAAAATACATGCCAACAAAAGTACAGCCTGATGATGCAGTAAATCCACGTGGTCCTTAGGTTTCCTTTGAAGCCAATACACTGTCCTGCCTTCTGAGCCAGGCATGCCATGAATTCATGGTAACTGCCTCTCTGATAATTGTGGTTTGGATCTGAAGGAACAGTTCAGTGTGTTAACTACAAAGCTACATGTGAAGCTCACTTTGATGTGATTCACAGTTCATGCCCTGTAAGCTGTTACCCTTGTGGGTAGGGAAGTGGCAGGTGCCTGCTGAAATACATGCTTCAGGGAGTAGTGTTCCTGGGACCACACTGGAAGTGTCTTGAGCTTTTTGGGAAACATTCTGTCTGGGGAAAAGCCCCGTGTAAGGGTTAGGTGGTGGGACACAGAGTGGTAAATGAAAGCATCCTAGAGATGAGCAGTAGCTCATCCTTTGGAACACTCACAGTAAGGGCACAGAGTTCCCTTTGTGGGTGATGTGTGGACTCCTGGGTAAATCTGTAGTGAGCAGCCAGCTCTGGGTTCTATTTCTGTCTCCCCTACTGACTTGTAATGCCCACTTGAGCATACCAGCTGTAACCTTGCTGCTCCTGGTTTGCTGCTGCTCAGCAGGGGGATGTGGAGAAATGCTGTGGCTGCTGTGCAGGGTGCTTGGAAAGCTTGGGTTCTAGGAAATAGGGATTTCTGTTACTGACTTTGGGTTAAGGTAGTTCTTGATTAACAAAATATGTGTAATAATGCATCCAGCATGAACTTTTCTTGATCAAGCTATATACATTTGACAGGATGTAAAACTGCTAAGGTACAATTGTATTCAGCTTTCAAAACCAATTCCCAACTGTTTTGCACAGACAACTGTGACTTTCTTGATGGTGATGGTCTAACCAATCTTTTTTTGGAGATGGGCACATCTTGTACTTTAAAAACCTGTGAATTTTAGGGGAAATCTTAGCAAAGATAGGAATAGCCTGTAAGATATTTAGTGTGTGTCAAAGGGATATAACTTGTGGCAGTTTTGAATTATCAGAAAAGGACCATGTTCTCTCATAAACTCTGTTTTATTTACAAATCTGGGCTCTCATTGTGCTGCAGGCTTTAAATATTTTGGCTACATCATAGTTCTCATAATAGAGATAATAGATCTAGCTTTAAAATATATCATTATAAACCTAAACTTAAAACAACTGAAGCAAGAGTGTAGATAATAATTGTTCAGAGTTCCATGGACTATTATTTTTGGACAGTTTTACAGACTGTATTCTTAGCAAAGGATTGTTTGATGCAATTAGAGGCTGTTTATTTATTTATTTTTAAAGTTAAGAATAAGTATCACAGGAAAAGAATTGGGAAGTAAACTTTAAATAAAATAGTCTCATTAAAACCAGCTTCTGAAGTAGGTTGTGGCTGCACATGGAAAAATGACAAGAGCTAATATGGGTCATATTACTTTGATTAAAGTGCTAAAAACCCAGTAATCAAAGCTGAGTGCAATCTGATACACACAACTCCAGCCATTTGAGTAGGAAATAAAGCTACTGTACTTGCAAAATCATGTTGTGACTAGCTCTACTAAACCCTAGGATGCTGGCAGACTTCCAATGCTCTGGGGTTTTGGTTAAGGAGAAGAGATAGGGCTGCTGCCTGGGAAAAGATGGGAGTTAAACAGAACCATCAGTACTCATGTAGCACTGCTGCAAACAGGCACTTGCAATAGTTGTTCTACACATAGCTGGCTGGGTTTGCAGCCTGTGCACCCAAGAATATTTTGAGGAATTAATGTGAGCTGAGCCTCCAATTCTCTAAATAGCAAAGTAGAGCATCAGTATTTAAATATTTGTATTTATAAAATAGTAAGAACAGAGTGTAAAACCCCAACAACCCTCATTTTCTTTAAGGTGTAACTAGTTTTCTCCTATTTTCACTACAGCATGCTATGGTAACTAGGTTTTGTTGTTGTTGTTGTTTTATATAATACAGTAAATCCTGCACTTTGGGAAACAAGAAAGTTTATGTTGTCATAAGCAGTCTCCATTTAGAGTTGCACAAGTACTGCAAGACAGTCTCAAATGCCATTAGGAAGGAATTGGCTCCTTCATCACAATTTGGGCCTATACAGATATTTTTTGTTTCTGTCACCCAGCTTGGTATTAAACAAAGTGCAGGAGGGAAAAAAGTCTGGGCAAAAGTTGTAAGTTACTTTTTCCCAAGTTGCAAGTAAAAGGCTTCTTCAGGTACAACAGTTTGGAAAATACTGTTTGCCCAGTGTAACTGCCAGATTTAGAAATCAAAGCTATGGGAAGTTAGAACCAAAACCAAGGCACAGCACACCATTAGCATTCAGATGCCCTTCAGGTGTTGGGTGGTATTTCTCAATCAGTCACGGGTGTCTCCCAGGGGAGGGGCACATGGACTCTTACATCTGGAGGCTTTGGCAACTCAACTCCTCCTTGCACATTCCGGTGAGCTAGCACACACCCTAGACAATTTTCTTGTAAACAGCAGAGCCCCACTGAGAAATCTGCCCTGTTACATTGCAGTGCAAGGGCTGTTTCCATCAGCTATGTAATGCTTAGCTCAGAGAAATGGAACTTTGACACTTCATGTTACTCCTTATTCTTGTACTCAAGAGTTGACATCTCAGACAGAACTGCTTGGGTGGGATGCTGCATCCTGATAAAAAATAACTGGGAGAGCCAGAGGTTGATTTGGCTGGCTGGCTGCTATGTGACTGCATTATTACAGCAAGCTTCTCTAAATATAAATGTAGTATTTTAAGTTGCTTTCAGTTTAACTGTAAGGCTTGAAGGAAAGAGAGAAAAGACTAGTTAATAGAATTGTAGGAAGGAGAAAAAGGTTCTAAAAGTAGCCTTATGTAAGTCTTCAGTTTTATCCAGGCCAACAGGACAGTACCAGTTCAGCAGACAAGCATGAATAAGCAGAAGTAGGAAGGAAATAAGTATCTAGATTATGTAAATTCATTGATCATTTTAGTTATTGCTACTCTCGTGTTTTTCTCCTTATTAGAAATAACTTCACAACTCTAATTACTAGTGGTTGCCTTCGGGCAAACAGCTTTATTCCAGCTTAGCAAATGCTGACAAATCAGAGCAGTAACATCAAACTTAGGAGCTTTCTATGCAATAGTTATACTCACATACAAGCCACTTTACATGTAGAAATAACTAAGCTTTGATCCCTCAACATGTTCCCGCACTTCAGACTCTAGAGAGAGTTTCTTGAGACAGACTCATGCAGCTGAGACCCACCAGAAAAGCAGAGTAATGCATGCAGAGGAGTCACAGCACTCCAAGCTGAGCTACCTTCCCCTGGCTACACCTGCCCTAGAACAAGGACAGGACTGCAGTTCTATAGCACAGGACTGAGTCTTCCAGGTTTATCTTCCACACCAAGCTGCTTCTGCTCTGCTGGGCCTTCACGAATACATGGTCAGCTGCAGCCAGTCTTCGATGGTCAGTTTGATCTGTCCCTCTCCACCTCGGTCCATGGACTTGAAGGCCCGGAACATGCTGTCCAGGCGCACCAGGCAGCTGATGAAGTTGTTGAAGTCCATGCTCCCGTCCTCCTCGGCGTATCTGCGCACGATGACCTGGCAGAGCTGGGGGTTCAGGTGGAACCCTGCAGCCTTCAAGGCGCTCGGCAGCTGAGCCTTCCCCACAGTGCCCGACTGCTCGGTGTCGTGCTGCTTGTACACACACTGCCACTTCTTGATGTTGTTCCACAGATACTTGAACTCTTCAAAGCCCAGTTTGCCATTGGTGTCGCTGTCCATGACGGCGACCATGCTGCGGCATGTGTCCAGGCTGAAGCCATCTGTCTTCAGGTCTTGATGTCTGGAAACAACTTTGTTCAGGATGTCCCTTAGCTCTGTGGCAGACACCTCCATGTCATCTCCAGCCAGCTGGGCAAAAAGGCGACGGAACTGTCTGATCTCTTCACTCTCATAAGCTTCCACATTGGTAAAATGATTGCGAGGAGGTGGAGGTGGCTCTGGATTGTACTGAGCTGCTGCTTCACCTATGAGATTGACAAGACCTCCAACAATTCCTCCAAGATTGCCTCCACGCCCACCTCCTGTGAGGAGACCTCCAAGGCCACGGACAAGGTTCCCTCCATGACCACTGCCAGTTGCTCCACTCAGCAAAGCTTTAGCGAGGAACATGGTGAAGGTTTTGAGAAGGGAGTCACTCAGAGATGTGGTGGTTGTGCAGCTCTCAGAGCTGTGTTGTGTGTGAGCTGGGCGTGGGCAGCACACGGCTCATCTGCGTGCTTAGACTTCCCCATGTCTGTGCATGTCCCCAGCTGCCAGTTACCTCCAGGCTCAGTAGTTTGTCAATTGTAGATACGCCTCCATTTCTCTCCTCCTTCTCTGCATAGTGAGCTTTATGTGATTTGAGGAATCTTTTTAGAAAAAAAAACCCCAACAATGAGGCCGAAAGCACAGAGCAGAAGTCTCAAAATACCTGTGCTCATAACTGAAGCAATGTGAAAAGAAGCCCTGCTTTTAGTGTGCCTGCTCCTCAGTGAAGCTGATCTCCTTAGGATGAATGCAGTGAAAGCTCACTAGAGTCTTGTCTGTTCTTGCAGCCTTTTAGTGAATTGAGCATCACATTGCTAATTCTAGTCGCTGCCACTTGTGCCAGAAAGGGAAAGTGGAAGGAGTCTTGATTGCCCTTAATTATTTTGGTTGCCACACCATATTTCTCTTGTATGTACTCTGCTTCAGGACTCAGGCTATGTGTTCATAAGAGCCAAGGGTCCAAAGTGGGGAGACAAAAATAAAGAAAGGATGAGTATCAAGCTCTGCTGGACCTTCAATCCATTCAACAATTAAGGAAATAAATTTGACTCCTCTCTATTTTAGAGCTTGTAAAACCTTTTTATCTGGAGAAATCTGGAAGCAGTTCTAGTTGGCCATTGCCAACTGCAGTGACCTCCCAAGGGCAGGTGTCCTGCTAAAGTGAACTTGACCAGGAAGAGTGATGCTGAGCTGGGAGAGCTCCTGTGTTAAGAAGTAAACTCCAGTTCAGAAGCACTTGCAGTACAACCTGCTGCTTGCACTGTAGCACATGCTGGATGCCTGGAAGTGAGATGATTCTATGCTATGCTCTAGTCACTGATGTTTATGGTTTAGTCAGGGGGGTGCACCCACAGAGCTATTTTTCTCATCTTCAGAGAGAAGCAGAAAATGGGAGAGATCACCAGTGACTATGGGGGAAATCCTAAATGATCATATTAACACATAGCCTCCTTTATGGCTGGAGATAGGCAAGAGGAGTCCTTATAGTGTCTAATAGCACCCTTCACAAACACAGCAGGAACATACGCTCTAGTCAGCCTCAATCTGCCTTAAATTATCTACTTACAACTACATCAGTTAATTAAGCTGTCAGAGTGTACATAAGCTCAGAATCTGGGGCAGGCAAAAGGAAATATTCAGCCATTACCAGCATGAAGTTTATCATCTGATGGTGGTGCAGCAACTTGATCCAAGAGGTGGCTGTCATCTCACAACTACAACCTGACCAACCTTTTCCCATTTAAACGTGAGAGGAAACTGTACTAGTCACCTTGCCTGCAGGAACTGCTGTCCAAGAAGCAGTTACTAAGCTGGACGCACTGAACGAAACACCCTTTTGGAATGGGATTTTTAACAAAACATTGTCAACGAGTCAGTTCACCACCTACTCACCCTGTCAAAGAGGTGAAACAGCTCTTTGAGGACATCTGAAATAGGCAGCTTCAAGTACTCTGCAAACTCCTCAATCCCAATTCTTCCTCCTTTGGAAGCACTTGCAATAGCAGCAAAGGTATCCAGCTGCTCCCTGACATGATTCCACTTGAGGCTGTGCAAACAGGAGGGAGAGGAGATATTTCTATACAGCAGATCTTGGACAGATGGAATTTCAGGAGGAGTTATTACGGTGTTCAAAGACAAAAAATAGCCAGGCAGAGCATGTGCATTCAACATTAGAAATGCTGCACTTCCAACCTAGTACTTTATATGAAATTAGCAATTCAGGATTGCTCCCTCCAGTTATTAATATTAATAAGCAGGCAGTTCTATGCTTGGGTATATCAGACTTGCTCAGAGTAACTTCCCAACCCTAGAATCACCTGCCCAGTTATGAGGCTAGTCCAGCAGAGAGTTTTTCATTACCGTAAATTCAAGTAACTGATCTCTTTGCAGAAATACACTTTTGCACCTCAGAAAGAATATTCAGGATTCCAGGTAACTGTTGCAGATTGTTCTAGAGACAGTTCTATAAATGGAGATATGACACATATGTAATAAGTCAAGATTCACTGGGCACATCCTTCAGATCTGGCCACAGCCACACCAGGTTATTTGATGGAGTTACTGTACAATTAAGTGGTTCAGTCCTCAAATTCCACTGCGCCCAGACAGAAAAAGCCAACCCTGCTAGTGAAACACAGCTGCACATTACAGCTAAGCACAGTAAGCCACTGGCTGAAGTCTCAGGCTGGAAAGATGTTTTACTTCCTACCACACGCTGCCTGTGCATCTCCACAAAAGCAATTTAACCTGGGCACCAAGATTACCATCAAGCGCATAAAATAGGAACTGCTCTGCCTTCCTCCCCTTGTGGGGAGATAAATCCTTTATGGATTAGAGAAATGCATTTTTCCTCTTGTAACACTGCCCACAAAAATTAGTTGGGATTAGCTGTTACTGGGATTTTTCTCATCTCTGATTTCCATGCAGTTTATGTATTTAAGTTGTACACACAAATAGACTGTATTACACATGGCCCAGTTGGTTGTCAGGCAATTTATCTTTTTGTAGATGGCCATCAACACTTGCAGCACTGCAGTAATTATGCTACCAACACCTAACTTCCCTTACTTGAGTTTCTTGCTAATTTTGGTGAACTCCACCAGCCCAGCTTCCATGGGTAAAGTCAGTTGTCCTGCTGAAATCATCAGTCTGCAATCTTCAAAAGTGTGATCAGTGACCGGCACGTTCAAAGCACTGAAACAAAATTAATGAGAAAGAAAAATAAATTTC
Source organism: Brachypteracias leptosomus (assembly GCA_013401335.1). Classification (NCBI taxonomy): domain Eukaryota; kingdom Metazoa; phylum Chordata; class Aves; order Coraciiformes; family Brachypteraciidae; genus Brachypteracias; species Brachypteracias leptosomus. The sequence continues at coordinate 847,013 of VYZX01019091.1, read as the reverse complement.
TTAAATGAAAATTACTTCTAGTTGACAGTTTCCCTTCTCTGTATCAGTCTGGCTTTAATGCTGATATACAAACCAAATGATAATTCATTCGAGTTAAGAAGCAAGGAGGATAAAACAATACTTCATGAATGTGAAACCATACTTTTAAACTACATATGGCAGCGTCATGTTTTCAGGCTTACAGTCTTGTAAATGCAGCCTAGTAACCCTGGAGAAAAAACCAACCACCCACTTACCCTTGCCAAGCAAATAGGGGAGAAATTTATTGCAGCTCTCCATGAACCGAACATACTATGTTCTAATGTAAGACAACCTTCTTTGTTCCATGTAAAAACAATCAGGGTGTTTCAGTACAGGAATGTGACATGTCTTAGTGAAAACTGAGAGCAATTCCTATATATAGTACCTGGGATTGACTAATTGTACTTTATGGTGAGGATGTATATGGAATTGCTGGACATAAAAGAGAAGTTCTCAGAGATTTTATTTCTGACTGATACATACGTTGCCATGGTTTGCCGGACTCTGTTGGCAAAAAGAACAGGATCATTCTTTTCTTCCTCAGTAGGAACATGAACAGGCAGGAACTGAAAGAGAGGAGTTATCCAATCAATGCAATAGTCATCACTTTATTGGCAACGTGAGCAGTTTCTTGTTACTGTTTGGAATGGGGGAAAAACAGGAGACAAGAGAGCCCTGCAATGAAGGAACTGGACACTAGAGGTCTCAGCCGCCTCAGAAACCACTCTGGCTCTTCTGCCCTGGCCACACAAATGAGAGTTAGTCCAAAACTACTTCTTCAAGGTTGGTAGAAGCTGCTTTAATATGAAAAATCAAACCCTCAAAAAAGGGAAGTAGAATAAGTGCATACTTAGTTAAATGCTATGTTGGTAAGAATGTGAGTCTAAAATGCTGTACACTGCTTTTCAAAGGTCCTTTAGAAGAGATGTTATATACTGCAATAGCATAGGTAAGATTTTTGATGGTTTTAGATACACTCTGCAGTCCCACTTTGTACCTGTTCATTGTATCTGTCAGCATGTGACTGGTAAGGTTCCTGTGAGTTTTTCTGCCATGATAAACATCTTAAGGAATCTTAGTTCTAAACTGTAAGTAGAGCACTAACTAGATACAAATACTGTAAAATTTTGGAACTCTAAGCAGAGAGTAAAAAACCCCAGCAAAAAACTCCTCCCAAACCTAGAAAACACCCCAGATATCTAAAGGACAACACATTTACTGTGAGGACTTATTCCATGTTAACATGTAAGAAGTTGAAGTAGCATCACACTAAAAATGTACTACAGATGAATTATTATCTAGGATGGCATGAATCAGTGTGTGTCTGTTTGCAGAGCAGTGTGTGTGGAGGAGTATTTTGTTCCAGGTTCTCTTGCAGCTGTTTCCCATGCCCCTCCTCAGCTGTGCTGCTCCCCACCCTGCACTCTTGCCCTGAAACCCCAGGATGCAGTGATCCTGGAGTAAGTGTACGGTGTGAGGGGTTGCCTGGGGTTCACTGGGAGGCACTGCTGGTATATTTGCCAATATGCTTCCTTGGTTAGATTGCAGTTGCTGGTGATGCACTGATATAGTGGTAACTGTCACATATAAAACCAGTCCATCCTGAACAGTCTGTTTATGTTTGTTTTTAAGGAATGCTGCCTCTTTATGATTAAAACCAGTAAGTTTATGGAATGGGTTCCCTGTCAGCCCTAACAATTTTCTGTGTATAGCTAGAAGTTTTCTCCCCTGTAAGGCCAGCAGGGGTCCAGCTGGTCATATGAAAGTTAGAGATTCACCTGCTTCTATGAGCAGTTGTCAGCTCTGTTCAAGGTCTGATGTATGTCCCTGTCTGTTACAACTCCCCTTCAGTAGTCATGTCACTTTTGATGCGCAGGCAGACTGTACAGACACAGAGAACTGTGTCATCACTGGGTGAGCTGAAGTCAGAACTCTGAAAAGTTCATCTATGCAGACATGGGTCGTGGTCTTGAAAGTGGTCATGACATCATCTGAGGCTGGGATCCTGCTCAGACAGCAACCTCAGTTTCTGGCAGGTTAAATACCACCTCCATCCCCTTCAAAAACCTCACCTCTGTTCATTAAACCCGTTGGCCAGAAACCACAGCTGGGGATGAAGAGTTTGGATGCTTGGCCTCCTGAGGTGGCATGCATGATGTCACACCCCCCCAGCTCTTATCTGGTGAAGACTAGTAAGTACACCTTCCTTATCAAATCTGCCCCTTCTCTTTTTAGAAATGGAAGAACTTTTGCATTGATGCTGAGAAATGAGTTCCACTTTGGGGCCATGTGCTGATGTGAAAGCAGCACATTTATTCATGTTTCAGTTTCACCCTTTGGAACATGAAACTTATTTCTTAACAGGCAAGTTAGCATTCTGTTCTGAAGTTGGGGAAAATAAACCTTCTAGTGGAAGGTCTATGTTAACTATTTCTTGTTCCCATGTATATAAATTACACAGATAAGTCCTTCTGTAAAAAATCATGAGGAGAATCAGCTCTTTAGTACTCCTTCCATACATGTCTGCTGCGTGTACTATACAGTAACAGGGTGCTCCCTTGAAATGATTTTCATTGTTTCACAACAGGGACCATAGGGCTAATTGTTAGGAGTGCAAACACTGCTTGTATTCACAAAGCTTTACACAGCTTGTTGTGCAAATAAACAGCAAACCCTGTCTGAATTTCCCCCGTTCCCGCAGGCCCCTAAACCAACTTAGTGCATACTTAAAACCTTCTGTGGGCTGGTGTGAAGCTCACGCTCTGTGGGAAGTACAACACTTGGAGGAACTGCTGGCACCTCAGTTCTCACCCCTCACTGCTCTGCTTTGAATGCTGACTCTGGCAGGGAGCAGCCAGAATATATGCACTGATGTGATGGAGTGTGTATGTGGGGTCAGTTGTCATTCATCTGCCTTTGTGCTGAGCAGCTGATGTGGATGATCAAGGGCACTGGTTTCTTATGCAAGGCTCAGTACAAGTACTGGAGCCCTCAAATAAGGTCTTGGTTGCAGAAACCTTTTAGAGTTCAGTCTGGGCAGATGGTGAGGAAGACAAGGATAATATTGAAGGGAGGAGGGAAATGAGAAAGTGGGAGAAAGAAGCTGTTACCTGTAACAGAACATATTGTAACTCTGTTTTAACAGCTGTAAAACGCATGTGGTGACAACTAGCAATGATTTTACAGTGCTTCAAAACTAAAGGCCTTTCTGACAGCTTTCCTTGAGGAGCTCATCAGATTAAGTGATACATAGATCTGAACAACAAATCTAAATATATTACCATGATTCCGTTGTTCTTTCTGAGACGTTTTTCACTAACAGTGACTAACAACACAAGCAATGCATTTATATTAACGTATAAACTCCCTCATTGCTAAATCTTAATACAGAAATATTTCCAATTCTTACCTCAACTTCTACTCTCGTGAAGAGCTGACACAGCGTCATTACACACAACTCTTTTCTGCAAAGAGGAAGAAAAATACATTGTACTTACTTAAAACCAAAGTTTTTGCACGTCAGTAGATGAAACTCTTTAAAGCGTTGACAAAACCACAGCCAATATTGGGTGAGGTTTTAAGTATCTTGCAGTGAAGGTCCCTGAAATGTTGCTTTTGACATTTTTTTTCTACAGGGCTTCTGCATATACCTGCTGCATTGATTCTGAGAAGTAGCATTAATTAATCTTTTATTCTCTCATCGGCAAAATAGGAGCAGTAACTTCATTTTGCAGAAGAGGGAGCGAGGACCTGTTAGCACTTGCTAGCCATTTTGCAACTGATAGTAGTGTTTACACAAATGTGTTAATGAAGTGTCAGTATGTTTGGGACCTTTGGTGCTCTTAGAACAAGTCACAAATTTTAGTATCGACAGGTAGGGGGAGGGAGAAACTGCACAAGAGGCAAAGCGTGATCACTTCCACTTCTGACTTGTTCTTTCCACAGCAGTTTTTAAGCAGAAATGCACATTTGCTCTTCACTTTAAATCAGGTAAATCATAATATAAAAACTTAAAGCAATCTTTCTTCTGTTCTTGTTTGGGACAAAATAAAAAGAGAAAAGGAAGAGGCAGGTGAACACCTAAGGGATCCTTTCTGCTTTCTGCAGGAATCCACTCTTAATGCCTGATGTTCTAACATGTAGCACTAGGTATGTCTCCCAGTGAGGCACAAAAGAAAGAAGGAAGTAGTGAGAAAAAGCAGAAACAGGGTCAGGAGGTTTCTGAGATGACGACTGGTGCTGTCCCATCCTGGCCACAATGTCGAGGAAGTTTTACCAAGAGTGTGAGAGTTCTGCATTCTGTCATCTGCAGGTTTGTGTGCAGGATACTCTTCTACTAGTTCCAGTTACTTTTGTTAAGAATCTCTAGATCCTACCCCATCTGTCCCTCTCTTGCCATGACTTTGCCAAGCTTTGCCTTTCACCTGCTCACAGGTTTTGATTTGAGCCTTCATTTCTAGTCACCGGGCTTAGAGCATTTGTCCCTTTTCAGTGACTGGGCAGCCTCCTCCCTTCCACAGGAATCACCCTGATCTCATTTCTTTCTCCACCCATTCCTCCACCACCTCTCATAACTGGAGACACAGCTCCTTTTCAGTCTCCCAGCAGAAACCCTCCATAGGGGAGGTCTGTTGTGCGCTGCTGAATCTGCAACGTTCATTACTCTGAGGATGGTGCTAACTCCAGCAGCAGTAATAATGACAGCAAAAGGTTCTTGAGGAACAGAGATGGCCCTTTTAACCTAGGTCAGCTTTGCTGGTGTCCATTCCACAAGTGTGCAGGGCCCAGGATTAACTAATGATAGTTTAACAGGCTCCACTCGTTCAGACGTGTTCCAAAATTAACTGCCTTAAAAATGTTAGTCACTGAGTAAAGCAGAACTACTCTAATTAGAAACACTACATATTCCACCTGAAAATGTGGTGTCTGGATTCTGCAAATCCACACTTCAATGAGTGTTTATAAGGTGAAAAGTATTTTCCGGACTTATTTTCAGTGCAGCTGTAAATGTTTTATAATACTTTAATAAAATATTTTAGCATAGTAGAAGGCCACCTGTCTTGAGAAAACACACAGACCCACTGCCTAACTGCTTTAGTGAACTATTTTTCATCACTATAATGTCAGATGCTATCTACAGCCTCTTCACAGGGATCTCAAAACAATTGGTTTTGTTAAGTTGGACAAAAATAAAATTCTAAAGTATCCTAGAAGTTTGAATGGGGAAAAATGGGCCAAATGAATATTGTTTTGCCCATCTTCTTCACTTGCTCTCATATGCCTCCAAATGAGATGGAGGAATTAATAAACAGGGAGGAGAAAATAACTTTTCTTTTTTTCTTGTTTGTGTCCCATGTAGGGAACTGTAAACATCTATGACTGCTTTCCAAAGAAAAAGATTTAAAAATCTTTCTTTTGCTGTAGTGTAATGTGCAAAACATAGTAGAAAAATGAAACAAAACTGTGGCAGAGCTGGAAATAATGCTTCCCCTTTTGCAAACCCCTTCTCTAGCCATTCAGATATGAAATCTACTGCATGACAGCATTATCCCCAGGTATTTCCCCCTCATAAAAGCAGATCTAGAAGAACATGTGTCTTGGCTTAGCTGACTGTTGGCAGACTGCTCAGCAACAAGGGAAAAAAATTCTGTATGTAATTTTCAGTAGGATTAAGAAACTTACAATGAATAGCCCTGCCATGTCCAGGTCACAGTATCCTGAGGAAAAAATAAAACACAGAAATGTATGACAAAACCAGATGAAAGTTAGAGAGCACATAAGCTACAATATAAAACAGGCAGAAATTTAGTAAAAGCAGATGATGGTTTTATAGTCCTGCAGTGAAAATAAAATAAAGGTGTCGAGGCGACTAGGATTCCTTGCCTTGAAAATAAGCATGGCAGACTTTGGATAATATCAATAATGGGGAATAAAATTTATATAGTCACTTAGATATTTTAAATCATTCATTCTGATCCAAACAACAGAGGCAGGGGAAAAAAAAATCTAGTAAGACTTTTTCAGGACTTCCCCAGTCCCTTTAGAAAGGCACCCTCATAAATATATTTGATTTAGTTTTTAAGGACATCTCTGCATAGGTAATTATCATGCTTTTTCTTTGCTTTTATTGCTTTGGCCTTTTTTTTTTCCCTTATTCTATGTTTATTACTTCTTATGTGCAATTTTCAGAATGTATACTGCAGATCCTTAAATCCTCTCAGTGAGATGTGGAGAAAGAGCCCCAAAGCTGGGCTCCTGAGGTGCCTGGAGGAGGGGTGCTGGAGGTACTGCATGGCTCAGCTTTGCTTCTGTCCAGAAACTCTGTGAACTCCTTTGCAGCAAGAGTATTTTGAGCTGAAACAAAAACTGGTGACTAGTAGGGAAGTTGTGTGCGTTTTAGTCTTCAAAGTACAGGCACTGTGGCTTTGCAGGAAGTTTCTGACTTCTGCTGCAAGACTTTCCAGTGCTCCCTCTTACTTACGCTGGGGCTGAGAAGCCCACCAGTAAGTTTTTCACAATCAGAGCAGCAGCTACACCATGGTGAGAGTTGGGAAGCCCGGCTGCTTCCAGGAGCTCTCCAATGCTGGAGCTCAGAACAATGGATTCTTCAGTGACAACACAAAGTATTTATTGTAGGTACTGTTTGAGTCAGGATTTTGACTCCCATATTACTAGTTAGTGAGAAGGATGTTCTGCTTACCAGCTTGTTGGGGTATCTGAGCAACACAGGTTGTACAGGGACTCGTGGAAGAAAGGCACCTACAACCACAAATTAGAATTGATGGGTAAGACTAAGCTGAATACAGCAGTTGGGAGTTTCAAGTGGTTTACGTAAGACATGGTATCTGGAAGGAAACATTTTCAAAAAAGCAAGAAGAATGGGAAGTGTTCTTATCGTGGGGTTTTCTTGCTTGGTTGGTTTGTTTTGGTTTTATTTTAAACCAGCAGCACAACTAGCAAGATGTCAGGACAGAAAAGGGTTAGTCTCGATTTCAAGGAGAAAGCTGCCTAAGATTCCTGCACTGTTCAGGCTCATTTTCTATGTTATCTCCCCGTTGACTGGCATTCATCCAAAGGATTAGATGCTCACGAGGCTGTTGAGCATTTCCTGAACTCTTCTCTGCACTGATAAACTTCATAAGTGATACGGATCTGAGCATGTAGTTCTGGTTTTGTTGTTCTGTTACCCAAGATGTTGTAAAACAGCAGGAAAGGAGAGCAACAGGGCTTTAACTGAAGTGCAGCACAGCAATCTTATGATCAGTGATGCTATCAGGTACTTCTCTGTGTTAAAAATAATCTATGGGCCTGCCCTGCTAAGCACTATGCAGAGAGATTTCATAACTTGGTTGCTAAGTCTTGTGTGGCGAAATTTACAGGAATCTAAGATGGCATGACTGTAAGCTGAGCTAAAAGAACATCAGAAATAACGTTTATTTTGGTAGTTCACCTCGTAATAATCACAGTTAAGTTTCTGGGTAGAGAAAAACTGTACACAGAAAAAACCCAACCAACTAAATCTATACACATCATAGGTATTTTGAATCCTACAAAATAGCAAAAATCAGAAAAGTAAACTAACTACTACAAAACAGTGGGTTTAGTGCCACTGAAACTTTAACGATGTAGGACATTACTACAGTGCTGCTGTGGATGATGTACCTGCAGAAGAATAAGCCTTTCTAGAACTAGTAAATTAATATTTCAAACATTATTTTCCAAAAACAATGTGACAAAATATCTCACCTTGTTTAAATGTGATCAGGCAAGATCGGTTTGTGCAGGTGCCTTCTGGGAAAATCAGTATCTTGTATTTAAAGAGAAAGAAATACATATATGCACACACATTCCAGAAAAATATACTTCAGCATCAGTTACATAAAAGCTGACTTTTTATGCAAGCTGTGACACAATACACTGCATCACAAGGGTATCATTACTGTTTCCAAAGGGAATGAGCAGGTAAGTGAAGGGTGCTCACAGGAATATTAACCTGATCCATCTTGATTTGGAAACACATGCTTTCTAAGAGTGGAGTTCTGGGGAAAGGCCTTTATTAGTTCAGAAAGATGGTACAAAAGGCTTCAAGTGTTTCACTTGAAATGTTTATTGTTGGTAATGGTAGGAGAATTGTTCCTCTGCTGGCAGCTCCTCATTGAACTGCTGGGTGTATAAACATCAAGAGCCTGGGCTGACAAGATGTGCTTGAGCATTTTACAAGCACAGATGTGATCAGCATGAGTGAGATGCTGGCTGGGATGAGATGATCACAGCTTGGGGGGTAGCAGGAAAAGGCAGAGAGAGCATGTCTGTGGTGCAGAGCTCTGAAGGCAGGACACACACTACACAGCCTCTGAACCCCAGCGACTCACACACCCCAAACACCAGAAGGCGTCTGAATTAGTGTTTGAAAGATCCTGGGTTAGATGCAGAGTGAGCTGCAGTGTGACACAGAGTCCAGCCCCCTGTGCAATACAAGGAAGCTCTGTGGTTTTCATATCACTATAGGATCAGCATAAACAGCATTCCAAAAAAAACCTCAGCACAAGAACTGGTCTGGATCAAAAGAGTGCTCAAGGTGTGCTCCCAGTAGTCTGAATGAACAGGGCACAAAAATGGACACAAAAATGGGTATGTTTCTGCTTAGCATGTGTCATAAGCCCCAGAAAACATACTAGTGACTGACCAAAGAGTAAGTAATCGTTCCTTCCTTACCCTTTGTTTTGGTACAGGCTTGGGAGAAGCAGTAATCAGAACCTTGTGCTATTGATAAGCACAAGTGCTGCCCAGCCTGCTGTGTTTTGGTTTGAGGAGGAGGGAAGGAGGAATGCAGCTACTCTTTCTTTTCTGTTGTGCTATAAAATGCAGTCCAGGCACTCTGAAGAGGATATGATAGACATCATCTGGTGGTCAAGTTTCTCAAAAAAACCCCAACAGAGTAGGAGGATGTGGCCAGGGCACAGGACTGGGAATCACCCAGTGACACCCCCAGTGGTACTGCTGACTCAGTCCTGGAGATTCCCAGATTACCTGACTCAATGACTATTTATGCCATAATACATATCTAGTTTTTATCCAAGTGCAGTATTGGTGTAGGGCCAATTCCCCTGTCCTCCCCATGCTGTTTCCAGTAGAGTTTAGGTCTACCAGGGCTTTGCTGGAATCACTTCATCCATAAGTGTAGCAAATCCTAAGCGTTAGTGTAATTTGTAAGCACAGTATTACAAACAAAAGGCCTTCCTAGCTTTGGTTTGAGCATATTTAAAATTCTCCATATAACTGACGAATTGATAAAAATCATAGAGGCTCTAAAATACTTACAGCAGCTTAGAAAGTGCATTTATGAGTCAAAGTAGCCTGAACACTAATTAAATGCTTTTAGTAAGGTGCTTACTAAGCAAAACGGATGCACGAGATGTCTAAATAATGCCATTTCACAAAAAGTGGCAAGCGCTGGTCTTCCCTGCTTGAATGTTCTCTGTTTCCAGAGACTATTCAGGAAGCAGAACCCAGGCCAGGAGAGCAGTGCTGGGTTTCTCACCTGTGGCCACTGGCCGTTCGATAGCGCCCGCTTCGTTATCTCGGCGACCGTGTTCTTCCGGGAGTCGGGGTCCTGACGAGAGACTGAGACAGGCTGGAGGGAGCTTAAAATTGCTGTGAAAGAGAGAAAACTGTTTATTTCTCTTATACTAGTACTTAGAGAACACGTGGGTTCAAAGCTCCCTTGTAGCAAAAACTTCTCACGCTAGGAAACAGGCCCTGCACAAACAGCTTTCAGACTACACAGATAAGAGCACTGTTATTGTCCTCATTCTGCAAATTTAGGTAAGAATTATCCTCTGTGTCCCACTCCTGTGCTTTCAAGAGATGATCAATATATAATCAGTTAGTTTATTACCTACAAAGACACTTTTCTGTGTTGTCACTTGAGTTTAGTTTTGGGTTACTGTACAGCCAGCAGAAAGTCTACAGCTATTCCAGTAATAATGCAAAAGGGGATTCTTTTTGTGCCAAAAGGAGGAGAAAATAATCGAAGCATGAGTCATCTGATCTTTTCCTTTCTCTGCATTTTCTTTCTGAGTAACCTCTTTTATTCTGTCCTAGCTTGACTCCCATTAAAAAAATATCCGTAACAGTGCCTGCAAGTTTGAACTGATAAACAAGGTGTTTCCCAGACTGCTGTAGTTTGGGTCTGTTTTGCAATAGTCTTGACTAATCTGTGTTCTGCATTTGTGACCCATGCTGTTAAAAGACAGCAGTCAAGCAGATTTCTCAAGCTACCTACTGGAAGAATTTTTAAGAGAAAGCTTCTAGCCTGAGCAGTTAAGAAACATGCTTTCACTTCTAAAGCAAACTTGAAGTGATATTCTATTTCATAGCTGAAAAGAAACAGCATTCTCTTAGACATTTCTACCAATTCAGAAAGAGAACTTTTCAGAGGGATTTCACTGGAGATAATGTGGCAATATGTTTAGAACCTAAGGAATTAAAAAGTGTGCCCCCAAATCACTTTCAGAGATAAGATCTTTGGCCTCATGTCAAATTGCTGACTCCTAACATTTATTTTCATAAATACTTACTGCCAAATACTGGAGTTGACATATTCTCTGCTCTAGACACTATAGATGGCATTCCAGTTGGGGCAGAAATAATGGCATCAAAGAAGCTTGAATGAGGAGCTGCAACAAAGATTGGGGCTTCCTGTAGACTTGCGATTTTCCCCTTTACTTTAACTTTGAAGCCCATTACAAAGAACAAGGTCCGAGTTAGGCATGACAGGGTCGTCTGGATCATCCTCCTTGTAAACAGAAACACAAAGATATCATGCATCTTACAGTTAGCATGTTCCTTGTACTTTAAAAGCAAAGCCCATAAAAGATTTCCTATTTCTCCCCAGCACTGGGGCCAGGCCCAGGGTGCCAATACTGCTCACTGGCAGCGTAGGGCTAAGGGGGAAGAAGTAGAACTGGAGAAGGGAACGTCACCTCTTTGTGTTGAAACCAGGTTATCATTTTCAAGATAAGGCAATGGAGAGCCCCTTGCTAAACCCTCCTCCCAGGCAGGCCATTTCTCTTGCTGTACTTTATAGGCCTGTAGCTTCACACTATTGTGAGGGGAAGATGGGTAATTAGCAGATTGAGTGTCCTTCTTGTGAGAACTCAGGTTACTCCAATACTGTTCTTTTAGTATCAAACAGGATTAAATGACAGTGTTCCCTCTGTCTGCCTTGTAGCTAGAAGGGAGCTTCGTTACCCTGAGGTCAGAAGCTGAGCAACTGAAACTCAGAACCCACATGGGCAGCTGTAAAATGTTCCTTCAAGAGCAACATAGCTAAGAGAGGAGCTGTCAAAGCTAATTTTGTCATAGCTTACAGCACTGCAGGAATGACAAAGGCTACACAGAAACTCAGCCTATGTAATGTTGCCAAATACTTTCCTTAATGAGTTCCCTTTCTCAAATATTCTCGTCAGTGTTATTACTCAAGTCCTGCTGGCTTACAAATAGTCCATAAAGACTTTTATAGGGATTTGGTTTAGCCTCAAGACAATTGAAAATCCACCTATTTAAAAAGCTCCACTATCGTAAAATACACTCATCAAAAAGTTGCTTCAACTAAATGGGTAAAACTAAGGTTTGACTGAGGACTCCTCTTTAATCAAAAGGAGCAAAGGAGTCAGAGGGGAAAAAAGTGCTTTACACCCTGGTTTTGTGTGATTAAAAAAAGAAAGCACAGAGTTTTCACAAATATTGGTCCCTTACCTTCTCCATCCCCTGAGTGGCACAGATCCTTTTCCAGGGTGTCGGAAAGTTGCAATCGATGCAAACAGCCATGCTAGCAGCAAAATGACTGCAATGCAGATGGCACGGAGGGGTAGCAAAATAATCCCCTGAAGAACAGTCTGGAAAAAAATAGAGGGGGAAAAAATCTTAAATGGTATCAACAAGAATGACACAGGTATCTATGCAGTTAGGTTACCTGGACTTTAAAATACTGTGTGATTTAGTAAGGAAAGCATTAATGATCCCAGTGTTCACATGGGGAGTCTGTCATTCACAGCAGTTCAGTTTCACTTCTGGTTCCCATTTCAGGTAGAACTGGAACATAGGAGTATGTGAATTTGGGGCTTGGATGTTGTTAGACAGAGGGAGTAAACAGAGTTTGCTGGCTTTAGTTTATACTTGGACTCGGCCTGCAGGATATGCCCGGCTCAGATGAGTCCGCCCAACCGATACGTACCCCACTGCAGAGCCTTCTGTGGCTCTGGGATTGTTAGGATGACTACAATGTACTCTTGCCCTTCCCAAGTGACAAATCTACACTGAGTCACACTCTCGCTGCTGCTGCTTGGAGTAGTGCATGTGCAACTTCATCTCCCTTAGCTGGGGCTTAAGCAAACCAGGGTTTTCAGTAAAACTGAACGTGTGCTTTAAGGCAAAGGTTTAGTCTCTGCAGTGCTGTTGAAGCTGCTCCAGCAGCTCTTGGCTCATTGCCTCTGGAAATGGCTTGCTTACTGCTTGCTGTAAACATACAGCAGAACCCTTCTGATTGTGAGCTTGTTGCCTCCTGTTTGCAGCATCTCGGGTATTAGCCTCTGTGCTAGGGCCTCCTTGAATTTTTCAGACTAAATTGAGGAAGCTTAGTTCCCTTTCCTTCCTGCCATCAGGAAACTGGCATTAGCTCACTTTAACTTGAAGCAAAACTCTTGAGAGGGTTCTGCTACAGTCAGAGACAGCCGAGCTAGGGAGCAAAATGGGTATAGAACAGATCCAAGCCTGTGCACTGCTGCTTCAGGTCCTCATATATGTTTGTAAGGGGAGTGGAGGGAAGGAGAAACACTAACATGCCTTAATTGCCAATAATCACCCCCAGCTCCCCCACAAGGGATTTGTAGCTTGACTTTTTTCCTGTGCAGCTCCAGGAAGCAGATGTATTGTCACAAGGCTGTTAACAAGCGGCTGTGGCACAGGGCAGGGCAGGAAGAAATTAATTGTTTTATTCCAGTAAATTAGGCTAGAAACTATATCCTGAAGGTTGGTCTTTGTGGCACAGCACAGCACTTGTTGAGCAGGCAGAGGTGTGGGAGGCAGGGGAGCTGTGTTCATGTGTGGGAGTCACAGCCTCACATTGCTGGGAAGCTGGTAAAGGCTCCAGCTCCTTTCAGCACCCAGTGCAGCTCAGTCCCCATAGGATCATGCACAAAACAACACACCCAACCACAACTGTAATAGTGAATGTTTCTATGGTATTTGAGCTGTTTCTGAAAGTCCCTCAAAATTTACTGGTCACAGACTGTCAGCTCCACCCATTCAGAGAGTTAGGAGAGTTTAACTTACACTCGTGAGCTTACTATTTTTTAAGAAAATCTACAGCAGTGTTCCTCTCTTGGAATCAGCCTTTCCAGTCAGCTCTTCAGCAATGGCTACTTACTGTACAGGAAAAACAAGGCTTTTCATAATAAGTAAGTTTCACAAAATAGTTTGCAACTTACATACTTGAGCTGTTATTATTAAAGAACACAGTGGATTTTCATTGACTGCTTCTCTTTATAAAAGGAGCAAGTGTTTGTAGCACACTTGGAATATAAGCATCTTTGAGTATTATTTATCCAATTCTTTGATATAGTAGGTTGGTTCATTGTCCTTTCATTGCCCTGGTCCTTTCCCTCCTCACCAAATCCCTTCCACCTTCACATAATGTCCTCTTACTGTCCTCTGGTCAATATTCAGGAGAGGCTCTGGCTCTAAATCCTGTGATAGTGATGAGGATTAGCAGGAATCTGGGGGCTCAGTTCTGTGTTACAGAAGGCACAGTGGCAGCAGACCAAAGGGAGAGTGGATGCAGAGGGTAAATTGGGGTAGGCATGAGAAGCAGGTACGTGGTGGTGAGTGATGCTTCTGTTCTGTAAGCACTGCCATGTAACATGTTTCCAGGAGATCTGAACATTCAGGTGTGAGTATAGCCTTCTGTTATATAACATCTGTATAGAACTAGCTGTGGAAATTTAACCCTAACTTCATGGACAAGAGGAAAAGGACTGCTCTGGGCCACAGAAATGGGTTCAGTAGCTGGGTATGAGAGATTTAGCCCTGGAGATCTATTCCTCCCACTCTTTGGTGTTGGTCATGCCAAATCTGAAGAAACCAGGTAGCAAGTTAAACCAACCAAGGCTCCTTGCTTGTCTCCCAAAATCAGATGTGCCTCTTGTATAGTCCCAGTTCAACATTTCAGCTGCATTCAGTTATCCAGAATGGGCAGCATAAGCATAAATCAGTGTTTTGGCTTAACTTTTTTCTTTATGAAAAAGAGTAGAATATATATGCACTGACCTACAACGGAAAATAAAGGATGCAATAGCAAAAGAAAAACAATCTCTTCCTCAAAACTTTAATAAATTCATTAATCTATTTTAGGCAGATGTGCAGGTGGTACTGATTTGCTGATGCAAGCTGTTGGCTTTCTAGGTCACTGTGTAATGAGGCAGAGTCGATTTCTGCTCCATCAGCTGCGGAGCAGGGGAAGAAAAGGACAGGAAGGAGAAAGGTCAAGGTAGGCTAAAAAAGAAAAAGTACAGGAGAAAAAAAATACAGAAAAAAATACAGGTTCAAAGTAGAATTGGAGCTATTCCAGCTTCTGTATACAGCAGTGACAAAGACAGAGTAATTCTGACTCATCCAAAGAACCTTTTCCCATGTTTGGGATGACCTGTGTACTTTCAGCTGCATGCCCTGTCACTGCAGGTGTTGCAGAGACCTGCAGCAGTCCAGGTCCCACCACTGACCCACCCTTGAGCAGTGCAGGGGATGATGCTGTCACTGGTGTCAGGAACTGGGCAAGGGGAAAAGCAGGCCTGGCAGAAAGCCACAGAATTCACTTTAAAATGTTGGTCAACATGAGTGACTGATGAGTTATCTAGGAAGCAGCAGAAGAGCAGGCTGGGGACCAGAATGAAGCCCAGCTCTCCTGACATCTGAACCTCTGATCAGATGGACCATCTCCCAAAGCAGGACATGCAGCAAGGCAGGGTCTTGGTGAGCACCCAGAGCAGTCAGAGCTCTGCCAGTCTGGCTGCTCGCTTCCACCCAGGGTTAGACACAGCCCTTTTGTCAGGGGGACACAACTTCCAGCTTCAGCCAGAGCATGGAAACCACAAGTATTTGAACAACTGGTTTAGAGTCTTGCTTGGCACATTCAGATGTTTAGTACAGTACATCTGATCCTTGTTTTGCACATTCTAAAGAAAGACAAAAATCTCTTTGGCTGGCAAGCTATTGGCAATACAAGGCCTGGCAAAAAATTGTAACATTTTCTCAGTCTGACTACTGCCTATTTTTGTATTAGAAGCTGAACGAAAAGCAAACAGCTAGCCTGTCCACTTTCAAGCTCCATGCATCAGGGAACTGCAGCCTTCACATTCAAGGACTTCAGCAGCGTATGAAAATCCAGCTCTGGGCTCCCAGGGAGGGTTTTGAAACTGTATCAGGTTTTATCAGTGTGTTTAAGGAACAGAATAGAGAGAATGTAACAAAACAATCCTTCAACATGCACGAATGGAGATACACTGCACTTAATTTAACTGGAAAGGGACACTCCTTTTTCTGAAGTTTGTAGTAACACTCTGGTAAGGCTGAGATTCCCAACTGGTCTGATAGGCAGTGCTGGGGGAGAGGAGCAGACATGTAGAGGGTAAAGCAGACAGTAAGAAGTGTCCTAGTCTCTGTGACTATGGGGGAAAACAGCAGAAGGGAGGAACACACAGTACAAAGAGGTTGTCTCTTTCGTGTCTTTCTGCTTTAAAATTTAGTGACTTCTGCAGTTTTGCTTTAAAACTCAGTAGCACTGGGCCCTGAGCCAGCCAGGTGCTATTCCTTCCAGGTGCACTGGCGAGTTATGTATGGAGTGTATCTTGCTTTAAGACATACCATGTTTTTCATCCTTTCCTCCTGAAGGAAAAAAGGAGGATATTATTGTAGCTAAAATGGTAATTGCAGCTTAAAATTGCAAGCTTTTGAAAGTAGTCTGTGCATCCTCTAGAAAGAACAGCCAGCATAGAGAGCTGTCCATTTCTGGAACCTCATTAAGAAACTGGTTTCTTTACCTCAGGGTTCATGCCTACAGCTACTGATTCAGATGCACTTGAAATGTGTTTCAGGCTGCTAGTAAAACATATGGGATAAAAGGACTTGAAATTGTTTTCCAGGTTTCTCACATTTCCTCTACCCCGCTACCTTCAGGGCAAACGTTGTTTATAACTTGAGGAAGAGCTATACAAAACATAAAATATGTAGTTGCACATCGGCCTCAGATATTTGTAACGATCAGCAGAAAATGTTGCAAGTTCACCTACACACTGACATCCTCATTGTCCTCGCTGAGGTGTCAGTTCATAGTTGGTTCCATTCTTAAAGAGAATGTTTTTAAAAATCAAATTCTTAATTGTACAAGTATCCTGTGAGTCTTGTGTGCACTGTACACAAGCTGTACTGGGACAGCATTCAGTTCAGAAGCCTCAATCAATTCCCCCAGTGACACCAGCCAGTAACCCAGTGGGTCTGGGGATAGCTCTTTTGTTGTCCATACTCCAATATGGAACCAAGAGATCAACTCCTCCTCCACATCCCCCCCCCAGGCTAGGCTTAAAATCAGCCTAAAGTGAGTTAAGCATCTGAAACAGAATTAGTGTAAGAAGTTATTTTCTATTTTAGCTTATCAGAGAGAAGTCATCATTTTCACTCTTGAGCTGGGACATCTGCCATGATGGGTAGATGGACAGTTATTTCCTCCTTGTGATTCAAACAGGATGCAAACCCGAGTCAGACAGGAGCCCTGTTTTCTCTAGGAGGGAGGTGTTATCTGTCATGACTGGGTAAATCTTTTCAAGAGCACGTTAACTGTTTTAAGTCTGAAGTGGGTAAGCCTGTGGGGGTTGCGTAGAGCAAGCATGCAGTTTGTGGACTCTGAGGAACAAGAGGGCTCTGAGGCTTGGAGAACTTATTTAAAAAACCAGTGACTCTTATACGCTGACACCTCTTGCCTGTTGGCGCTGACCATTTACGTGACCTATCCATCTCCTGCTCTCTATCACTAGATCAGGAGGCAAGCCCTACCGCGGGGCGGAAGGCAGCGTTCTTGCTCGATGCCTTTTCCTGGCGAGGACAGGAGGTGTTTCTCTGGGTGTCAGGTCTGCTGCTGTCCCTTGGCGGCTCGGCCGCGCCGGGTGTCACGGCGGCGGGCTCGGCCCGCGGGGTAGGCCCCGGCAGCGCCCGCGCCCCGGCCCCACAGGAGGTTTGGCCGGGCAGGCGGCACCTCTAGCGCTGTTTATTCACGCGGTCGCCTCCTCCCCTCGGAAGGGGGGTTTTGCGCGACGACCTTCACGCCGCGCCGGTGACAACCCTGGTTTCCAGCGGCGGCAGCACCGCTGCTTCAGACCCGCCGGCAGCAGCCCGCAGCCGCCCCGCCGC
>VYZX01019091.1:643293-829499 GCA_013401335.1 Brachypteracias leptosomus | reverse complement strand
CGCGCCGCCATGCCCCCCCCGCCGCCCTCGGGGCGATTGCGCATGAGCCGCCGGGGGGGCCGCGGCTCCCCTGCCCGGCCCTGTCCTGCCCTGCCCGGCCCGCCTCAGCCGGGCCCGCCCACCGCGGGAGCCCCGCCTCAGGCAGGTGAGGGCTGGCGGGCTGCCCGGCGTCACGTGCGCGGCAGCAGGTGCCGCTCCCGCCCCGCCCCGCCCCCTCCCGCGACCNTGACCCCTGAGGAGGCAGCGCTGAGGCGGGAGCGGAGCGGCGCTGGGGGCGGCTGCCGCCGCCATGGCCCGGGAACCGAGCCCTGCCCTCGCCATAGCCGTGCACACCTGTGAACGGAGGTGGCTGAGGCGGCGTTTGCTGGAGGTATCACAGTTGTGTTGTTGATAAGCCCTCGGGGTCAACGCGTCCCGTTATCTGAGGGAGAAACGGCGCAAACGCGGCCACGGCATAAAGCTGAAGAAGTTTCTAGAAGCGCGGTCCCGCCACTGCAGGAGATTCTGGTTTTCAGTAGGTGAGGTCTAGGGATGTGCTTTGGCCTTTCCTTGCGTGCTGGGCCTACCCGGGATCCTCTCCCGCCCTGTGGGAGCGACAGCCGCGGCCCGAGGCTGCCTCAGGCGAGGCAGGGCCGGGGCTGGCGCCGGGGCCAGCTCGGGCGGGACAGGGCTGTGAAACAGCGTCCTCACCACCTGCTGCCGCTCGGTTTCTACCCAAAAGGAAGTTTCATCCTGGCTGTCTTTAGGAAAGATGATTTTAGGTTCTCCCAGAGATGCAGTGTAACAGCGGGATGGAGCCAGCAGCCTTTGTCTGTCCAGAGCACTGCTCTAGGGCCGCTGGCTCCTGCCTCTTGTATGGCCTTGGTTCAGATGCTGGGTTTGGTTATGGTGCTTTTCCCTTTCTCCTCTCTGTCCTTCACACGAAAAATTGGTACTTCTGAATAAAATAGTGATCTTTATGTTGCTGAACTGTTTGCGTTGCTGTAATGAAAATGATTATAAATGTCTCACAGTTCAGTTCCCAGTTTGACATGACTACTTCCACAAAGATATCATTAAAATTAATAAAACTTAATTATTATAAAGTTAGTGTTTGTGGTTTGCGACTATAGGTGCTTAAGGAGCAATCATGATGATGTATTTGGGCTAACTGAAGCCTCTGTGTAATGGAAGCTTGAGGAGTGTAGGATCTCCCTTGGCTGGTTTCCAGGGTCTCCCTGTGATTGCCAGTCCTTGCACCCAGCACTGTGCTCTGGAAAACCCAAGAGCTCTCTATGAACCAGATCAGCACAATTGCCACGGGAAGTGCGACTGGGGGAGTGCCAGAGGAGAAAGATCAGTTCTAGCTCCATCATTCTTGACAGATGATTGTACAAGCTCTTCTTAAAACCCCATGACTTCCCTACCTGATTCGCTCCAGCACTTTTCTGGTAATATCAGGAAACAATTTTCTCTGTACCTGAGCAGAGTCTTATTGCAATTTATTGTAGTTCGTTCTCAGTAGATACAAGAATGATTAATTTTCCTCTTTACAGCTGCTTTTTGCACACTCGAATAGTGTTAGGATTCTCTTAAGCCTTCACTGGACTAAATGACGTGGTGTTTTCAGTTGTTGTTTTTTCTAGGTCATAGTTTCTAGCTTATAGTTTTTGATTATTCTTAGTGCTTTGCTCTGGTCTTTCTCCAGTGAGTCCATGCCTTTCTGGAAATAAAATTCCCTAGGAGGACTGATAGTGCTACTTAGTGGGCAGGAAGGATTGATTTGTGTCAAACAGGTAATATTGATAAATCCCTATATAGTATCTGCTTTTTTGTCACTAGTCCGACCCTCTGGCTCACACTGTGACTCACAATAACAAATAGATCCATTTATGAACAATTACTTGTCATTTATGGTACAGGGTTCTAAGAAATGCTGCATTTGTCTTTATCGAATGGTGATAGTGAGCTTGGCTTCAGAACTATGAAATGTGAAAACATCTGGCTTTATAGACAGGATGCTTTTATCATGTAGAAGAATATTACTGGTGACTTGTACATTTCTTAAAAACATTTTACTCTTCTAAGGCTAATTAGCCATAGCATCATCAAAAAGGCACCAAAATAAAAACAGTGCAAAGAAAGTTTTAAAGTTCAGAACACGTGAGAGTGATGTCTGATCATAGGTAATTATTTTGTCTGACTTGATATCAGTAGCTCTTTTGAATAATTCTTTTTTCAGTCTGTGAATCTATGGTAAATGAACCTTGATCAATGGTCCACTAAGACAAAACACCAACAAGCTTTTGTGAAACTCTTGCCTGGAATCACCTCAGTGTATCTTTCCTTTGCCAGAAGGGGCATGTGGTGCTAGACAGGTATTGAGGGAACAGTAGCAGTACCTTGCTACTAATTATTTTTCTAGGTTGAAGCAACAGCATTAGTTGTGCAGGTCACTGGGGAGATGTAGGCTTTCCCTGGAGAACTTTACCCTATATTGTCTTGATTCTTCCTAGAAACTCTAAGAATGGTGGCTCTGGAGCAGGTGTAGCTTCCTTATACACAATCCTAATACACAGTTGTATTAGTGACACATGAAAACCCAGTAAATGTTTCCATAGTGCAAGTCAAGGATTCTTCTCAGACACAGCTTTATAGTTTTTAATATAAATGGTGTGTACAGTTTAAATTTAACTAAGATCTTTGCCTACCATAGCTGTGTTTGGGATAGCTTACTCTCTCTTCCTGGTATTTGTAAAAATACAGTGCCACACATCTACTTATAACGATTTTAATAAAGCTGTAGTAATTTCAAAGTAATTCCAGCATGTATCAATTCTATAAAATATGAGGTAGACAAAATCATATACTGCAGAACATGAAATCTTTGCAAACATTTTTTTTAACTCTTCTGTCAGTGATTTTTAGCTGGACGAGAAGCTAAAAGAACTTGCTCTTTTCAGCATTTCCCTATTTAATTCTTCTGATTGTTTGTCTTACCCTTATAAAACATGCTCATATAGACATTTTTTGATACAGAAACAGAAAACTTGTTTTGTGTTTGAGTTGTTCCCTGCTTGCATTCGACAAAAAGGCGCCATCTGGTGGCCACAGCCGTGTAATGCTGCTGCACAGCAAAGTTCAGGCAGGGTCTACACCCTGCTTGTGAGAAAACCAACAACCTTTCCCCAAGGACTACCTACAAAAGGTCTTCATGAAAGTACCGTTCTGATTTTCCTCTTTTCTTATATAATATTAAGCGTGAACTGCTTGTGTAAAATGGGTATGAGAACAGAAATAGATTTCTAGCATGTTTCTACTGTCAGTTTAACTTCTTTCTTTCCTTCTTTCTTTCCAGGCCAGGGTGCCCTAATGCCAGTTCAGTCTCTGCTTCCCTCCTGGAACAATGCTGACTAATGTCATCTGAGAAGAAACCTGTGTGCAGCTGGCAGCATGTTCTCTCCAGGGAACGGTCCAGCCAAGATACGTAACCCAAGGCACATCCAGTTTGTCCTTCTCCACGTGGGACAGTCTTCCAGCGTTACCCTGGTAAGCCATATACCTTCAAAGGTCTTTCTGCCTTGGCCATGCAACACACAACCTTAGTGTCACACTATGTAAATGGCAGTGTGGCAGGCTGCCACAAGTATTTTGAACTAAAAAGCCAGAAATGTTTTTGACAGCTGTATCTCAGACTGAGAAAGGCATTGTGTGAGGCTCTGAGGAGACACAGGCTTAGCACAAAGCCGTGTGGACATACGTGTTTCCTTGATGAAGTCTGCAGGGATAAATGTGGTCTGTTGTGCAGGGTATCAGCTGTACTAGCAGACAAAATACTGTGGAAGAAGAATTGGAATCACCCTGTACTGTTTCAAGATCTCTGATAAAGGACAAATGACATGGCTGTTCTTGGGGAAAAATTAGGTGTGATCATAGAAGGTAACTGAAACAAGCATTACTGAACAGTCTTTTGAACTAAGATCTTTTTAGCTTTGAATAAAAAATGCCATCCATGGAAATGTTCAGTGGACTAGGTAGCACATGGTGTAATGCTCTAGGGCTCCATCCACCAGTCTGCTGGGAACCTAGCTCTGCGCATCCCTCAGTAGAATTTATGGTTTGGTGTGGTTTCAAACAGGTTGTGCACTGTTCATTTCACAATGCTCGGGTACTTGTGGGCTGGAGGATGTGCTGACTGGCATCTGTCTCCATCCAGGCAGGCACACACGTGTGCATGTGTGTACACACAAACTCAGACATGCTTTCTCTTTTCCTCTAAGGCAGTTGCAGAGATACGTGTATCTTAGAGTTTCCATTTAATGTTCAATAGAACTGAGACACCCCTAAAGCTAAGCTTCCTCCTGGGTGTTCCTAGAAATTTCCTCTTACAGAAATTCCTTCCTCTGTCTCTTTCCCTTCTTCCCTAAGTGTTAAACTCTCTGTGCTAGCATTATGTCTCTTATATTTGTGCACGTAGGGGTCACACAGTGTTTGACTGGTAAGGTTTGCTCCACTTGAGAGGTGTTTCTAGCTGTTTTTATTAGGGGGAAGTTGCTGTCCCTAGTCTGTTAAGTATGAGAATCCGGCCTGTGGGCGTAGGCAAAATAGTCCAAGAGTATGTCCTAGAATGCTGCATCAGTGAGGAAAACCTCATGCTAAGAGCTCCCTGAACTTACTTCTGCTGAATTCCTTTCTCTTTACCTTCCTTAATGGACAGAAAGTAGGTAAAACCAGAGACAAGACCCTAGTCACTTCAGTTGGCAAGTCATACCTGGTAGTGACCTCCACAAGGAGGCACTTAAGTACACGCTTAGCTTGCGTGTTGTTAGTCCCGCTGGAATAAGTAGGACTTGTGTTAGATTTTTGGTCCCAGACAGGCAAACAGATTGCTGAGCTGGCTCTGTTAACAAATTAGGGAAAAAATAGCATTAGGTCTTGCTGATGCCGAGTGAAAATAAAGGTAATATTATCCCAGGGAATCCACTGGGTATGTCCCCTTGGAGAATCCTCCTGTTAAAGTTCCTCACCTGAGCCGGCTGCAGAGCTGGACAACTTGACAAGATTTTCTCTTCTGTTTCTTTGGGTAAGGAAGGCTCTAGACTGATGATGGGGGATCACCAACTCCCAGTAGTCTCCAACTGGCACCTTCCCTGATTATTGAATTCACTTGAAAACAAAAGAAAAAAGTAGACTTACAAGAAAAAGAGAGACTCCAGTGAATTGTGTGAGAATGAGATATAAAATTAACTGCTTTTTTTCCCTTTGAACTGAACCCAGGAGCCTCAGTAAAGTTTACCCTATTTAAAGCATTAATTAGGGAGCTGACTGTACATAAAGATAAAACAGAACTCTTAAAGAAGTCTCCAGGGACTCCAAAAAACCCAGTTTTGTCTACATGAGGCAAAAGAATTTTAATTAGAAGCAACTGAATTGAAGTGAACTGATACGAGCAACAAAAAGAGAATTTATCCCGCAATGTATTCAGGGAACATAATTGAATGTTCATTAGCTAAGAGTTATATACTGACTGTTAATGAGCAGAAATGAATATGTATTATTTCTTATTAAGCTGGAAATGTATGGAACTAATTGCATTTAAATATAGTAGCTATAAAGCTGTGTTTATTAAGTGTCACTACTAAGAGCAGGAAAGGCATAGGTGAATTTGTATTCTTTGCTGCAGTATCGTTTTAAATATTTATTATGCTAAGTAGTATTAATACACAGCTTTTCGTGGAAATGGTTATTATGTTGTGCTGGTAGGTCTTGGTGATGCCTTCATTTGGATGGGATTTATGCTTTGTTTGTTGTATAAATTAGGGAAGGCAGCATACCAAGAGAGAAGCTCTTGGATTACTCTAAGACAATGTTTTTCTTGCACCTCATAATGAGAGTCCTCTCTTATTCATGATCAAATGGCACTTGGCTTCTTGATATTATGGCTTGATAATAATCTCAGGAGAGAGTTTTCGTAAAGTTTATTTGTTGAAGATGTACTGAAGAAAGCCACCTTGTTACTGGATGTGGCAGTAGAAGAGCAAAATTAATTTGTATTAAGACAGTGGATGTGCTGTGCCTGTGTCTGCCTGGGAAAGCCTGTGGTTTTGTGATAGACTGAGCCTGAGAGGCAGCTGGTAGCAGGGAGTGGCCACTTCGTCCTATGAGGGGATATATTGAAGCATGTGGGAGTAAGAAATCACAGAATTGCTTAGGTTAGAGGCTTAAGATCTTTTAGTCCAGTCCCCCAAAATGTTAGTAAAGGGTGCATGAAGAAAGGCAACGCAGAGGGAAGGGATGATGTAGCTGCTGAGAGACTTGGGGCATAGTGTGAAATGAAAACCCTGGTGTCCCACAGCTGGTGCTGGCCCTCGCTTTCTATCTTCTTTGGAGTCCAAGATGAGGGGCGGTGGCTCTGCCTGAATGTTTTGTGGCTTTTACCAGGGTTTCAGTAGTTTCTTGGGAAAGGAGAGGGACAGTAGAGGGAGAAAGAGATGGAAAGGAGCAGCAATACCCTGAGCAGTTGCAGAGCAGCAGGGAAGAAAAAGGTGCCACAAAGAGGAATAACCTTTAAAGTAGCTCAGTAGAGGTTCTGATGGCTTCCCAGGGTTGATTTAGTGTGTTGTCTTCTGGAGCTGCTGTGGAGTGAGTGCTGGACCAAGACACACCTAGTCCTGACACTGGGAACTTCCCTGGGGCCACAAAGTTGGGTGTAGACCTGTGATTACTCATTGCAGCTGAAAGGCCACCTCTTCTCCTGCATGGTGAAAATAGCTGCCTCCATCCTCCTGCTCCCAGCTTGGAAGTTGAAGGATGTTTTGGGCCTGCAGTCAGGGCGGGTTAGCACACCTTTGAGCTAGTCACCTGGCACCAGTGCTGTAGGCAGTGGGTTTGTGGAAGGTGGATTGCTGTCTTTTCCTAAATGAGAAAAAATACCTTGTTTCTTCTGCTTTGAATTTGAATGATTTATAATATTGCAAGTTATCCTTTTCTCATAAAATCCTTGTAGATTATTACAGTAACCAGTTGTTTACCTTTAGTAATCCAAATATATGTTTATTAATTGTACAGATGTTTTTACTACAGGATTCACAACTGCACATTCCTTTTTTGAAAGATTGCAACTTTTTTGCTCTTCACAAGAGGGCGATAAACCCCTAGTCATCTTTATCCAGCCCTTTTTATTAAGTGATCAGTACGTTACTGTAAATGTTATAAAAAGCAGGTTGCTATCAGATAGCTCATATGTATATACTGATCTGTACAAAATATTATGGCTCCTTTCCTTTTGTTTTATGGGAAATTTAGGCTAGGCTCTGTTCATTTCATGCTACTGTTGATCCTATTGCCAGTAGAAACTAGATGTGGAAAAGTTATTCATAATATTCCCCCAACTAAAGTACAAGTGTTTTCTTCATGGTACAGTTAAAAGTATAAAATTCAGGTGAATGTTAGGTGCCTCAAAAAATGGTGATTTTCAGCATTCTCTTCAGGAGAATTTCCTATAGCCTAAAGGTAGTTCTGTACGTTTGTTTCTTCTTCATAGTGAAACCATCTCTTTGGTAATTAGAATTTTCCATTTCTTAACTTTAATCCTTCGCTTCAATTAAAGTATTTCTTCTCTTGAGCCTCCCCTTTAAGTGCAGTGTTATTTTATCTAGATACAAGGACCACAACTTTAAGCCTTTTTGTGATGGTAATAGTATGGGAGGCTGCCATTAGCACTGTGATTGATCTATTTGTGTAGACAATTTTATAATTGATTAGTACACTTTTATATTTAAAAATATTTAGACATTCACTTTCACATCTATTGTCTCCCTTAAATAGTTTATGTTTTACATTGTATAGTAAGAATAATTTCAGGAGTTTGACTTAGAATAAGGGAAAGAAAAAAGGACACCTGGTTCAGTATACTAAATTATTTTATGCCTTGGTTGATGTTGCCTGAGTTCATTCCAGCTCCTGTGTTTGAAGGAGCTGGATTCCTTCCAGCTCTGAAGTTCCCCAACCCAGCCCATGCAATTTTTAAGCTGTCAGTATTAGAACAAATTCTTAATAATTTACAGTATGGTATGGCCTCTGAAGAATGTTTTCTCTCAGAGTCTTAATATGAAAAATAAATAAATGCCCCAAGTCTCTAGCAATGCACTGAGGCATTTGCTCAAGGTGATAGTACTGTGTCCAACTGAGTTTAAGAGCCTCAAATGATGTGACTTCCAATCTATCCTTTAAATAATAAGACAAGTCTCTTGGGGCTCTTTCTACTATCTGAATTGAGTTATGAGGCTGTCTCAGATAGCTGAGACAAAACCACCTTCATATTGTCTTTCAACAATTCAGCAGTCTTTGGCTGCAGATATTCAGTCTTAGGATCATAGAATAGTTTGGGTTGGAAGGGACCTTAAAGATCATCTAGTTCCAGCCCTCCTGCCATGGGCAGGGACACCTCCCACTAAACCAGGTTACTCAAAGCCCCCTCCAGCCTGGCCTTGAACACACCCAGTGATGGAGCCCCTTTGCCCAGTCTCTGATTACCTCTGGCCTGTGGTAGGAGGGAGCTGTTAGAAAGCAGGGCTACCCTTAGCTTATTTATTTTGGTATTATCTTGCCTGTAACAACCTTCCTAATTCACCTCCACACCCTCCGTCCCACTGGTTTGTGCAGGGGTTGCACCAGTGCAAGGCCAGAGTTGTCCTTCAGAGCAGCACCAGTTCTGCTGTGCTGCTGGCGACTGTAATGCAAACAGGAGTGTGGCTGGGTAGCAAGTGGAGCTTGGGAGAAATGCAGACTGGAGCTTTGGGGAGAAGAGCTTTGTCTTGCTAAGCCTGTTTGAGTGAAATTCATTTCCTAATTGCCAGACATGATCTATGGCCTCTTCCCTGTTTTTCCTTTACTCCAAAGCCAACTGGTTTTAATGGGTGTCTGGCCACAGTCAGTAGTTCCTAGTTAGGAGCTCTGCTTTAGACACAGTCTCCTCACAGAGATTCCCACAGTAGTCAGGCATTTTAGTTAAGACCAAAATTACCTTAACAAACCCACATGACTCTGGTGGTTCACCATCAGCTTTCCTCAGACAGCAGCAGAGTTCTGTGTGCTTCATTCACCTCTCCTCACTCACTTGGCAGATATAGCCCCAGTTCTGCTCTGCACCCCAGGGCATGGAAGTCTTAACAGGGCAAATTCAATTGTAAATATAATATGCTTCACAGTAATGTGTAACTCATGTGGTACCAGCTAAGGAAAACAAACCCTTCTTACCACAACTATGCGTCCTCCAGAACCCCATCCATATGTCAGAAAGATACTGAAGTTATGTTTTTGTGCTGTTATTTAAAGTGCACTGCAGTAATAGGAGAGCAAGTATGCAGACAGGCCAATTCTTTTTATATATTTGCAAGAAATAAAGAGGAGTTGAGAGTGAAAAAGCAAGAGCAAGTGAGAGGTGTTTCCAACCTACTCACGGACTGTGGCTCAACTTTGGTATGTGAAGGAAGTAAGACACCGGTAACTGTAAGGAACAGGGGAAAGGAAGGTGTGCAATAATCCTTTTTTATCTAGCAACTGTAGGAAGAGGTCCTCCGACTTTAGGTAATTTTTTTTAAGTCTATGGGCTTCTTACAGTGGGTAGGATGAGAAAATCATCAAGAACTTGATTTAGCAGTAGTTTCACTGACTGAACAAAACCAGTGGGAAGCCCAGGACACAGCATGGGTTATGTCAAACCAGAAAGTCTTATTTTACCTGCTCTGTTGATCTGAGTCTGGACAGGCCCAAAGATTGTCCATTCTGTAGTGCTAACAGCTGCTTTGCTCAAGCAAGTTTCTGGATACCTTAAGTGCTAACACTGAAGCCATCCTAATGCCATGAATAAGAAGTGTAGCTGCAAGACTGTAAGGAGAGCAGCAAAATTCAGGTGTGTGAGCTCAGTGAACACTGATGTAATCTGCCCTGAACCACACCTCTCCTCAAATGCTGCAGATCTGTGATTGATGGTGGAGAGCTAGGTGATTTAAAGCAAGAGAAGTATCCATACTGTTTGACAGTCAGCACCCATGAAGACCAACCCAGTGTCTCTTCTGCATAGGCACACACAGGTAAGGTTGATATGACATAGGGACCAGCCTTGAGTTTGCTGTGAAGCACATAACAGAGATAGATTGTGAGCACTGGAGTACAGGTTAAAAGAAACATAGGGCAGGGAGGGTGGAAACAATGGCAGTTTGCAAAAAAGGAGGGAACACTTGGGAAAGGACTTGATGTAACGTGGTGGTTTTCAGGGGCCTGCTGCTTGTTGTGCATTAAGAATAAACATTCTGCTTTTTCTGCTGATTGCAGCCAAGGTTGGTGGTGGGCTGATAGGTGGGGAAGCTCTGAGGAAGAACATGCATGTAACAGAGAAATTTCAGATTCTGATTTCAGGTGCTTTGCCCAACTGTTGGCACTCCTTATTTCAAAGAAGGCTTGAGTCTGGAAGTGTGTTTTAGGATTAGAAGTGCTGCCTGAGCTCTACCCAGCTGGCTTGGAGAAGCTTTTGGACACCAATATGCGAGGCAGGTTCAACAGGCTGGGATTTGGCCTTGAACAGTAAACCAGTAACCTCCTTTTCTTCTGTGGAATCAGATCATAGATGTGGATGTTAACAAAGGATTATGGAGCTGTAGCTCAGCTCTCATAAAGAGAAATGGAGATTAGTTGCAGAGCCTTGTGAGCTTGCTTCTTCCCAGCAGCAGAGGGGCATGGACCCACAGGGGCTGGGTGTTGGAATTTCACCCATGCTTCACTGGGCCAGATGACAGCAACTCTGTCCTGGTTTTCCAGCCTGTAGTATGATGCAGTTATCTTACTGAAGGGGTTGAAAGACATAATCAATTGTAAAATGCATTGAAACAGAAAGTGCTATCTCAGTGCAAAGTGGTTTTATCTACTGCTGCACACCCAAAGCATTTAATTTTGAGCTGAGAACACATTTCTTAATGCCTGTGATTTGTACCAAAACAATTGGAAATAGTGAAGCCTTGGGTTGGTGGTGTTGGAACCTTGTTCTTATTGAGGTCACTGGCAAATTCATCACTGATTTCAGCAGGAGGAGGTTCAGGCTGCTTTATCAGAAAGCCTTAGGTAAATATAAGAGTTTCCAAAACTAAGGATATGGGATTTTTGGTAGGCTAAATTATACAGTGCCAGTCCTCAGCTCAGTAGTCCAGTGGCTCAGTATAAGACACTTTATATAACTAATTACTCAGGGATTTATTACCTTGAAATTTTAAGGAAATTGTAAGCTTCATTGCTGTCTACACACAAAACATGCAGAGTGAAGAACGTTTGAATAGCCTAGGGACTTTGGCAGAAAGTGAACATCAGATAAAGTATGTTAATTGAACAAAGGAAGGTAATTTGAAAGGATGTGTGCCATTAAAATGGATTGTATGATCCATGAAAGCAGTTAGAAATAAATAGAGAGCACTGCTCTTGTGGAAATCGAAAAGTGACAGTAGATGGGGAGAAACCAATAGAAAAAAAGAAAGAGAAAAACTCCACAAAAAAAACCAAACCAAAAAAGACCTTATGGATATTTGTGGAGATTTACCCCAACACAAATCTAGTTTAAAATGTATTGATATTTGGGAGATGCCTCTGACAGTTGTGAAGTCAAACAAGAAGTATGGCTTTTGCTCTGAAGAATTTCAGAGTGTATAGATCTGCTAACAATTTATATATCAAAGCAGTCTCCAAATGGGCTAGAGAGGCAGAGCAACAAATCATTTCCAGAAGCTGCCATTATCAGCATTTAAAATTAATGTTAATCTCAGTGTTGCTACAAAAGTGAATATTAATGTCTGTATTTTAAATAAAATCTGATTCTGATTTTTGTATGGGGGCTTAGAACTCCTTGGAATTGGTCTTGGAAATCTGTGCTCCAGCCATGTCAGCTGGAGTCTGTTGAGACATAACTGACAGAACTCTGGAAAGTTTTCTAAACTATATGTACTGACTTGTTAAATCACAGCGCAGTGTTTTGTCTGACCATTGGAGCCCCAAATAGCAGGTAGAGCTAACAGACAGGTGCAGAGGTGACTCTGTTATTAAAAATCAGAATATCCCCCATTTATTTCCGATGTTTTTCTAAAGGATTTGTGCTTCCAGATGCTTTTGTGCCTTTGCATTCATTCCTTATTTTGGAAAGGAAGATCTTTTAATAACGTTTAGCATCAACCTCTCCCACCCCTGCAATTTGCTGCTCTGGTAAAAGTGCTGTTCCTCTGCAAAGCTCATAACATGCTATATGAAATGTCAAGGATGATAAAGCAAAACAAAGAACCTCTGAAGGAAAATGTGCTGCCATGAATATCTGAAATCTACTGAACCACTGCTTTATTATATTTAAATTTCAATAAACGCTTTTCTTAAGATGTTGTGTTTCAGTAGGCAGGGAAATGTTTTCTATGTCAATAGCAGTGTTTGCCTTTTCTTTAAGAAATGTATTCTCACCACAGTGGTAAATCCTACAAGCAAGCTAAAACACAGTTTAGGCTGTGAGATATGGAATGAAATCACTGAAACCTCTCTCTGTGCTTGTTGAATTGCCATTTGTGGCCATGGAACAAGAATGCCTTAGAGAACTGATTTTCACAATGTTTTTACATACATTCGAGTTTCAAAAATAAGAGAGAAGAGAGGAAGCCAAAGCCCTCAAAAGGGTGCTAATGAGCTCCTCTTGGTTTATGTCTTGCTCCAGATTTTATAGCTTCACTCTTAGCAGATATGATATGGCACAAGATTTATTTCTGAGTGCTTATCACTCCCTAGTAGAAAGCATTGAAGTTCTTCCATAAGAATGCCTCCTCTTCACCTCTTCCTTGAGAGCATTTTTATCCGTTTACATTACCCAGAACTATCCCTTGGAATGCTGCTGCGAGGTGGGCAAGGGTTAGTGTGACCATTAATGCATTAAGGTGGGATGCTGGAGGTGTTAATGCTCCACTACCAGCTGTGTTTCAGTGCTGGCTGCCTCTGGTGCCAAAGGACTTCCTTGCCACAAGGCGAGGCCAGCATTGTCCTTCTCTGAAGTCTTCCTTGGTAACTCTGTTAACTCTTCCAGTCACCACTTCTAGTTTCCTGAGAAATCAGGCTTAAACCCTTGTGAGTTTGAAAATGTACTTGTTTTACAAATATTTCCAAATGTAACTGGTTTGCCTTGGTGGACATTTCAACATGTTTCACTTGTGTCTCTTGAGGGCCAATTTAGGAACCAAGTATGAAGACAAGTAAAAGGGGTAGGGTGTAACAGCCCACTTTGTGACTCCATCCTTTGCAGAAAGAGCACTTGAATAATATTTTCAGAATGAAAGGCAGAGCCTCCACTTCAGTTTTATATTCTGCTTATGCTTTAGTACTGTTCCCCTTCTCAACTTCTGAGAAGTTTTGTGTAATTTTTCATCTGAGACAACTGCTATCTGCCATGCAGTGCATCTCCTTTCCAAGGAGGAACATTGTAAGGCAGCAGTATGATAGTATTGCTGCCTGTGTGACATTGAGTGCTGTGGTGACTGCTCAGTTTTGCATGGACTAGAAGAAGGCTGGAGTTGCAGAGCTCTCAAGTCTGCAGGTGGTTTATTCAGTGAGGTTGGGTTGGTTCTCAAGCTGGTTTAGAAGGTCTTTGGCTAAAACTGGCAATCACAATCACAATGCTTACCCAGGAAAACAAAGTTGCTTGCTGTTGCACGACCTAATACATCTCCCTTGGAGAGAATGTCGTAGAGGGAAGTAGTTTAATGAAGGAAGAATGGAAACATTGGAGAATTCTTTGCCTTTTTTTTCTTCTTAATTTCATCTTCCTGTTCTCTGTCTCAAAGTAAACATTCTGTCCTTGCATGAATAAGCTGAATTGTGTGTCAAGACCTCTGAATGTGCTTGGATGGCCTAAAATGAAGAGGCTGTGTCATAGCGAGGTTGAGCACAAAGTTTGTGGCTGAGTCTAAATGCTTCTGAGCAGAGAATAAACATGTTTAAGGAGATAAGAGGCCAGGGATTTTAGCATGCACAGTTGTGCAACGGCATTCCAGCTGCTTGTGCTTCATGAAAGAGAAAAAACAATGTAAAGAATTACCAATATCCAGTGACACAGTGGCCTAATCAAATTCCTCTGAGCAGATCCTTGGTACAGCGTGGGTTGAAATCTTACTGAGATAAAGCAAAAGCAAATTGCTCTTTTTGGCTGCAGTGTTGCAAGCTGGGTTGTCTTATCCATTTGGGAATGTCTCATGTCGCAGGTGCAGGAGTTCCTATCGTGTTTTCTGGAGAGAAGCCCAATAAATTATTGTGCAATTTCTATCAATAACCAGGAATACTGAGCACTGTGACCTTGCCTTTCTGAAAGGGAGACTGCATCCTCTTGTTCCTACACATTGTGCCAAGGCGGTCATGACACCAGCGAGACTCTTTAGTGCTGCTGGATTGCAAAGCTGCTGGCTTTTGGGCTAGCACTAGTAGTCTGCCACTAGCTGCCCAAAACTGCACCAAAATTAAGAGGCTTCATAATTATGAGGAGCATGGTCATGCTTGCTTCTATCCTGCCCTACTCACCACAGAAGTCTTCAAGGGGGAGGAATAAGCAGATGCCTGTGGTTGCTCTGCAGTTCTTCAGTGGAGGTGGTGTTCTGGATCTGGTGCCTCTTCCCGTGGCAGCTCAGACTCCCCAGCTCCCACAAGTGCCCCACAAATTAATTAGTTCGTGTTTATAATGTGCCTTGACGTGGAAAGTGTTGTTATTCCTTAAAGCTCTTGAACTACTCCTTGGTATGAAGATGCAAGTCTAGTAGGTTTTAGTTACAAAAAATACATACTGAGAAACACAATCCCATTGTCTGAATTCCAGTGAGTTTTTCTTTGTGGTTTCTTGTTGCCTTACAGTTGACTTTTAAAAAAGAATTAAAAAAATAATAATGATCACATCCTTATTATTTATTTTTTTTAGAATGGATGTTGCCTGATGTTAAGATATTTAGATTTATTCTGATTTTATTTTTAATTGCATACAGAGCTGCTTTCATTGAAAATATTTAGACTGAGGAAACCCATGCCAGTAGGCTGCTTTGGTATTTGTGCTCAGCTCTTCAGGAAATTGCTTGTCTGTCTCTGCTGCTTGGCTGTAACACACTTAATGAAAACAGCTTCTTGTTGTTGTTGTTTTTTGGAGTAAATTTGGTGTATAGACTTAGGAAAGAAAATGCTGCCGACTTCCTAAATAATTATAAGAAAAAAAAAAAAGCGTAAATCAATTTGTATGTAAGCTGTATTATTTCTCATTCATTGTGTTGCTTTGCATCAAAAGCCTTGGGAAGGTTAGAAGTAGGTTTTGCTGTGGGCAAATGATGTAGCTGATAAAATGAACATGGATTAATATGGAGTAATTGACTGTATGTCTATTTGAAAGTTATTTATTCCACATGCAGTACTGCAGGTTGATGAAAGCAAGAGCTTCCTTTTAGTTCTTCCTCTAACGAGGAATCATTTCCTGGGCTCTGGGTCTCACTGGAGATTGACAAGTCCAGACCACATGCATGTCTTTGTCTGAAAAAGTGGACATAGTAACACGGTGGAAGTACTTTTTAAAAATTAAATATTAATAATTGCATTATTTAATTTATTCTAATTTAACTTGTGAAAATGTGAAGTTGACCTTGTTGGATGCTTTGGTTCTAGGCTGAGCAGTTGTAGCTTCTGTTTAGGGGACCAGGGCTAGCCCAAGTTAGTGAATATCATGGAACAGAGTTGCTGTCAACAGGCTGATGTGAAGCACTTTGTAAGAATCACAGAAACACATCTGCAGTCAATAACCTTGAAGGGTAAAGAGCATTATGGACAAATTAGTTGAAAGCATATTCTGTATTGGATATGAAGTTCTTGTGCACATGTATAAACAGGGTAATTCCTGGGCTCTGGAGGTCTGATACAGGGTTTGGACAGACAGCTACCAGGGCTCCTATGTTTGCACGTAGTTCGTAAACAGCGTGATTTGGAACCCAGTCATGTCCTGTGGTTTCCTCATCTCCTTCATGGTGGATGAAAAATAAGCTGTCATTCATGGCATTGTGGAAACAGAACTGCTTCAAAAGACAGTCATTGGATGTGGTAAATTCTCCATTGTTTATAGCCCTTAAATCAAGAGTTGTTGCCTACCTAGAAGTGACTGTGATGGATATAGCAAGCAGTGGCTGAAATTTGGGGGGACATTTAAGGAAATCGGGCTAAACTGTCCCAATGTTCCTACAAAAGCAGTACTGAGCATATGCACAATCAGAATTGTATGTACTTCTTTGTTTCTGTTGGAATGAGCAGCTGCTGTTCTAAAGCACTTGCAGGGGAGGAGGGGGCCTTCACTTTAACCCTGCTTTCCCCAAAGTCAGCATGAGGACAGGGTTATTTTAAAGCACCATGCAAATAGGAATGAAGAACATCCCTCCTTTATCCATCAGGCAACACTGTTTTGTTTAATTCTAGGTCATTTATTTTTCCCCTAACAAACAAGAGAATCTTGCATTTTAATAAACTAAAAGCGTGTTTTTGGACAGCCACCAGTACTGTGAAACAGGTGAAGCTGCTCATGTTGATAGTATGCACCCATCCCACTAGGGGAGTGGAGAGGTCTCGCCAATACAGATCAGATCGTGATGGATATTAGACAGTAAGGGAGAGTAGATTAGTCTACATAAATGTGAAGTATTTAGTGGTATTCTGCAGCTCCAGATAATGAAGTGTCATCAAGGCACAGTTAAATTTCTGTTCGTTGACAAACATCTGCTGCAGTAAAGAGCCTGCCAGGAGCATAGTCTATGTTTGAATTGATTTTATATCCTGATAACTCTCCATAGTTGTGTGAAACATGCCCAAGTGCTGGAATGGATTTAGTAATAATTTATCTGTTACCTTGTCTAAGATTTCTCCTCTGTGGTGATTCCCCCACTTGCCCTTGCAAATAGCAGCAGAAGGAAGACCTCTGCTTTGCCCCTCTGACAACAAAGAACTTCATCTCAGAGTTTTGAGCTGTTTGAGTATTTATTTTATGCTGTCAATACTTAGTTAATATTTCCATGATGCTTGAAGCTTTGCTGCCTGCCCAAGTGCAGTGGCAGCTGTGAAAGCTGTTTGGTTGAGAACAATAATTTTTCAAACTCAAAGTGTAACTTTATGTTGCTGCCCCTCAGGAGCCGACAGCGAGTGCTGTGATGCGCAGGGTGGAGTGACATGGGCCAGGGGAGACCAGTGCTGGCTTCCCAAGGGAGAAACGCAGCCATAATCTCTGGGGAGATGAGCCACATGACTGATTATCTCAGATATCTCTTTACTCTGCCATTTCCCTTGCTCTTTTTTGATGGTCATCCTCAGGGCCTCTGTACCTTTTTGTTAATTGTGTAGAGTTATTGACTGGTGGCTCTGTGCTTTCATTGTTGGTTGGAGCCTCCTCTGCCATTCTCCAAAGACATGTGGTAGGGCTGTGAGTGTGCAGCAGTCATTGCTCCTGATTCCTCACTGTATCTATAATATTCTCAAGCACACAAAGGTATTTCAGTGTGTTTTTACTGTGATGCCACAGTTGTGCCATACCTTTTATTCATAGAGGCAAAGGCAGGCTAATTTTCTGTTCTCCGGGCTAAGCAGTTGGCATGCTAGTCACATGCCAGAATCTCTAAAAAATGACTTCCCAAAGGGAATTCCAGAGTTAAATAAACAGTTTCATGTGTGAAATTATACCAGAGAATTGCAGTAAGGTGACCAGTTAAAATTACATTCAGGTGGTATCAGTTTAAAGAACAAAGAATTTAACAATGTCCATGTCTGGAAAAAAAGTACAGATAATGGGTTGGAATATAACTAGTGGATGGCTGAGGCACTGCTGAGCTGTGGGTCGGAGCAGAGGTTTCCTGGCAGCACACTGAGCTGCTATAAAGAAGATCTTTGCTCTTCAGACTGGCAGGAATTGCTGTGGGGGACTTACCTCCTGCAAGGAGGAAATGCCTTGAACCCATCTCAGGCACTCCCCACCCTCTCCTGGCTGAAGGCTGTGAGGCTTTGGATGGCTCTCCTCTTCTGGCTTGAAGGGACGGTCACTAAAATGCAGAGCCTGAGGGACATAAGGAGGAGGGAGGGACAGGCAAACCCAAGGAAAAAGCTTTCCCTAGATGAGTACAGAGAATATGTATGGTGGAGTGTATGTAGCAGAGTATATATGAGAGCCATGAAAGATGGTACAAGAGTTCTCCCTCTCTTTAAAGAAATGCCTTTGTAAATGCATTTTCACACTTACTCCTCAGAAAATATGCTTTCCTTTTGATGTTTTAAATACCCTTTCTCTTTCTGAATAGTTTGGTATTACCCCAAAATAACAGACACAAAGAGAACAAAATCCTGCAAGCCTCCTGCTTGGCAGCCCCATGCTGTGCATGGAGGGCTGGAGAATACAGCTCTTTTCTGTGCTGCCTTTGGTTCACAGGCTTGTTCTGGGGCCAGGCTTTGGCTGGGAGGGAGGAGCAGGTTTGGGCTTGATGAAGGCTCTTTTCATTAGCTCTCATTGGTGGTGCTCCATGGAGTGGCTGCTGCAGTGGTTCATTTCAGCCTGCGAGTGGCATTGTTTGTCCGGCTACTGGGCTGACAGGCTAGTTTATCTGAAAACTACCTAAGTGAAGTGTTTCAGAACGGCTCTTTCTTTTCAGATGTTTGCCTGTGACAGCCTGTTTGCTGACTCTGGAAATGAAATCAACTAGAAGCAGTGCTATGCCAACTGCAATAACTCCTCAGTTTGCTCTAAACCCATCAATTTGCAAAGCCACTTCTTGGCACTAGAGAGGCTTTTCTCTCCTTGAACTTCAGGAATACTTCTAGTTACATCCACATTTCATAAATGCCCTTCTGAATAGCTGCCTACCTTGGGATTATACATAGGGGGTCTAGTGAGGACGCAGCTTATTTCCAAGCTCAGGAGAAAGTAGGACTGTGTAAGTCTCATGAACTTGGGTTGTATTATTTCCATTGTAATTTCTGCAGAGAATCCTGTGGTGTTTTCCCAGTGTGCCGTGTGGTGTCTACAACAGCTCAGCTCCTGTCGCAGTTATTCAGGACATACTCTGTTATTTAGAATATAATTCATAAGAATTTTAGCAGTGACAAGCAAGGGAGCTACGTCTTCTAAGAAGATGCAAGTAATAAAACAGGGGTTTTATTTCTGGGAGCTACTTCACCTGCTGCAGTTAATTTTACTCATGTGTCTTCTCAGTGAGAAAATGGAGGAGAAATTATGAATAATTTGCTAATCACAATATTCCAGATATTTCCTATTGGTCCATTTTGGGTGATTTTTCACTTTTGAAAAACTAGAATGTAATGCCCCAAAGAGCATGAAACCTTTGAGCAGACAGTTTTCTCAGGAATGCTAAAAGCTGCCAGTGTGCCCTAGAAACATAATATATTTTAGCAATATTTATTATGATGTTAGTTTTAATTTTCAGAGACTGCATCCAGTTTTGCATGGCTGGAATTTA
Organism: Brachypteracias leptosomus; assembly: GCA_013401335.1. Taxonomy (NCBI): domain Eukaryota; kingdom Metazoa; phylum Chordata; class Aves; order Coraciiformes; family Brachypteraciidae; genus Brachypteracias; species Brachypteracias leptosomus. Next base: position 809,985 of record VYZX01019091.1, on the reverse strand, counting down.
TGGACCAGAACTTTTAAAGGAGTAGAATTATTTAAAAAGAAATATTTTCATTTTTGATGCAAGGAGGCCCTGGGAGGCTTCAGCATCCACACAGCTTTCCATTTCAGGAGTGTTCTTTTCTGTTTTTCCAGGAACTTTTCACATTCCTGAATCTAGTTATGGGATTTTCCCCTTAATTGAATCCAGGCTTAAATGCTGGAGTCACACTTTCTGTCAATTAGGGCAAATAAGTTCTCTGAACTCATTTGGTGGGTGCAGATAGTTTTTATTTCGCACTGTCCGTAGTACTGTCTCTCCTGTGTATTTTTCCATACTCGTGCAAAGGATGCTGGGATGTCCAGATTTTTCAGCTTTCCAGGAAGATCACAGGAATGGTCTGTTGGGAAAGCTGATTCGATCAGCAGTGGTGCTCAGCTGGTGTCCAGGGCGGGTTTCTGGCAGCGGTCAGGCAGCAGAACTAAGTAACGCAGCTTTTCGCTTTGGGGTTGCCCGGTGTGTGGTTCCCTCTGCTCAGTGTGGCACTGGTGGAGGCCATGGCTGCACCAAGGCAGGCTCAGGTGCCAGGTGTACCCTAACTCTGAGCCTGCTTGCAGACAGACATCTGTGTGCCCTGGAAGGATGGTGTACTGTAAATAGAATATACATAAATATCTACACATACTTATTAGGATAAATGTATAATAAAGTAGTTGGCATTAAAATTCTTATCTGGCCTCTCTGGCTCGAATACTTAGGTGAAACTGCATTTTCTGAACTTGAAATCAAAAGTGGAAATGAAGAGTTTGTGTGGCAGATGTGGCTGAGATTTAAATGGGAAAGCTCTATTTAAGCTCATGGTTTCACTAAAACACTAGAGCAAATTAAGCACAGAATCTGCTTGTGGCTTCTGCTGTCTAATATTTCCTAATTTTTCTGTCCATAGTAGAGAATTTGCATGCAGAAATAGTATTTATAAACAAAAATACTTCCAGGTGACGTGGTCTTCTTTCTTAGAGTAGATTTGAACTGACTTCTCCCTGCCAATACCTTTTTTTGGTCCCAGTGTCTAGTTGTTTATGTAGGAAACAAAAACTGAAAGAACAAAACAGTGAAGAGGTGGTAAAAGTGCAGTGAAACCAACCCAAAATCTGGCAAGGCCAGGAGTGCTCTGATATATTATGCATTTCCTCAAAGGGCTTGCTTGAAGAAAAAGCCAGTGCACAACCTGAAAGCTGAAGATCCATTAGGCTGTTGCCCTACCTTTTGGGTTGGAAATTTATTCCCTTTTAGTTTCAGGATGTTCCTAGATTCAAAAATACTGCATGAAGGTGAGAGGAACTAGAATTTACCTATTTGAGCCTAGAATCAAGCCACAATTGTACACACAGAATCAATGACATGAGGCAAGAGATTGAGGACTGGGACAGTGCTACGCAGTGCTGCAGGGAGGCATCAGAGTCTAGGAATGGATGAGAGGCTTTATTCATGAAGAAGAGAGTCCTACAAATAAGGATTTTAGAAGGGTATAAATAGAAGTCTCTTTGACCACCTGGGAAACAATAGAAAAAGGATTTTTAGGGTAGGTCCTCTTCCTTCATACTTTTGAGTTGTTGCACAGGAGAATTGTCAGTGGCCTTGAAAAGTACATGTTTCCTAATGGAAAAGCAATGCATGAAAACGCAGGAGTTTAATGAGCCTTGCCAAGTCCTCAAACAGTGAGTGATCAGCCTCTCTCTTCAGAGGGCTGGGTTCAGCAGTGGGTGCAGTGGCCATGGAGAGAAAGCAGAGCAGCTGTCTTCCTTTCACACGTGGGTGAATTGCTTCAGCCTGGTTTGTGTGACCCCATCGGCAGCTGCTGTCCCGTGGCAGTGAACTCTGCTGCTGGGGGATTCTGCTGAGCTCTCATTAAGGGACTTGGGAAGGAGAGCAATGAGAGAGGCAGTGGCCAGAGCTCTGTTACCAGTGCAACCACACAAGAAATGATGTCTCTGTGGCTTAACTAACTGTATGATGTGACACGCGATGGGAGGCCTGCGGTTGGATTTCCTAATTCCTTGGCTAGTGGTGACTAGAAACTGTGCAGTGGAGGTGCTGAGTCTTCAGCATTGCCTGGCACCCAGCTGCAGGATGTGAAGCTGCTTTCTAGCTTCAGCCCTTTTGGCAGCAGTGTTATGGTTGCTGTAATAGGCATAGGAAAGACAGAATAACGCTATGAAGTGGTCCAAGGTCAAAGCAGTGGTTAGGGACATGGAAACCAGGCCCACTTGGATAGCTTAACATTGTGAATTCCTGTCTTTTGGGAAGGGGAGACCACCTCCAAATAACTCCAGGGACAGACTGCCAAGCTCCAGGCTAATCTAAATTAAAACAATTATCCTCTTACAATTTAAGTTTATTTTGGCAATGCTAGCAAATTCTTAACAGCAAAGCAAGTGAGTCACTCAGTAGTTCTGAGCAGTCCCAGAGGAAAGCACTGGGCAGTAACAGACAACCAAGAGCTCAACAGTTTTGTGTTTGGGCACCCTCTGGTTCACTGTGCAGAGCCTGCAGCGGGGTTAGCTGAGGAAATGCAACCTGGGTGACCTGAGGCCTTTTATTCTTATCTCCCTGTTTCAGAGTGGCCTGTTGGTTGTCTGCTGGAATCTGAGCCTGTGCGTGGTGAAGCAGGTTAAGGCTGCTGGGCATTCAGGCAGTTGGACTAAATGATACCTTTGAACTCAAATATTCTATTCTAACATTAATATGAAATTCTTAATATTAAATAAGATACTGTAATATAGCCATGGGCTATTTTTCTATATGTGCACACATGCAGGCATGTATTCAATACATAATTTTAAAAAGCTGTTATATATACTTCTAAATATTATATACATTAATTTCATAGCCTGAGGCAGTTCAAGGCTAGAAGAGAACATTGGTTCGCTTAATCCAACCACCACTTGGTCCAGGCCAGGATTGTTTTCCCAAATATGCTGTATTGACACCAGAAATAACATGTCTGAGTAATGGATATTCTTCAAAAAGGCAAGGGGTCTTGATCTGAAGACATAAAAAAACCCCAAGCAAACAAAACCACAAAACCCCCATCTCTCACTTCTTTTGGTAGCCTGGTAAACATTGTAATACAGTGAGCATTTTTTCAGTCTCTGCTAATTCCTAGGCAGTGGTTCATTCCACATCTTCCTCCGTTACTTTAAAGAGTTCTGAGATAATAACAGAGGTTCTTAATATTTGTGTCCATTAAGGAAAGGCTAATTGGAGACCTTATTTAAAAACATTTTTAGTGGAATGATGATGATGAATGGATGTTGTTAATTGTCTTGTTTATACTGAATATACCTGGAAAATGTGAGCCTGTTCCTGTCCTTACTACAGTTCCCTCCATTGAAATACCTTGGTACTTGCTGAGTGTTTTACATAAGCAGCCTGGAACAAGTGTGGTTCCCTTTGCAGGTATAAATCTCTACATTTGCAGGGATCCCACAGAGCCCAGGCCCTGCTCATTTGTTGGCTTCACCTCTTCCAAAAGCGGAAGAATGTTCATTCACCTCGTCTTTGCTGCTGAAAACCATGCATGTCTGAGTTTGTAAATAGAAATAATTTGTCCAGACTGGGCCCACAGGACCTGCTTCCTCCTGATGTAAAGAACAGCACAGTTACAGTCAATTGCTTAGATTTATGGGGAACTGCGGCTCTGTAAAATCGTGACAGAATAGCAGGAAGAAAATGTATTTTTAACAAATACAGAGTGTGGTGAGACACAAACTGTTAAGCGTGATTCACAGTTCAGGCTGCTGTGCCTATTAAGTATTTAAGCTCTGGCATTTCACTCTGGCCTTGGCTGACTCTCTCTGTATTGTGACAGAGCGGTTACTAAGCCGCTGCCCTTCCCTCCGCTGGGGTGGAACTGCCTGCTGGGTGCACACAGCCTGTCCTGCTCACACTGCCAGGGAATTGCCTTCAGAGTGCCTGGGCTCCCCTGTGCACCATGGCTTCAGCCCTACCCTGGCACCAGAAAGTCCTAAGTGAGCCTGACTTCAATTTAATAAGACTGTAGAACAAGTTAGGTGAGGGTCTCATAGAGGTGTGTGCTGGGTGTTATATGGCTTTGAGATAAACACTTGGGCTCTTAGCCTTTGCTCCTTCCTCTGTAAAGAAGGTGGATAAAAATCTCCAGGCAGTGGCCTCGCTGACAAGGGCACAGCCTCAAGTGCCCAAGAGAGGTGAAAAGAGCAGGCCTGAGGAGGATAATCCAGTTCAGCCAAGAGTCTGGGGATCACCAGAAATGTCCATAGTGTTGGGGCAGGTCCGAAGTCAAATAGGGAAGCAGTTCAGTGGGACAGATGGGCATGGGACATGGCCAGGCATAGGGAGAGCTACAGGGCTGCTCAGGCAAGGACTTTCTGTCTCATAATTAACTCGTTACAAACAGGAAAGAAGAGGTACAAAATCATTGAGGAAAGGTACAATTTCTTGAGTTTTGGCCACAGGAAAAAGAAAAGTATCCCTAGCTGCAGAAAATGCATTAAAGGAACTGTAAAGTTTCTTCTCTAGGTAATATCCTGGAGGTGGAGCAGGTAGTTTCTGGGTTTCAATAGAGAGGTTTTAAAAGTGGCTGCCAGCAAGTGGGATTAGACCCAAAGAACTTTTCAGGAAACATTTCGTGACTTTGGACATTTTGCAGGTCAAATGTGAAAGGTTAATGAGAAGGGTCAGTATATTTCTCCAACTCTCCTGACATTTGTAGGTGATAACCTGGCAAACGTTACAGTTCATGAACAGAAACAGATGTGTTTACAAGTGACCTGTGGTAAGTTTAAGGTTGCCAGTCTGAAACTGAACCCAAGTGTGAGGTGGTTTAAAGGTAGAAAATTTAATTCTGGTTTTCTGCCAGTGATGTAGTCATTGAAGAGTGGTTTTGCATAGGCAAGAACAACACAAGAAGCTGAGCAGAACTCCTTAAACCCACCAGATATGCGGAGTTTGGTAGGATTATGATCTTATTGTTACAGAAGGTAAGCTGCTAGATTTGCCAGTGTTGCAAAACATACACGTAAGGTGCAGATGAAAAGGAAACTCTTTCAGTCATCAGCAGAAATGTGACTTAGCAAGTTCAGAGCTGAAAAGGCCCATTGCAAATGTTTCTTTAGTCTATGTTTCAGAACCCTTCCGTATTAAATACAGATGCTAAAGCACACAAGTTGGGGCAGTATTGACACAAGAGCTTCAAAATCTTGAGTGGATGGTTATTAAGGATGCTTAAACAGTTAGATCTTAAATTATCTAGGGAGAAATTATTGCCACACTCAAAAGGAACTCCTGGCAGTCACTAAAGCCACAGAATATTTTCAACGTTCATATAGGAAGACGTTTATGGTCAGGGCAATCCTGAAGGTTGCCAGGCATCTGTAAAAACTACAACACTAACAACTGCTTTGTTTTGTGCTTTATTTTGTTGAGTCTGGTGCAGGACTATTCGGGAGGGCGATTAGTGATTTCTGGAAAGACTGAGGATGCTCAGAAGGAGATAAACAGTCTTTTCCTTTGTCAGAGGTGAAAATAGTACTGGTTCATCCAGGTGAGAATTGTCTATAGCAGTCAAGAGCTTCCTGAGGTGGGAATTACATCTGGATAGTGTGCAATGGAAACATGATTTAGCAAATGCAGCCACTTTAGAAGTGGTGTCTTTTCAGAATACCAAAGTAAAAACTCTGCTTAGAGCAGGAAAGCACTGAGTGTAAATATGAAGTTGTAGATGGCTTGAGATGAAACCAGTTGATGATTGGCTCAGGTATTAGTTGGTTACTAGCTGGTTCTAGCAGTCGTGGACTCAGTGTGAGATGTGTTGAGAAGGATTTGCACAATGCAGTCCATAGGGTCTCACAAAGCATTTTATGTGCATGGAGCTGGAGGATATCCTTGGCCAAATAGCCTCTGATCTCCTGGGCAGGAGTTAGGTTGTAGATGTGTCTCTTGAGCTTACATTCCCAGTAGGATACATGTACTGCTGTATCTGGGCTGGGCTGAGGTAGCTGCTGCTAAGGAGGAAGAGTGTGGATCACAGAGAGGTGTGTGTAACAGGTTCTGAGAAGGCAGGGGGCTTGCAGAGGTGTGGGACCATGTCATCTCTTTAATGGAAACTGCAGTTACATCTTAGAACTATCAGAGAAAACAACCTAGGTTCCTACAGAAATCCAGTGTGCAGTTACATACTGGTGCAATACTGTCTGTCTTTTGACAGGTATTTCCCTGTAACATGCTGAATTTCTAATTCCAAATGATACAAGGAAGCCTGGCCATGAGAAGTGTTGACAGTGTAATTTGATTTTATTTGTATCATTGGCACTCCATGTATGGGACATTCTTTTCTTGTTTATTTTTTCAATAAGAAACATTCCGTCAGATTGTGAAAAGAACATTTTCTGTGGCCCAATGCATAAGCAAAAAAAGCTAACCAAACAAACCCCCAATATCATAAAGAAGAGAAAAATACAAGTTAAACAATAGTACTTGACTTTTATGTATAACGCATTGACTTCAAAAATCTGAGTCATTCCATCCATATAAACAAGTTATATAGTAGTAACAAAGTGCATGAAGCAAATTGCTAAATTTAACTAAGGTATTAAAATAAAAAGTACTTTAAAACAATACTTTAACACAGTTTCTTGCCATGATTCCATCATGCATCGACACAAATCAAATCCTGAGGCAACCTGTGCCTTTGACAGTCTTTCTGTATTATCATGTAAATAAATGGAAGTAATGATCAAGGTCGCAAGAGGGTGAAAAACATCAAGACAAACCATCTATTTATAACAGAATTGTATTTAAAAAAAACAAAACTCAAAGTGCACTACTGGTATGTCTCGTTTGGGATGTGTGTAACACAGGGGCTTGTCCAGTCTCCGGGGGTTCCAATGCTTTGTGTGAGCACCAAGGGAATAAAGAACGATGATGTTCCATGACTAGCAGTACTATAGCTAGCAGGAGAACTGAAGGATTGTACCAGAATATATACGTAAACATCTTTGGTATGCTGAGGAGCCAAACACTCTTAAATTATCTGATGTGTACGGTACTGGTACTTCATGTCTTGGTGCCAGTACCAGACTGGTCCAGTCATCAGCATTTAGGTCTATTTCTAATTACAGATAAGGCATATAACAGAAAAGTAAATATTTGGTTATTAATATCTCATACAGTTCAGCAACCCAACCAGTCAGAATTTATCTTGCCGATTTTAACAATCTTCAAACTCTTGTCTTCCATTTGTAGATAGTACTGATCTTTGAAAAAATAGGTGTATCCTGTGAAGGCAGATAAAAAAGCATACTCAGGTTATGGAGCACATGGTTCTTGACCAAAGCTTTTTCTGTCTGTTCGATTTCATGAAGTTTAATGAACTGGGAGACTTATTTCCCAAAATACTTATGCACAACAAAAAAGATTTATTAAAAAAAAAATCTAAAAATTTCCCTCCTGAAGAAGAGAGGTCTTATTAATGGAGCCTGAAGTCAGGTTACCATTTTGTGAGCCAGGACTTTCTGGGAAGAGATGTTTGCTGGCAAAATAGATGTTGAGAATGTAATTGAGTCAAGCCTCATGTGATACCAGTGGTACTTCCAGAGGTTTATGCATATCTGTGCAAAATATGAGGCCATTTAAAAGCATGGCCCAGACTCTCAGCTGCAGTTGGTAGGAGGTTAAAGAAAAAGAGCAAAACACGACCCATTTGTGCTTGTGATGTCTCATACTGGGGTTCTGGCTGTGTAGTGCAGTGACTGTGTGCTGGTACTGGGGAACCTCCGGAGCTGTCGAGGAGCTGGGCAATGTCCAAGCCATAGGGACTGACCTGGGCATACCTTGTGGTGTTAGCACACGCTGTGCAACAGGCAGTGGGTGGCAGGAGTCACTTTAGTCTCTATCTCAAACTACACTAGAAGAAGATTTCTCCACAGAGCTCATTTTCCCCATGCCCAAGTTGGAAAACCAGCATGAACTCAGATCTGAGCCTCAGGGCCATGTCGATGTGGAAGTGACTCCATCACTGATGACTTTCCTCCATGTCCTGTCTGACAGCTGTATAGCAGGGTTCTAGACCTGCACAGCTCAGCAATGGAAAGCAGTAAAATGCTTCTAGGCACTTAAGACAGTATATAGCCTTTTAAAAGGAAAAAACACACACAAAAAGGAAAGCATCAAGGAAGAAAAGATGTTTCTTGCCTTGTTAAGCTTTGCAAAGTGTTCAGGAAGGAAGTAAATGAGGAAGAGTAGTAGGAGATTTAAATTAAAGACCTCCATGAAAAGGGAAATTAGTATAAGTATTATTATTATTAGATTTGATAAAAATATTCAGAAGAGGCTGTATTCCCTGAATGGTTCATTTTAAAAAGCTTAAACTGTGATTAGTAGGGCATTTATCAAGTGATATTTATTAAAAATAGACAGAAGAGTTTGTTTGAACCAGTAGTTAGCAAAGCTGAATGGGAATTTGGCTCAATTTGGCTCCTACTCCCAGAGCACAAGAAATTCAAGCCTCCCCTAAGTTTCATGGCAAACAGGTAAGAGAGGTTTTTAGGGACTTACCACTGTCACCCAGCCCCAGGACAGCATCGAGGTTATCTGGAACACCATTCCAAGAGTCAGCAATGAATTTAGGGGATGCAAGCTCCATTTTCTTCTTTTCCTCGTTGTACCTTAAGAAAATAATATCCCTGCATTACTAATCTGTATTAACTGTTAAAATTTAACATCATTTCTCAGGGAGTCCTCAGCAAATGTGACTGTATAAAACAATCAAGTTTAATAACTGAGATTGTAACATTGTTTCTATGTCATTATAATTATTCCTAGCTCCTTTAAAACCCTGTGAAGTTTTATACCTTTCCTTTTGGAAATGCAATTCTTGCTGAACACTTTCTAAGCAAAACCCTTTTCAGAAATACAGCCTTAAAATTGCAGTGTAATTCTAGGAAAGGCAGCAGCCAACATGTGAAGTAGCAGCTTTTCATGTCAAATGGCTATCTTTTTAAAACCTTATTTGAAATAGGCTTGTAGTCCATGTAATTGATGGGTTGCTATTAAATTACTAATTACTTTCTCTAACATTTCATTAAAAACCCCTGTTATTTTCATACAGTCTTTCTCTTGGTGATGATGACCAGATAAGTGCCAAGCTAAAAATATGCTTTTCTTTTTTGGGGAGGGGGGGAGAAAAAACCAACCCCAAACCACAGCAGCTTTCACAATCTGTGCTTTAAAGATGTAAATCCACCTCACTCCTTGGCAGTTGGATCTAGGGTCCTTCAGCAGTGAGTGGGTCTGTCTGTATCCACACTGCAGGTGATCAGTTACTTCATTTACTCTGTGTGCTTTCCGCTGGAGAATGCGAGGACAGATTTGTGCAAAGCCAGTGTTACCCTCCTGCTAACAGGTAATCCAGGAGCTCCCTTGCCATCTGTAGGGAATAAATGTCCCAGAGATGCAAGGTCCTTGAGAGTGCAGATGGAAGGAACAAGACTGTGGCCTGGTTTTCCCATTTTTCTGGTTCATAGATGGAAGTGCTGAGCAGGAGGAGTGGAGGTGCCCTGAGGAGTGGTGGTGACATGGGATATAGTTTGAACCAGGCTTCTAATGCATGGGAGGCTTCAGTCATGCTGGCAGCACCTCTCCAGGAGCAGCAGGCTTCAGAGAGGTCATCTTTGACTAGTACTGGAGGCAGGGAAGCATTTATGTTCTTGATTTCTCTTTATCCATGGCTGTATGTATCTCAGGTTACCTTTCCCTCATTGCTGTATGGAGCTACTTGGGCTATATCCAAAATTACAGTAGTACAAATGAGCAGTAGGTTGGTCAAAATCAATTTAAATGATTAATTAAGATGACTTACTATTATCTAGTACCTTGCTGGGAAGCTTTAGAACTTCAGCTGTGGAATCTGAGCCAGCTTCTCTTCCTCTCCCTCACAAAACTTCCCTCTGCTTAACAATCTTGTTATAGTAACTCTGAAATAGCTTGGGGCTGGAAGGAGTGAGAGGAGAAGGCTTCCAAAAAACCCATTTAAAGTAAATGTGATAGTGGCACAGGAAGGACTGTGGTATGTAACTATTTTGATTCCATGTGGCAGAGTCCTTGTATGAAATAAAACACGGATAAAATAAACCCCTTACTTAAGGGTTATAGTGTCTGTGTTAAAACAAATGCTTTTTTTCTGAAAGAGTTGTTAACTGCTTGCTTGCTTCTTGGCAGAGATAGAAATCACTTAAGCTTATTTTGATTCCTTACCAAGAAATCACGCATTGTGCAGTGACTGGAATTGATAAGGTACTTTGATAGAAATACTGCCAGTGATTAGATTGGTGAATTACTTGGAGGCCCTGGAGTAGAGTCCATCAAAACAATAGCTGGTCCAGAGGAGCCCAGCAGCCTTGCTAACTCCTCATCTGTAGGTTTGGGTAGGAATCTGAAGTATTGCAAATGGCTGTGCTGGAACAACTTGCAAATGTCTAAGATGGTCTCTATGAGATGACAGTAAAAAATTAATAACGTTCTTTAGCTTTTAAGTTTTGGGATTTTTTTTTCTTCAGATAATGGAGAAGAGTACTGTCCTCAAAGTAATTGAAAGTTATGATCAAATGGCAACTGTGAAAGGGTATTTTATTTACTTACAGGAATCCACAGCCATTAGGATGTAATAAAGACACTTATCCAGTTTGATCATAACATGAAATTAATGTTCACATAAAATGGACTTAATTATACTGAGCCCTCCTTTGATGTTTTTTATGGAACATCTCTCAGAAGGAACCCTTATAGCTTGGAGAATCATTTAGATTTCTGGTGGGTGTTTCTGATGTTTAACTTTCCTCTAAATTGTCAGTGAATGGTTCAACTTCCAGCCTGTTGTGAAATATCTGCATTCCTGAAGTAGAGTCCTGTTCCTGGAAGAGATGTCTGATGGGGAAAGCAGGAGTTCCTGTGTCTGTTTTATTCTCCTGCCACAGGCAGCACAGGGGTAACTCACCCAGCTCCTCAGAGAACCAGAGTGCCTCTGCTTTTTAAGGTGAGCTTTTGTGCCAGATCTTCCTGCCAGTTATGATAAGGAAATGTTGTTAAGTACAGTTAGTAGGCTCTTCATCAGGTGTAATGTGAGATACTTGTTTCTGCCATGGTAATAACCTTGAGACATTTTAGGGACGTTCCTCCTCATCTAAGAGTCCAGGATCTTTCCTGGGTAGAGTGTGGGAGCAGGTCACCCGAGTTTGCTGCTTATGGTGTTACCATGTTTTGTTTCTCATAATGTCTTTGGAACAGGAACCTCAGTGCAAACACAGAGTTAAACACATTTGGGGTGTTCTTTGCAACAAAAACTTCTCTGAGCACATACTGGAAACATGAAAAGGGTTGTAGAGACTGTCAGAATGAATTGAACCTGAGATCTTTCCCAAAGTACCAACAGATACACTTCTTGTGGTTTGTTCAGATCTCCTCAGTGCCAACCCTGTTAGCAGAGCAAATGTGTTAGTGGCTGGTACCTGAGCTGCTGGAAGGGTTTGCAGCCATCCCCAGCGTGCTGTGCTGGTCACGCTGCTGTTTCTTTTACACCCAGCAGCTCCAAACCTGATGGCTCAGTGAAAGGATTTGAAAGGCATTTTGGTGAGTCTTTGGCTTCAAATGGCTGCAGATGAGCTCATTTTTAAGCAATTCCTCTCAGGATTTTCTCCCAGCAGTTGTGAGCTGACAACAGGGACAGCTTAAGCTCTCTTAAGAGCCTGAGGCTGACGTGGAGTGGTTGCTGGTACATGGAGGTTGAGGGATGGGTTGTTAGTGGTGAGCAGCCTGACAGAGACTCACAGATATCCTCCTCCATTGCAGGCTGGTTTCTTAAATACACACTAGTTCCCTGCTGCTGTGCTGAAGCTCTTTGCTAGCCATACTCCCTGGTCCAGCATTCTGACTCACCACTGCTGTCAGCTCTCTCCTGGCAGCCCTGGTTTTGTATTGGCAAAGGATGAACACCCTGGGTTTGATTCCTGACCTTCAGGGTGCAGTCAGCCCTAGAGACACAGCCTGGCTAACAGCAAACCACCACCACTGCAAGGTGTCTTACTTCCAGTATCTGTCTCCAGCAAAAATGTACGTCTTCTTGTTTCTGCCCCAGTTGAAAGCTGCATCAACACGTTGCACATCAGGGGGTAGTCCCAGGCTGGTGAGTTTCTTGGGATAGCCCCTGTCCAAGTTACTGGCTGAATAGACCCAGTACTCGTTCCCTAAGGAGGGGAGAAAACAAAGCAAACACACACTGTTTAGTAATCAGTTAAAGAGGAGTATTTCTCCTTTTATGGTTTGTTACGAGACTTCATCACACTGACTGTACTGCCAGTTTTTCTAGTGTTTCTCCAGCTGTGAAGTGGTAGATGAGTGCGGGTTTACTGGGAATACCATTTCTGCTTGTGCTGCCTTACAAGTGTTGCTTTCCTCTCAGCAAAAAACATCACCTCAGCGTGCTTTTGCTTCCTCCCTTCTTAGCTGTCTCATTTTGAGGTAGATGCTGTCTTAGTGCAGTTGGGGCTATGGTAAAACAAGTAGTTAATATTGGTCATTTTTTGCATGATGAAGATGGTCTGAAACCAGGCATGGGCACCTGAAGGTCAAATGCTGAAGCTCATTTTCACACTCCATTTGTTTTGTTGAGTGATTTTATTGAGTGATGAACAGGAGGATTTTCTGGAGTTCCTGTTTCTGCTGTCTTTTGTCATACAGCATTTCCTAATGCCTCTCCAAATATGTACTAGTGGAAGATGTACCAATATTCTGTTCTTTACATGGAGTTGTAATTTACTTTGGAAATCGTAAATTTCACTGAAGTCACTGAAAGCCATTCATAACATGGCATTTCTTTGACTGTGTGCTAGTGGGAAGAAAAGTGAAGCATTAATATGGCAAAAGTGTGAAGTGTAGCATTTGAGTTCCCGAGAAGTTACAATTTCACCATTCAGGAGCAAAGGGCGGGTTTCAGTAGTGTAACTATTTTAAGATAAATGAGTTACACGACTTTCAAACCCATCTTTCTTTGTTTGAGAGTTCTTATTTATTTATTTTTTTTAAAAGCAGGTTAGTTACATTTTCCAGGAAATTAGAGGGAGAGAGGTTTAGGTGTAATAGGGTAATATATAGTATATGCAATATTTAAAGTGTTCTGGCTTGCCTAAAATAAAGCTCTTCTAAGCTTTTCTTTTTTCCCCTCCATGTAAACTGAAGCAAACGCCTCTGAGACATGTGGAATAGATTACCATTACTTTTTCCCCTCCTGTACAGAAAATGTACAGCAGCATCGGCCATATGGCTTTTACATGATTGGAGATGTTTAGTCATATTTTTAGTGGATGCTGGAGCCCAGTTTTTGCTGGCTCAGTTTTTCATGTTGAAAACAGCCTCCCAGCTCCACAGATTTGGCTGGTGCAGCTGAACCATGTGTGTGCCTTAGGATGGCCAGAGGTGTGCTTCCTGCTACCTTCCTCTCCCGTGGAGACACCTCTGCCTGATGAGCCACCAGAGTGGGAGGCAGTCTTTGGCCAGAGAGGAGGAGACAAGGAAAGGAACGAGGGGGGAAAAAAGATCTGATCTTCTGGGGCAACAGTCACAGAAACAATAGCTTAGAATGAGAGGAAACAGAGGGAAAACAGCAGTGACTGAGCAGAGCTCCCACTGTTGTTGCTTTTTGTTTTAAATCATGACTCTTGGTTAGTCTTGCTTATTGAATGTATCTTTTTAGGTGCTTATAGCTCCCTTTAGTTGCAATGGAGGCTGAATGCCGTTCAGAGTCTTCCAGATCCAGCCTTTACCCTAAAATCCTCAGCGTGGGGTGTTTGAGATCTGTTCCCCCCACTGCTGGCTACACTGGCTCTTAGGCAGGCCATTCCCTGGCCCACTTACAGCTCAGAGGAATGCTGAATGCTCAAATGCAATATCCATGCAAAGGGCTACTTACATTTAAAACTTAAAAAAAAAAATACCTGAAAAAAATACAGCCTTCTCGTCCTGAGGGGCCTCGTAGACAGCATCAATTTTCTCTGGCAGGTCAGGCCAGAATGTAGCAACAAGAAGAGGACCTGTGGGTTTCCCTCGGGGGTTTACAGTCCTCCACATGAATCTGAGAGGAACAGAAAATTGTACAAGTGTTACAATGAGCTAATTCAGCAGCACATCTGCTTGTCATCATTTCTGGCCAAGGCCACAGGAGTGTGCATGCACACGCACGTGCACACACTTGGAACTGTTCTCCTGCAGTGACTGAAAAGCCAAGTCATTCACTTAGGAGCATGTTGCTAGAAGAGCTGGACAGTAAGCCTCACGCTGGACTGGAGGTGGAATTGCTTGCACTGATTGCTTTAGGATTCCTGTTGCCTTTTGTGTTAGGGCAAAATGTGTTCTGTGCTTTGAGTATAGAAATAAACTCATTTCTGAGGCATTTAGCCCATCAGAGCTTCCCTGCTGTTGTCTATGGAGCATTTGACAGAGGCAGGGATTTGGATTCTGTGAATTGCTCTTGCAATTACTATTGTAGTGGCTAAAAGTTCAAATTTAATAACAATATATCAGACAGCTTGGAAGTGAGCTTGGCTGTAAAAGAAACTGCTCGCACTAAAAATGTTCATTAGAGAAATGCAAAGGGTAATTTATTGGCTATTTTATGTATAAGTAGGATCATAATTTGATTTAAGCTTTAAAAAGCTGTTACTATCTTTAAATGGCAGAGCTTTGTGCTGGAGGCTTTTGGTATTAAGGATGGCTCTCCATGGAGCAAGCATGGCTTTGTCCCAACAGAACATGGTCATAAACTGAAAACTCAGCAGGCTGGTAGAATCACTCTTGCACCAATCCACAGCTATTAAATTCTCAGCTCAAACACCTTTTACCATTATTATGTTGGTGAAGCTCGAGGTGCTACTGGCATCTTACTTTATGCAGAGTATAAATAGACACTACCCATTCCTACCGAGAATTATTATACCTTGGAGAAATCCAGGATCTGAAACTGAACTTTGTTTTGCCTAAGACTTGGCAGAGCAGCCCTAAATTCATTTCATAAATTGCTGTGTTTTCAGCAACAGAAGTTTGACTGTGAACAGAGCTAGCTAAGGCAAATAAACCATTTTAAAATGCATTTGCAAGTATGATTAGTTGCTGCATACTGAATTATGATAATCTGCAGTGTTTGATATGAGGAAGAGTACAACTGACAAGTGCATTGATTTTTTTTGTTGCTTCATTAAAATATGTATTAATTTAACCTGACATGGTATTCATAATTGACACAGCAATATGTTCACTTACTCTCATTTTGCATACATGTATGTGTTTTTAACATACACAAAGGTATCTCTGAGCATCAGTCATCATAGTCTTCATTAAAAAAGAGGCAAAGAATAAGGCATTTGGCTAATTTCTCATGCTGTTGATGGTGTTTATGCACATATGAAAGAAACACTGTAAAACATAACATTTTCTTCAGGTTTCATCTCTTTTTAGACATAAAAGCAGGTCCAATACGATATGAAATGGGAATCCATATAACAAATCTTTCTAACACTGCTTTCATCAAAGTACCTCCTTTAAAAATCCAAGTTAGAGAATTCTCAAACTTGGACCCGATTTTTGGCTGAGTCAGCACTAATAGTTACTGTCTGCATGAATTCCAGGCTTTCCAGAGCTGACAGACTCGAACACGGGGTTTTTATTACAGCACACATTTGAAGGGAGCTGTTAAAATGGTGGGGGTTTCTCAGGAAACGGGAGACTTTTGTCAAAACTGAATTGTCTTTTCTTTTGGTTTTGAATTGGGTAGGAGGTTGGGGTTTTTTTCTACTCATATCATTGAGGAAATGGTGAAATTACTTACTTGGCTTTCTAATTTCACTTTGAGCATCTTACAATGTTTTAAGTTGGGTTAAATTTTCATGTTAGCTTATAGACAGGTTTAATACTTTGTTACAGTAAGTATGCTTTAACCTACTCAAGATTTGTAATTATTAACATTATCATTACCATTATTACTACATGCAGCTATGTAAAGGGACCAAATCAATCATTTTTAATGATTGGTAAACTTCAGAAGTTTGAATTTGTGTTCACTCTCAGAACAAACCTGTGAGACTCGGGCACTCTGGCTGCTTGGAGGACTCTGTGGCCAGAGTGGAAAAGCTCAGTTGTTCTCTGTGGCCAACAGCACCTCCAGTAATTTCCTGTGATTTTCTTGGTTGAGAGGGGAGGGAAAAATAGTTTTTTGAAAGAACTAATGTGAACTGACCTCCTTTTTGCTGTTTACTCCTTTTGCCTGTGTAATCTGACAGTTGGATGCTACGGGCATTTTCATGAATCATAAAAGTCACCTGATACATGATAGACACTTGTTTTGTGAATTCCAGAAGTGAGTCATAATGCTGCTGGGGTGATAACTTGGAAAGCTGCAGACTGAGAGCAGCACAGCTCAACACTTTGCTGCTGCTGCTCACATGAGCTAAAGTGTGAGTCCCTTTGGACAGATTGGTTTGATCTTTGCATCGTTCTTCAACCAACTGTATCTGAATGCCAGATACTTCCATTTTGCTGGGATTATATAGAATACTGAATCACTTTCCTGATTTAGGAGTAAACTTCAAATTATTCCTTGTCAGATAAAGCCTCACTTGATTATGAGTTTACAAAAGCAGCAGCAAGGTGGAGGTCTGGCTGAAAACTAAAGCCTTCAAGTGAGCAGAAGAGGATCAATATGGTGTGAATACTGTGGAACCTGGAGGGGTTTTTACTGCTGTAGGAGTATGTTTTGCCTTTTGAAGGCTGAGGTGATGAATGCTTTAGCTCTCTGATTACTTTAGGGGCAAAAGTGGGCGCTGGTTCTGGCAGACTCTTTAGGGCAGGGAGATGGGGCCAGCTCTGTGCAGCTTGGTGGTGGAAGGGTCCAGTGCCAGTTTTGTGTGATCTATTGGTGCTGGGGGCCCTTTCATGGCCAAGAAGGGCTGTTTCTTACTATTAGGGATCACTGGATTGTGAGGAATCAGCCTGGACAACAGGTCTTTGGAAAAGGACCTAGGGGTCCTAATGGAAGCCAAGTTGACCATGAGCCAGCAGTGTACCAAGGCTGTGTTCTTTAACCATAAGTCCAGAGTTTGCCAGCTCTTTCCCTTAGGGTTGAGTAGGACATTTTGCTGTTTCTGAGCATGCAGCAGATTGTGCCTGGTAATAAACATCTAGGTTTTGATGAACAAGTCTGGCAGATCCCTCCCCTTGAGGCCCCATGGGTAAGCAGCTTATCTCACTTACCTGTCTTTGAAGAAGAACGTTTCTCCTCTGATTTGAGCGACTCCATCAAAGACAATGTCGTGCTTGCAGAGCTCTGGGGTGACAGGGCCGAGGGTGGGGCGTGGGCCTGGGCCTGGCCCTGGTCCGGGTTCGACATCGGGCGATACTTCTGTGGATGGTGAACAGAGACACTGCGTCAGCCTGCCCTGCAGTGCTGCCCGGGTCACACACAGCAACCACAGGCCCTACAAGGGAATCGTCTGGAGATGGTGCTTGAAGGAGAACAAACAGGGTAAAATGTTTTCAGAAGAAGGATGGTCAAGTATAGCTGAGAAGGCCTCGGTTCCCAGTCCTGCCTTCATCTGCTGTGTGGCCTCACTGCAGACACTCTGCCTGTGTCAGTGTCTGTCCATGATGAGCCTGTTGAACTTTAGAGGTATTCAGCAGTGACTATACTGGGTTCAAGGGTTAACATGACAATTTTTATTTTACTGGCTTCTAGAAGGAAGAGAAACTCATTTCAAAGTCCTTCTGTTCAGATTTATCTGCAGCTGTGCTGAAGAGATGTCAAAGTGGATTTCTCCTCTTTCTAGAAGCACCAATGTTCTGCAGGTTACAAAGATGCATTTTGAGCCATTCGTGTGATCTTTCTGCCCTCATCAATAATCAAAATGTGCTCTCCAGAACATGCACTTTGCCAGCTGCTTTCTTTTGGTTTGTTTTATTATTTGGCTGCTGCTGTATTGCCTTATGAGGCATTTGCCTTTCTTCTTGCACATCAGGGTGATTTACTGTATGAAATAGAGTGTACCTGTTTTGAAGTAATAATAATGGAAGAAAACAAAGGGTTCTTTGAATACTTGCTTTGTATAGAAAGAAGTTTGTAAAGGGCTATATTAATTCTAAAGAGGCAAGAAAGATAATTTTGTCTCAGGTTTTGAAGTGTGCCTTGAGAGAACTGGGTGAAACTCCGAACTCTATCAAAGATACGCCGTGTGAGCTTAGAAAATGCGCTTAACCTTGCCTGTGTCTCAATTCCCAGTCTTAATTAAGGCAGCTAAGAACAAGGAAAAGATGAAGATTCAAATCAGATTTTTGATAAAAAGGTGTCTCCTGTGGTAATCATTTTGGTGTATTTATTATCATTTCTGAGGTGTTGAATACTGTAGAATATAGTCACTTACAATTAGGAAGATATCTCAGTAGGCAAGTGAAAAGCACAGAAAGAAATGGTATAGGTTTTCTTTGACTGCTTAATTGACTGTAGTATACTTGTGCCTCCAGAGGTAGAGAATATATGCATGGAAGGAACTTTAGTCATAATAATATTCATGCGTTTTACTAAGAGTATCTGTGGAGAAAATAATAAATTTTAAAGATGTACCAACATAAAAATACTTAAATCCGTTTTTTCTCCAGCAGCTTGCCAAATACATTTATGTCCAAGGAATTTTCATCTCAGAGTTTGATTATGGAGAGTTTTGGAGCTCCTGTTAGTTCAGTAAATCTGAAATGTGGTATTTGAGTGGAGTAGGAGCCCTGGTAATAAGATGAAGCAAGCAGGGAGAAGGGAACAGAGGATAATGCTGACATTGCTGGTATTGTGCAGTATGTAATCTCCTGTAAGAGCAGAGTCCCCAGTCTCAACCTGTGCTGCATGCTTTTCTGGGGAGTTCTGCTGGTGAGGGGGGACTTACCATATAGTTCCTGGATCCCTTTGATGTCATCCTGAGAGAGTCGGAAGTTCTTGGTGTAGGTGTAGATGGGGGCCATGAGAGCTCCTGGATCCTCAGAGTGCTCTAGTCCCATGGCATGGCCAAATTCGTGAGCCGCGACCAGGAAGAGGCTGTATCCTAAACAACACAGCAAGATAGCATTACCTGCTTGCAGCTAAACAGAAGTGTGCCACACAGCTTATTCACAGCCTACATTGTCCTTGCTGCCCACCAAAAATCTCCCAATGATAGATAATGAATATTAACAGGCACATGAGACATCTCTTCCAGAGCCATTAACAGAGATGAATGTCACTCATATGGCCACAAATGACGTTTCATTACAGAGATTCTAAAACCCCCTATAGCTGGTATTTGCTGCTGCCTCACGTGCCAGTGACTTTGACACAGTCTTAATAATTCTGGGAAAAGAAAGGAAATGTAGCAAATAAAATCAGACTTTAAGTGTGGAAAAATTAAACTTGCAATCTAGACCTCAAATCTTACTTTCTCTCATGAAATGGCACACAGTGATAAACAGGTCGGTCTGTCTGTGCCTGTGGACAGAGCCTGGATCAGTACTGGTGTGCCAAATACTGTTAGGTTAAAAAAAGGCTTTTATCATAGGGTGACATGTTATCAGTTACGCCCAAACAATCTCTGAAATTTGGCAGCTGTTTTTGTCCTAAAAGAAAAATCTGAATCTAGCATTTGTTTGCAAATGTGTAAAAAGCCTTTTGCTATATTTAATTATACTCATGTTACAAATAAGGACAAAGATTAACCAAAGTAATTTTGAATATTGCTATTCACCATGCAAACTTTATACTGACACTCTCAGGTTTTTAAACATGCTTTTCATCTCAGCAGTATCAGCCACAAATGCATTTACATTTAGCATTTGTTTGTAACTCGGACAATATCAGAGTATAATCATAGAATGATCTGGGTTGCAAGGGACCTTAAAGATCATCATCTAGTTCCAACCCCCCTGCCATAGGCAGGGGCAATAATTATTACATACTTATGAAATATTATAGTACTTGTGGAAGAACTAGTACTTTTAGCCTTACAAAGGAAAACATACATTTATTTATTTTTATTCTTATGCTTTGGAGGAATATTGTGTCATCATAATTTTAGAAACTCTGAATGTTTGAGGTAGAAGAGCTCTGGAACTGCCTTTAACAACAGCCTCACATTTAACCGTAGGAGTTTTGCCCAGGTTTGGGGCTGGGGAGAGGTGCTGTGAGCAGACAGGAATGAACCCATGGTAGGTGTGCTGTCACCAGTGAGGTCAGTGTGCTGTAGGCAGTGTGTGCTCTGCCAGAAGGGGTTACCTTGGTCTGGACAGAAGCCCCACTTGCGGTCGTCGTCGTAGCTGCTGGTGGAGGCACACCAGAGCTTGCCGTCGCTGCGCCCGGCGCTCGTGCAGGACTCGTACTTGTTCCCCAGGAAGATGAAGGGGAACACACAAGGGGCTCCCTCCGAATTCCCACCAACTGTTGACATGGCTGTGGGAGATAAGCACAGTGAGAAGGGGATCCCTTCTGTGAGATGAAGCTGATGTGTCTTCTCCTACACCACACATTAAACCCAGAAAGCAAGCAGAAAATCTGCAACCCTCTTAAAGACGTGAAGAGTAGGATTAGAAGTAATATTTGAAAAGAAAATTGTCTGACACTGGCGAAAAGGGAGAAGTCCAGGCACTACCATTGCAGTGAACCTGCCAGTAGCTTTGGTGGGAGTAGGAGTGAGCCCTGGACTCGTGTTCCCAGCTCTGAGAAAGCAGCAGTTAAGTGTTCTGGGGGACAGGATTGTGGAGCAAGTGTCCTTTGATGGTCTCTCCTGGTGATATTTTAAAGTGTGTTTCAAACAGGCAGGTTTAGTGTCAGAAATATTAAAGGGCTGTTGAGTATTCACCTGGTTAGTAGGTGTCCTGCTGAACTATGAGCTTTGAAGTTAAAAAAAAAATCCCTAAAGGTTCAGAAGAGGAGTAATATCAAATGAATCGAGGAATTGTTTTATGCTGACAGCAGGGTGCAATTTAAAAGCATATGGTTTTAAACATTGTCTAAAGGAAAGGATATGAAACATTGAGGACTTCCTTCCTTTCTTTTTTTTTTTAACCAGTATTTTTGCAAAAACTTGTCAATTTTTCCCCTAAGTGTGTTCTCATCTATGTAGGATATGGCAGTAACATGGAAGAAATAACGTTTGTATGTGCAGGCAACAAGTGTTTTCTAGAGGGAAGAGGCTGTAATGAATTTTAAAATTACAGTCTAAAGTAGGCATCATAAACAGAATTTGCAAAGAATATAAAACTTAGGATATATAGATTCTAGATCTATTGGTTCTTTTCTTTGTTGAACTATTTTTAGATTTTTCTCTTCCTAACTGTGTAACAAGTTATAATGAATTTGACCCTTTTTTAAAAAATTGAGATTTTTGAACTACCACAGGTAACTGTATCCTAAAACTGAACACCTGCTGAGCTGTACAAGGCTATACATTAATTTTCATTCCTTTATATAGTAAAGCTCAAGTTAAAAAGTATAAAAAATTGTGAGGAAAGCATAAATCTATTTTCTTGTCTAAACCGTTTCACTTATTTCTTTTGAATTTCTGAAAAGATCTCTTAACTCAAGCCTGTCATACTAAACAGGATTTCTTTTTTCAAGTGTAAATGATGAGTATTAAGCTTAAATACTAGTCGTGCATTCTTCCAGCACATGAGACATCTCTTCCAGAGCCATTAACAAATTGTGATCTAATTGTAATTATCCTGCACATTTAGCGCTGTGCTTCAGTGCCATTGGTGTGTCCCTGAGGCCCTCGGTGTGCTGTGGGATGCTGTGTCCTTCACAGAGCTCACTGCTGCTCTACTGGCTTCCTTGGCCACCTCTGCTGAGTTTGTGCCTAACGCCTTCTCTGTGCTCTGGTGAAGGTGTGAAAAAAGAGACTTTTGTTGCTTAAACCAATGACGAATTAGACTATGTTATGCAAGCAGCATTTTCTGTACCAGTCTCTGGACAGAATCCATATTTCTTATCTCTGTCGTAGTCTTCAGTGGTTCCACACCATCGGTATCCATCTGTCCTGCCTTCTGTTGTGCACTGGTCATAGGATTGGCCTTGGAATTTAAAGGGGAATTTGCAGGGCTGCCCGTCACCATTGCCTCCCATTGTGAAAAGTGCTGTAGGGAGAAGGAAAGAGAGAAATGTCAATAGGCAGTGCTCAGTGTGGACAAGGATCACTGTGTGCTGATGGGAATGTGTGAAGGTCTTGGCAAAGGTTAGACGGCCGTTGGGTGTGGTGCAGGTCATGCTGAGAACCTCTGTTTACACCAACCATAAACTGCTTTGGCAAGATAAACCAAGGGATGTACAGTCTTACAGGTTTATAGAAAGGAATGATTGACTCATCTAATGAACGAGGAATTAAGGAAATTCTACCAAGCTGTTTGATTGTGGTTGGAATTGTGTATATCCTTTATAGTCTGCCTCATAACATAACATTAATAGCCCTTCTGGAAACAACATTTAGAGAGAGGATTCTGAGAAAGCCACCCAGGTTCTTAGTGCTCTGCTGTTCATTTACTTTGCATCAGAAATGTTCACAAGAATGGCAGACTTTGTACAGAGCCACAGACAAGCCAGATCAGCTCTTCCTAACAGCCATCAGTGTACATTTTGAGGTTTTTTTAGATGCTGATAAAGCATGGAGTTAAAATCAGGGAATAACTCATAGGCTTTTCCTCTAGGCTTTGCTTCTCATTTCTGTGGATCCCCACAGCTGGGCTCAGGCACTCAGTAGATAAAGTAGGACAAACATGTCTCCTCTGACACAGCTGAACACTGCAGGCTTCTGACTTTGGCTTCATTAATGTCCCTGGAGTTAGTGTATTGGTCTCCTAGGAGTGGTTACTGTCCATTCACATACAACAAGGCCCTATGGCTCAACCCTGAGGACCAGAAATCTTATGCATGAAGCTGTACCAGTTAAACTGAGTCAAGAGGTGTGGGATCTGGTTTAGGATTTTAGTAACCTTTCTGGAGAACCTAGAGGAAGACAGATAAAAACTCCTATGCCGATATTTTAAAAATGTATGTCCAAATTGAATGCCATGAAAATGCAGGTGGCTTGGAACATTTTACATGTGGTGAATCTGCCTGTGTCTTCTCTTGGCTTTTGTATCCAAGGGAATCCTCAGTGGTAAGACTGTAGGACCAAAGAGCTGTTATAGCCTCAGTGTCTTTGTGTAGGATTGGAGAGGTTTGGCCTTTGCTTAGTCTGATACATCGATGGGAAGAGACATTGTTTATGAGTGTGCTTCACTTTTAGAGTAGTAATTAATAAAAACTGAAGACCTTTTCTGGCTGACGGGTGACTGGGAAGAGTTCTAACGATGGGGTGTTGTGACACAGATGATTCATTTTCCTTTTCCACTTAAATCAGTAATTGGCCTCAGTGTCAGGGGCATGAACCAGTGAGTTACTGAAGTAAGTTCCAGTCCCAGGAAGGACAGAACTTGGAGCTCTGCAGGCCTGACTCATGCACGTGAGTTTGCTGAACTTCTGGTCTGGCCAAGCTCTCATCTGTATTGTTCTACATCCTGGACATGGAAGTGGCCACAAAGAGAGAGGTCTTATCTCTAGGCAAAAGATAATTGCAACACATGCTGTGACTCCCCAAAAGAGCAAGCTGCAAATGTTGGTGTTTGTCTCAGATGCTGTGGTAAATTAGGAAACCTGCTTTAACTAGGACTGTGGCTATCACGATTGGAAAACAGATAGAATTGGAAGGCAAAATTAAACTGAGTTGTTTAGATGACTCATTTACCACATGAGCTGCTCCCAGCTCTAGATCTGGCAAACTTTGTATTTTAATAGCCTTCTTTTATTTGTTTAAATGTGGCTACGTTGCAAAAACCTTATGGAAACTCAATCTCTTAGTGCTTTGCACAGAGCCTTTCTGAGTCACAGTCAAAATGCAGGTTTTCATTTTGCTTGAGGAAACATCATATGATGGTAACAATAATGGTTTATTAAGTTTTCAAATCTTACCCTCCCCGCCTTAATTAGGAAATTTTTTGCTTTAACGTAAATGAAAGTTGGACACTAGGTGGATTTCCCCCAAAACAAAATGAAAACTTTATTTACTTGTAAGGGGATCTTAAAGGGCCTGACTCTTGCTCTGCATCATGGTCAGCTCAGCAATTGAAAAATCAGTGAAGACTGGGTGATGTGAGAGCAGGTTTAGACTGGACATTGCTAGTCTGTGAGCTGTGGTGCACTGTTGGCTCTTCCCAGAATAATGAGCCAATTGTGATGTAAGAAGACCTCAGGCTGGAAGGCTACTAAAAGCCCCGTGGCACAGCTCCGAGGTGGAGGTAGTTACAGCTTCATGGGGGAACTGCCTGGGAGAGCAGCTGAGCAGCAGCCTACAAGGACTATGACCAGAGTGGGAGATAGAGGCAGAGTACAGATCTCAGTAACATCAGGTATTGGAGGACCAAAGTTAGGAGCCTCAATTCCTGTAGTGTCAGTGGAGTTTGGTAAAGAGACTCAAGATCCCTTGGTCCCATATGGCAGAGGAGAAGTTCAGCACACCTAGGTAAGGTTTGTGTAGTAGGTAGGTAACTTTCTGCTTTCCCTGCTTTGACAAATGATAGTTGAATCAGTCTATAAAATTCAGGTACAGATCTGGGATAGACTTTGAGGAGCCTGGTGCATTACACAGCTTTGGAAATGTTTCCAGACATCCAGTGTGGCTCTATAATGAGAAAAATTGAAACTACCTTCAGTGAATTAAATGGGAAACACTGACAACTAAGAATGTTGCCCCCAACATAGACTATGATGCAAATCCTCCCTTATCTGGATGTACTATGAGTTGGGTTTCAGCAAATGGTGCCTTGGAATACGGAGCGAACAATGCTGCTGCGGGTTTAACAAGGAACATCTGTGCATAGCGGTTCAGGGATCTTGCGAAACAATGAGATCAGAAACAAAGGGCTGGAACCCTTCTGTTCCAGTGCAGAAACCTTGACACACCATTTCCAGGAACATCAACTCCCTGAGAGTGCTTCACTGCTGGTGTTTTTGGTTGGGTACAGCTCTGGGATTTGACAAAGGGATCAGTCAGGGTATGTGGATCTTGGTTTGTCCAGCTACCTCTGATCCAGGCTTTGTTCCGGCTATAAATGACCATTTGCAGTATTTGAAAGAAATAAGCCCAATTTTGCTTTTTTCCAGCTGCAAGGATTAACCTGAGGGAGAGGAGATTTAGGGAAAGGTGGGGAATGAAGGAGATGGCAGAGTTTTAGGAAAAAATGATTGTGCCCTCATGTGCATGTGCACGATATAATCTCCTGAGGGAAATATTAGGCTAAAGTAGCTACTTCTGAAGTCATGTAACTAATGACAGCTTTCCTTAACTGAAGCCTGTTAAAAGTTCACATTCCTGCTTGATCGTCCCCTATAGTTGTATAAATAGCTGTGACTATGGTAGATCCCAGCTCTATAATGGGCAATTAGGGTTTTGTAAATTAAAGAATAGTTTTATCACATTAGGGCTAGAAGACTGATATGTTCTACAACAGTTCATCTCCATAAACCACTAGCATCCTGATACAGAAGATTTGTAATCTTCTATTGGAAACTGTGTGGTCTTGCAAATGAGAAATCCTCAAAATTTGTCAAGCAGGAATCCATTTAGTGCTTGGCCACAATAGGATATCAGGGAAGTTTTGAACACAAGGTATCAGAACACTTTCTACGAGAACCTATCTGTCATTTTTTGGAAAATTACATGTACTTAACTGAAGTATACACATTAACACACACACATGTAGTTTTACAGTACTCCTTGAGGCTTGCTTGGGCCGTGTCGGGCTCTGCTTGTGCATTTTTCGTCTGGCAAACCCCTGAATGTATCTTGTTTTGTTAGCTTTGCATCTTGAGCATCACTAATTTTCTTTCCACAGTCTGCGTTCTCTTTCCTTGTACTGGCTGCATATAGCCATAACATTAGAAAGAAGTTAGTACTGTTGTTCCCAGCAGGGTTAGCAGGAGTCCAACAAAAGCTCCAGTGGTTTCTGTTTCATTCTTGTTCATAATTCTCATTATTTGCTATGACCCAGCAGTAGCCAGCAGGAGTTTTAGAGACCCAGGGATGGTGGCCTGGTGCCATCAGTTTAATCAAAAGCTGCACTGTGTAACAACAGCTTCACCTCTACACTGAACACTGGCCTCATCTTCCTCCTTCCTGCCCCATCAAAGCCCAGCAGGCTCTGTTGAGAGTAACCAGCACCTTGTCTGTGACTCGGTGGCACCTTCTCAAGATGGAAATCTGGCATTTAGACCCCTCTGTTTTGAGGACGAGAACTTTGACTGTCTGGATGGGTCGACAGGCCTGGGTCTCTCTCCTCCCCAGACAGGGACACCTCTTTGGTAAGACTTAGGGCTCCAACTTTGTTGAACGTTACCCAGAAATTACTAACTCGAGCTCGGTTTTTACACTGAGTGTGTTTATCAATGGCAATTCCAAACCTGTTCTATTTGTCGCTTTAACAAGTTCCCTGGCTTTGCAGCTTTGCAAAACTGTCTCAGTGAGAGTCCTTAGCAGGGCTCTGACACAGGCAAATGCTGACTCTGACATGTGGCTGCACACCCATAATCCTTAGTCATAAACCATTGCCCAGGTCTGGGACTAAGGGTGGATTTAGTCACATCCAGGCTCCTCCCTGAGAGGAAGTCTAGAAAGCAAGGGGGTCCACCAGAAAGGAAATGGACGAAGAACAAGGAGAAGTGGATGGGCAGACAAGTAGGGAACAGTCGACCCAGAAAAAGCAGTAGAAGCAGTGCCCTACTTACACTCGTGGGGACAAAAGCCGTATTTGCCATCTGCATCGAAGTCCTTGGTTGTGGAGCACCAGAGGAACCCATCGTTGCGTCCCGCGTCCGTGCAGCTGTTGTATTCCTTGCCATTGAACCAGAAGGGGAATTTGCAGTACTCGCCATCTGCGTTTCCATACTTCACTCTAACCACTAGAAAGGGAACAAATGCAGTGGTGAAATGAGCCACCAACCCATATAAAAAATACAGCTTTGGATGTTTGCTTTTCCTGGACGATACCGGGATAGAAGTGCAGTCTGAGTTTCCACTTTGAAATTCAATATGTGGCTGGTCTCTATTGGCAAGATGATCATAGCTGAAATAATAACTGGTAATTTTGAAAGAATTACATGGGTATTACTCATGGTGAAGTGTTAGAGTGAACAGTCCTTAAAATCAGCCCGGGAAAATATATATGTTGTTACTATGGTAAGGCAAACTTATAAACACGCTGTTAATGCATTTAGTAATTTTGTTTCTTTGGTAATATGGTCTGAAATGTTCAGTATAGTTTGAAAGGTTCCAGGCAGCAGTTGAGCGTGAGCTGAACGTGCCTCGTGCCTCATGAACCACTTTGGTATTTCTAATTTGGCTTGAGAGATCTGTGGCTCCGGGGGATAGGGCAGTAACAGAGACACACCCAGATCCTGGGGTTTAGTTGTTTGTCACATGTAGTCTTGAGACTACCGTACTAGTGCTGTGATATATGTTAATGTGTAGGTAATTCACTTATCCACAGTATTTCTTTGAATGATGGTAACCAACTGGATGCCTGTGCAGTGTTTCCAGTGACACAGAGAACAGTTTCCTCCTGTTTGTTGTTAGGCAGGGCTCCATCCAGTTGGTGCAGCCACTGCTCAGTGCTTCTGCTGGAGTTAAAAGAAAGCCACGCAGAAGGAAGTTGGCTGTTTTGATATTAAAGTTCAGATATTTTTTCAACTGGAGGATGGCTGAGAAAACAACTAGAATTTGAAAGGAAGGGCAAACATGAGTTTGCATTCTTATTCTAAATTTTCTAAATTACAGTAGAAGAATTATAATTAGTACTACATGAGTGTGCCCAAGGCCAAGCAGAAAAAAGAGGTTTCAAATACTAATACTTGGTCTTGTTTGTCTAGTTCAGGTGGTATTCTGTGGACTTCAGTTGTTTTCTTCTAAAGCGTATGGCAAGCTGCCTGGTGAACATTCTTGGGGATGTTTGATGGCAATTTTGTTTCAGGCATCAGCATGAAGGACTTACATTCCATTTGGTTTTGACAGATACCATGAGTATGTAAAAATTCAGGTAGATGGTTCCATATTTAACAACTGGAGCCACAAGTTAAGTCATCTTAAAAAGGGTGTGTCAGCAGAAAAGTCTGCCTCTTACAAATGCACTTCAGGAGGTTGTGGTTTGAATCCCTAAGAACTGAAGTATCACAATTGTAGTTGTGTCTCTGTACTTGTTCCACAGTTCAGGAAGGCTGTGCAGCATCAGGCCCATTATTATTTATATGTTTCAAGGGGCAACAGTAGAGGAACAGAAAGGGAAATCCTAAGCAACATTTTTTAGGAATTACATAAACATTTGGAAGAGAATAATTTAAATTGTATAAATTAAATTTCACCTCCTGTCAATGAAAACATTGAGTGCAGTGCCTGAAGTGGCATTAAAACACAGCAGACAGCAGGCTAGCTGTTGTGAAACATGAAAAAGTCTGGTACCTTGCCCCTCTCCAAGAGTCCACAGTTCATCATCATCAAAGTGGGAGTCTCCTCCAATTCCTGGCCCCGGCGCGAAGGCGTGAGCCAGGAGCCCGTCTTTGCCATCGAAGGGATAGCCATCCCCGTGCTCTGCAGGGGGAGCAGACAGAAAGAGCAGTTTGCAATGACCTCAGCTCTCTATGTGAATGATGATTATCACGTGTGCTTTCCTGTCCAAGGGAACAGCAGAATGCTCTAGTGACTGAGCTTATTGGTGGGTTGTGCTGGCAAGAGAGGAAGCCAGCTCTTACAGAGAACATGAAGTGTCAGTGCTGCAGTTGTCACAGCATGTTGTTTTATCTCTCATAAGTATTGTGGAAAGGAAGCAAAGACAGTGGAGAACAGTGGAATACTGTACATGAGCCGTATGAGTGCACACAGAGTGCTGTTACTCAAGGGAGGCTGGCAGGGAGCTGCAAAATCAACGTTGCACTTGAGGGTTATTTTCAGATAATTCCTATCAATCTCCAACATGGAGATTGGGAAGTAAAGGCAGATTTCTTTTTGCAGGCTGCTCTTCTCTGCTGCACCTCAGCCTGCTGTGCTCTTGTCTTTGGGCAGGATTCTAACTACTTTAAGCAGGAAAGCAAACCAGGGAGTGTCTCAGCAGCGTGGCCCTGGCAAGCCAGCTCTGTGTCAGTGCTCTGAGTGCTGTGAATGAGCCCATTCCTCCTGCACACCAACCACTCCGAGACGCAGCAGCTCACAAGGCAGCAGCAGGTTAAGTAGCTCTCCTGTTATTGCACTGTAGGCTTTTCTTGGAAGTACACCACATGTGGCTAAGGCAGGCTGGCAAGGGCATAACCCTGGTATTCATGGCCTTCCCACCACGCTGACCTGTGCATCAGAGCTGCCTGCCAGCATCTCCAGTTGCATCATTTCAGGCCTTTTGGTCTGATGTCTTGCCATTTAACAGAAGCCCTAAATACACAGGCCTGATTCTCTACTCTGTTACACTCATTTCATGCTGGTGTCACTCTCTTAATACTAGTTCAGTTCATTCATTTCAGTAGACTAGTGTACCAGTTGTCTAGGAGAAGATTTTTACACATATTAGATGCTTTACTCCTATTTAGTTCAAAGCAGGTCTTTTGCTTGAGAGAAAGCTTAAAAGTGGAAAACCTTGTGGTTGTCCCAGCTCCTGTGAGTCTGACGTGCAGTAAAGTGATAAGAATGAATAAATGTGGAAGAAGCTCTTCTCCCACTGTTTCTGGGGTGACTATAACCAGCAAGTACTGAACCCAGCAGAAACACTTCAGGTTTTCTAAGGCTTCTTTTTGTGCAAACCAAGCCAGTCTGGACGAGGATTTAAAGTTTTGGATTCTGTGCAGAATCTCCGAAGCTTTTGAGGTCAACTCATCAGTAGTTAAAGCAGAGAAAATCAGCCTGAAATGGAGGCTTGTACAAAGAGCTCAGTTATTCTTTGAACTGTTCACTTCCAAAGTCTACCTCCCAAGTGACTGGCTCCACAAGGATCTTCATTAGTAATAAAAATTCTGTGACTGTCCTTAAGAAGTTAAAATGCCCCTGGTTTACACTGAAAAGCTATAAACATTCTTTCAGGGGATATCAGAATGAATTAAGAAGGCATGTACAACAAAAATGAATCAAGTCACTTATCAGCTGGGCTCAAACCATAATTCAGCTTAAGATCCATATTTGAAAATGTCTCAACACCAAAGAATGCATTGAAAGCCTGCATTCTGCTATCCTGAAGAACAGAGTCAAAACTGAAAGGCACAAATCCATTTTTTAAGCTCCAATATATTAGGACCTCCACCACTCTCACTGGAAACTGAGGACAGATATCTAAATAAACAGTTTGCTGGCATTCCATTCTCTTGGGTGGCAGGAAGCCAGCTCACAGCATCTGAAGCTCTGTACCAGTATTTCCTGGTTCTATTTCAGATTTGTAAATTTAAAAATAAAATGTTGCCCCTAGCAATTCTCTTTTGGAAAGACAAATATAGTACAAGGATATTGTATAAATACTTCTCTGTCTCTCTTGTGTAAGAAAGAAGAAGAAAAAATGTTAGTGAAATTAGATCTTAGCCTATAGAAGCCAAGTGCAAACTGGGACAAGGTTTGCCAGAAAGGCTCAGGGGTACTGCTTATTAAGGGTAAATCATTCCAATGCTAAGGGTTAATGAAAGGAACAGAACCAAAAGCATGTGTAAAACTAGAGAAGATACCCCAACGTCCAAAGTTAATCATGATGTCTGCCTCTCCATCATTTATCCGGTTGAACCGCAGCGGCGTCACGTCGCTCCACACTTGGAAGGCTCGGGCAAAGGCATCATCCACTGTCTCAGGATCCAGATCTGGGGTGTAGCCTATGATCCTTAGAGGGAAAAGGAAGAGTTAAATGAGACATAAACCCCCTCCCAGTATTTGTTGTGTACCGGTTCAAATGCTGAGTAGCCTCAGTGGTGAAACTGGTTAAGAGGCAGCATGGCTGCATGTGGGATCTCAGCACCTTGGTTCAGATGTGGCACTTAGTATTTATTCTCCCTTGGGGTTGTCACAGCAGCATGGAGCAAATGGCAGAGGCTGCAAGGCCTGTGTGGTAGTGGGCCTTGCACAGAACAGTCAGGGTTCTGCATCAGCCTTGAGGGGCTGGCAAGTCACACTGTCCCTTCAGACATGAACATGCAAGCACAGCTTGATATGTGAGATTTATTTGCCAGGGAAAGCACTCAGTAAAGTGCTTTTCTAGTCTGGATTGTTTTGCTCTTTAAGGAACCCTTCTCCCTCACCTCTGTAGTAGCTGTATATTCTTTTATCCCAGTTGAAGGCTAATCCTTTATCAGTGTGTTGGTTACTCTGGCAATAGAATACATGGGGGAAATAGAAGATAAAAGCATGTAAGGTAGGGCTAGAGGCTGACATGGGAAAGGGACAAACTCTTAAGTGCATTGTTTGCTTCTCTTTCTTCTTCTTATATTTTAATTGGACTTAAAGCCAGCTAACCTCCTTGTAAAGACCATTTTTCAGTTCTTTGCTGATGGGGCTGTGCATAGTGAGGGAAACTACTCTGTGTCTGAGTAGGAGAGGAAGGATCAGAGGAAGCACATCAGCAAGTGGGGGCTGCAAAGAGCTGCACCAGGTGTTTTCAGTGTTTAAATTGGGCTAGTGGCAGCATGGGGGGTGCTCTGTGGCATAACCTGTGAGGAAGCAGCAGACCAAGTCAAACAGCTAAGAAAAATCTGCTGGTTGTTCTCATTGGTGCTAAGTTTGTTCCTGGACCACTTAAGGTAATGTGATTTTTTTTTTTTTTTTTTTTATTACTGACTTCAGTGAGAGGTGTATTGGTCCCTGACTCTTCAGAGTAAGAAATTAAAACATGCCTGATCTATTGCAATAGGTTTGCTTTAAATCATGTCTGTATATACCCGAAATAGGGTGGTTTTATTTTAAAATGTATTTGCTGACCTCCAATTTTATAACTGCTGAGCACAGAGGATTTTGTCCTCCTAGGTGGCTTCTGCAGCCAGTAAGGACTGAGGTCCCTGCTGAGCAGATGGGCAGGTGTGATGCTCTTGCTCTGGTTCCCTTGGGATGCTTGAGCAGAGCAAAGACTAAACCCCAAATTTCATGAGTCTCACCAGAACCATAAAGTCAATCTTTAGATTATTATTGCTGAATTTTTACAACCTGACATTTCAGAGGTGTCTGCTCAAGCACCTGGTAGTTACCCAAACACACAGAGATTCTAGTTTAAGAAATCCTGCCTAGCCCTCCAAGCAGCTGCTCCACCTCCAAGTGTTTTGTTTGACTGGACCCTCGAGGTGTTCTGGTTCTAGGGGAGCAGACCCCAGCACCACCCAGCAGTACCTGTAGGTGATATGGTTCTTTTCCCATTTGGGCTTTCTTGGAAAGAAGTTGTAGTTGGCTACATCTGGGTTTCCACAGCGGGGTTTCTTCATTGTCTCAATCGTATTTTGATCCAAGTCTCCTGTTTCGGGCAGCCCAAAAAATTTCTGCATTTTCTTCAGAGTATCTTTCAGGACAAATAAATTGCAGTTGTCTTTTGGGCACCCATAGTATTTATTCAGGTATTGCTTGAAAAAAAAGCACAGAACAAAGACTTGAAAATTCATAAAAGAAATAGTTAATCATTACAAATAAATACTGTAATTCCATGTTAGCTTTCCATCTGTAATTTGCAAGTCTTCTTTTCAAAATCACTATTATTAGTAACTGAGAGACCAGCAGAATCTCCTTAATTGACACAAACAGTCCTTGATCACACAACATTGCTAATTAAGGAATCATTTCCACTATTAGCTATCGCCTGTACTTAATGAATTGCTTTATTAGGAAGTAGAGCATAGAGCTTTAATGTAGAACTACAAAGTAAAAATGGGTTTATCTGTTTTGGTTTCTTTATGATGTATAAATCTGCTTGCAGTTTTAGATTGCATGGGGTTTTTTTTTCTTGGAAGACTGTGGATTATTGAGAAACTTGTCAAGGTATCAAAGCAGCCACATGACGAGATTACGTTAATTGAAAAGGAAAAACCCACATTGTTTATTCAAACCATACAGAATTATTTAAATGTTACGTGTGTTTGCTTTTGAGTCAGACATTGCAAAGGCCCAAGGAAGAGGGTCTTTGGTAATATCTCAGTTGGCTGGACGTGCAGCCCATCAATATCTGCATATTTCAAACTCCGTTGAAGGCTCCAGCAGTTTATGGCCGGACTGATCTTTCTGGTACAACTGTGGTGGCAGATCACAAAATGATCTCTCCTTAGAAAACAGTGGTGAGAAAGGATTGAAAAGGCAGCACAAGTCCCATAATTTTAATCTCTTGTCTAAAATCATAACCACCCAGGTCTCCTCCACTTTCCATTTTGATCAGTATGGCCTGCTTAGCAGGTGTAGTGCAGCTGAAAAAACCCCCAAATCCTGTCTTTGCTGCTGCCTCTAATTGTGGAGGTGCCCAGGGTTGGTCTGTTCCCTGGCAATTGTCCCAGTTCAGCAGCCACTTCTTTAATGTGTGCTGAGGAGTTTGTATTTCTGTTAAACCAGAGATAAATGGCTGTGGTCCTGGTAACATGGTCTCCACCTCCTGTGCCATACTCAAGTGAGATCACACAAACAATTTAGCATTTAGGATTTTTTCCCTTCAATTCAGTGTTGACTGGCAGAATAACTGTGAGCTTCTTGGGGTAGGGCCCAGGCCTTGGGGAATGCCTGGCAGGCTCTAGCACGTGGTGGAACCTGCCATGAAAACAACTCCATCAACAAGATACAGTGAAGGCTATTTGCTGGTGAGAGTTGGTCAGGCCTGGATTTCACCACCTCCTCATTAAGTCCAGGCATACCTCATGTACCCTGCATAGGAAATGGTTCAGAGCTTACTCAGAAGGAGGATTTAATCAAGATGTTACACCACTTCCTGCAGAAGGTCCCCCATCCACCTACTGCCTAAGCACAGACCATGCCTGGGTTTTGTGATTTTTGTAAGTTCTGATGTGGTATTTCTCCAGTGGAGCCTGTGGCACTGGCTGACACAGAATGGCTTCACCTTTGCTGTCTGCTCATAGTTAGTGGGGCCTGGTGGAAATTATGTGAACTGCATTAAGAACATAATGAAACAGGCCAGGTTGGAGGATCTGTTCTTATCCCAATTTCCATTTTAATGTAGTTTGATGTTATTTTCTTATGCTTCTGTTTGCATCGCCCGGTGAGGTCCCATGATATAATACAGGCTGTCCATCAGAACTGGAGCTCACTGAAGAGGCAGGATGCTGCTCGTGCCATTTGAGGTTTGGGAATAAGATATATAACCAAAAATATGAAATGAGACATGGTAAAGATTGTTACTTGCTAAGATTCTAAATAAAAAGCTAGCCCCTCTCAGGTTTTCCTAAAATGGAGATGAGAAATGAACATAAGCAGCTGTTCTAGGAGCAGAGAATCCTTTAGAAAATGTAGTGTCTGTGTAAACCACATCTTGGCCTAGGCTGCGAAATTCAGTTTCCCCAGAGTCAGCAGGGAGCTGTGGGGATCTGGAATTTTGATCCAGCCCATTAATGGAACAGGGTCCAGCTGCAACACAGCAATTGGTGTTGTGTGGAGTGTGGGGCTGCCTGATGGAAAGGCAGCCAGTGAGCTGCACCCAAGAACACTACAGGAGAGACAAAGGAGAACTGCAGGGTTAAACCAGCTTGGAATTTGCCTCTGAGTACACATAATAAATAGGTTGTTTGAAAGAACAGGAGGGGAGATGTGAACTGCTATTATTGAGTAAAAGCCTGGCTGCCTCTTAAGAAAATAGATTATTTCAGAGTAGTTAAATTACTATTAGACATGTGGGACCTCACTCTCCTCTCCCACAGGCACTGCCCCCCATTCCCTGTCTGCTGTCCTGCAAAGGCAAAACTTGGGGTGAATTTGTTTTGTTAAAGGCTGAGGAGTGCCCTTTTTGGGTCACTTTGTTTTTCCTAAACTTTCCACCACAACTCCCATCTGGAAATTCTCTCTCTACCCTCCCCCAGACCTTCTTGAACCTGGCAAGCTTTCCCAGGATGCACACCAACTCCTGAAGAAAAGCGACCAACTTTAGTCCTCTGTGTCCTAAAATAAGAATAATTTATCTCAATTTTCCTTAAAATGGACTTACTGCTGAAGAAGAGAAATGTCTATAATTTACATGCTAAAATAAGAATAATCCATCTCAATCTCCCCTTAAATGGACTTCCCCATAATGTCTTTTTATGAAGGTCCCCAGGGCTGAAATAAGGTTAGAATAAAATGCTGTAGAGTTATAGCTATAATTTACTAATGTCACAGAAATCCAAACTTCTTTTTTTTTTGTTCCAGATTGAATTTGGAAAAAGATATTTCTTTAAACCTCTGAGATTTTTTCCAAAGTCAAAACTAATCACAATGGCTTCTGAAACTGGAGCCAGCTTTCAGTGGTAATTGTCCCTCAAAGCTGTGTTTATGCAATGCACAGTAAACAGCCTGGAAAGCAAACTGCAGCAAGCTGGGATACATGCACTAAGTGAGTCCCAACAGCCCTCGCTGCTGCTTGATTTAAGGAAAAAAATCAGATGTCTATTATTTACCCTTCTCCCCTCTTACCATTGCAATCTTTTGATTATAGTCACAATGATTTAATGGAATTATTTTGTATGTTCAGACTTAAGGAAAAAAAACCCAACCCACTTTCTTTGCCGGCTTTAAAAATTTTAAGAGAGGAAACGTTACTTGGCTCTAGTTTTAACTTCTGAAAGCTGATACCTTTGCTTGCAAGCTAGCACTTCAGGGGCTCTAGGGAGAGAATGCTACAGGCATTCCTCAGCCTCAGCTCAAACAAGAAAGAAACATCTGCTCATGAAACAACAATACAAACCCGAAGCAAAGATGAAACCAAGACTTACCACTGCTAGTTCTTTGTCTGTTTTGGGAGTGCTGTCTCCAGGAAATTTAATGATGGGTGATGGTGCAGCTAAAGTTTTGCTAAAAAGACACACTTGAACTAAGAGTACTTTAAAAACGAAGGCACAGACAACGTGAGTCTTCATTCTGCCTAAACTTCTGCTCTCCTCTCTGGAAGAAGCTGCTCCCTCCTGCCTGCCCGTTCTGTGGCTGCCCCGGGCACCAGTTGCTTATCTGCACATCTTAACTCCCTGCACCCTCCTCTCTTCTGCTTGCTCCAGCAATTCCTTTGTATGTTTAAAACATCCAGATGCGCAGTCTCAAGCTACCACAAGAGGAAGTCTGAAAACTAGTGGAAACATGAGAAAAGGGCAGTTACCAGATGTGATTGCTGTGATTTTAAGGTAGCAACAGGCAGATACTTATTGCTGCTGAAAGAGGCCACATTTTCTCCTCATTTGCATATATGAAAGCGTTTCATTATGCCAGGGAGCAGAAAAACCAAAATCTGGCTTAATCTGGAAGATGAAATATCCCACATATATTTTAAGTAAAAGAATGAATAAATTCCTCAACGTTATTTCCCTGGATAAGTATTTTTATTATTTTTTAGCCTATTTTTTTGCCACATACATAATGGTCTGCTTTAGTGACCTGTGGTTACAGCCCTGCCCAGTGTCTTCCAGTAAACACTTGGCTGAGGGGTTTGGAGGCCAGTGCAGCCGAGCGAGGCTCCTTGTCCCTCTCCAGCTCCAGCCTGGAGCTTGGTGTGCACGAGGCTCCCCCCGCTTGGCACAAGCATTGTTCCCTCCCTCCTCTGAATAACATTCTTGTGGCTTGTTTGAGTTCAGAACCAGCTTGAGGCTTTGCCACCAGCAGGCACAAGGCATCACCTTAACCTGTGGGGTAGGAGATCATCAGGCAGATTCAGAGCTAGAAGTTGCCCTCAATAACTGACGTCAGCAGAATTGTGCGATGCTCAGGGTTTGGTCCATGGGTGCAGCTGCCTTCATCTGAAATGTTTCTGTAAAATATGGCCATTGTCATGGACAGTCTTGTTATTGTGTCGTTCATAGTACTGCCAGCTTTGAGATCTTTTTACAAGCAGAATGGTTTTTTAGCTGAATATCCTAATCTAGGGACTTGGCTCCTGCCTTGCTAAGACAGGAGGGTGGTGATTCTGCATGAATGCAAACTGTGTTCTGGCCAGCCAAGTGTCTGCAGTTTCTGTTAGACATGAGTCCAGCCATCCTGGTCCCTCGGAGCCCTGTGTCAGCATAAAGGTTGTCGCGGCTTTCCTCTGAATGCTCAATGAAAGCCTTCCAGATAGGACTCCTGTTACCAAATAAGGCTATTAATGAAAAGGAAATACTTTGGTGATGTTTGGCATTTGCTCATAATAGTTTGATATCTGGCCATAAACGGTTACTGTTGGCAGTTCTTTGACTTGTGCTAATATCGAGCTATTTTGCCAACTACACCCCATCAGCCAGGAACTGAATAGTCTTAGATATAACAACAAGGGTTTCAGAGGATGAGCTGAGGGGTTCGGAGAGAAAGCATCAGCAGGAGCTCTTGCTGCCCATACAGCTCCATTGACAGCCCCACACAGCAGCTCTGTGCATGGCACTGGCCCAGGCAGCCATGGGAAGCAGCACTTAACGCTCGAGAGAGAAAGAGGAGTTACAAGAACTTTGTACGTGAATGAAGCTTTCTTTGTAAGCAAGTAGTTTGTATTTGTGCCATCTCATCCTTTCATGTGTGCTTCCAACAGCACTTGAGTTACAGTGAACAACTTTCCCCTAATGGTTCAGCTTTGAAATTACATCTCCTTTTCCCCATCAACAAAACCCCCCAGTTGTTTCTAAGAGTTGCCTTCAGCAGCAGCAGTTCTGAAAATATGATCCAGTGTTTCCACAGCCGTGCACTCGGCTGTGGGGAGTGACTCTCCTGCTTTGTTTGTGATAACAAGTGATATTTGTGTCCGGCCACATGAAACTGGAAGAGAACAAAGGCCAGGAAAGCCTTCACTAGATGTGCCAAGTTGTTCTTAGCTTCTCCTTAATTAAACAAGTGAAAATATTATCTGCTGTGTCACAAGATTCTGCACTTACATCTCTGTGCCCTACATTAGGTCAAGGCCTGCTGTAAATCTTAAAGCATAAGAACCACGTCATTTTCATCAGAATTTTAATGTAATTTATGCTGGCTTAGTAGCAGGGAAGCCTTTTAAAGCCAGATGTGTCCTGGCACATTCCTGTTCCACTCATAAGCCTCACATGAAATCTAATGAATGCTCAATTCTCAGTCAATCCTAATGAACATTGAATCAGAAATGGATGAGGAAACTTTTGAATGTACTGAGGTCTGTGCAGTTTGAAAATGTCACTGTATTTTGATCTGATCTTTGCTGGCAGTGAGACTAGGAACCTTCTGAAGTACATTTCCTCAGAAAGCAGCCTGCATTACTGCAGGATCCTACCACTCCTGATGAATTTGAAAAGACATGATATGATGTGTTTTCTGTTCTCAGACTAGGCAAGTTTAAAATCAGGGAGACAAACTCTGAAACATCTGAACTGATGCTTTTTGACTTTGACAGATTGATGATTTAACTGCCGTTAATGTTTAGTGCGTAATCATTCCTCAACACTCCCTACTCTGAAGAGATTACCTCTAACATTAACTAGTGACTTCTGAATAGATTCCTAGAAGTTAAAAATCAAGAAAAGAAGCAATGCAAAACAAAGAGAAAGAGGAAAAAAATCCTAAAACA
Organism: Brachypteracias leptosomus; assembly: GCA_013401335.1. NCBI lineage: Eukaryota > Metazoa > Chordata > Aves > Coraciiformes > Brachypteraciidae > Brachypteracias > Brachypteracias leptosomus. The sequence continues at coordinate 771,174 of VYZX01019091.1, read as the reverse complement.
TAGAAGAGAACATGAGGCCATCTACCCCCTCTACGGAAGAGGTGAAAGAATAACATGCATCTCCTTTCTCTTACCTTAATGCTCTCTCTACAAGATCCTTTGTGTACATAGATGCTACCTCTGGATTAGCTTCAGAAAATGAACATAGTTCAAACTACAGCCTTCGTCTGTTTGTGGAAAAGAATCATTGCAATGTTGCATGTAACTTCTATATGGGGTAAGGTAGCTATTTGATATAATTTATCTCTCCAGAGTCATAAAGTCTCCCCTCTAGTATCTGTGTTTGGTTCAGGTTAGAACCACTCCATATTGAACATTTTAAACCAGATAATAAGATGCCAGATTTGTTTTTTAAATGCCTACTTTAATGCATTAATAAGAGCTGTGTGGCAGCAACCACACGGTCTGAGGTGGCAGAAACCACACAATCTGAGGTGGCAGATGCCTCTGTTGAGGACATACTTCAGTAGTAGCAGTCCAGAGGAATCAAGGTGTCTTGTGAGCTGGAAGCTGCACATCTCAGTGGGTCTGACACATGACTGTGGACGTTCTCGTGCTGCTTTTATCAAAGGAGTTTTCTGGTCCAGAAAAGTACTTTTTAAATTACTCAGGAACACTCAGCAGTTCCTGGATTAGACTTCAGGTGGTGTCCTGGGTGATTTGCCGACACAGACGTCAGCCCTCCAGAAATGCACTGTAGCAATTCCTACTGTCACCAATTCCAAAATTGTATCCAGGCTGCTGATTTCCTGGAGGTTCCAGAGGAATAAGTCAGGCAGAGCATTGGCACAGGCTGCAGGAGAACAATGCATTTAGTCTTAGTGGGGTTTCATGTTTTAAATCCAAACCTGTTGCTAGGCTGAAGGAATAAAGACTCATCAGGACAATTAAAATCTCAAGAAAGCAGCTGATCCTCTGCTTGCAGAGTCAGCTGGCTGTAGCTGGGTGCAGGGGGATGTGTGTCTCCAAGTAAACTGTTGCAGTATGTGTGTATAACCTCTTCTGGTATTTGTTAGTTCTAGGTTCTGTGCTCTCAGTTTGTAGCTTCCAGGTCAGGAAACAAAATCAAAGTTTGATTAATGTAGATGGACTTGCACCTATTAAAATTGCCAGAGCTAATGTGATGTTCTCAGAAAGTTTCATTCAGAACTTGTAAGAGACTGGAAAACCTGAGGCTCAGGTGATGGAAAAGTTTACGTGGGCTTCAGGGAAGCTGCCCATGTGGCTATCCCAGGCCCAGTTTATCCTTTGCCATTTGCCAGGGTTGCCTTGTGACTCCTGTTCTGTAATTTCTTCTGGATCATCATTCCAGTGCCGTCTTTCTTTCTGTCTGAAGGACAGAATTTTACAAGTACCAGGAAACCAAAGAGCTTATGCAAGAAAGCCTGGGACTAGTCTAAGCCGAAGGGGGGGGGATTTTGGTGTGTTTTGCCCCATGTCTGACTTGTAGGGCTCTGCAGTAGAAAGTAGCAGGTGTGCCAGGCTGGAGCCCCATGGAAGCTGAGGTGTGTGTGCAGCATTTATCTACTCACTGCTCGCTCTTAGTGGTACCTCTGCTGAAGATCTATACAAGTAATAGTATTGCTGTCCTAAGGGACTACGTTCTTGCTGGTGGTTGGCACTGGCAAGACACTAAGCTCCAGGTACCTGCCATTGGGTATCTGCTGCAGCTGACTGGTGGAGAACAGAGAAAGGCCCAATATTAGCTGTTCCAGTGAAGCTGTCTCCAGGAAGCAATGGTTAGTCACAGCAGTGCCCATCTGAGTTTAAAAGGATTAATAACTTCAGCAAGAACTTATTTAATATTGCAGGCAAGTGAGCTCATCTACCACATATATAAGTTGAAGGGCTGATCCTAACAGAATATGAGCCTTAAAAATCCACCTCATTCATTCCCTGGATATGCCCCCTGCCTGCTCTGGGGCTGGCTCAGGCTCGGGTGACCTAACACACCATGTCTGACCACCAGGAGAGGGAGTTTGAAACTGCTGGAAATCAGTGTGTGTGTGTGTGTGGAGGGGTGAGAGCGGGACAATGTACTAAGGGTCAACAGTTGGTACCAGATGTGAGATTCAGCATTTAAGGTAGCAATTATAGTTTTGCTTTTGTTTCTCAGCCCTGCTGTTTGGGGAAGTGAAGTCCTGAGGATGTGAAGTTCCATTGACACATGGAGTTCATTTGTTAACTTGCTACTAAATTAGAAATGAATTTTAAGTAAATCTGTTACTTTCCACAAAGCATTTTCCATTGCATTTGTTCATTATGCTTCTGCCTGAGCAGAAATTCCTGCCTGTGTCCTCAGCTGGTGCTAATTGGCATTGCAGAGCTGCTGCTGGGTGAATTAGTTTAGCGGAAATACGCTGAGCTACTTTGGGCAAAACCCCAGGGCAGTGTTACGTGTGTCACCAGGACAAACTTCTTTGTGCCTTCTCAACACTGCCAGGTAGTCTGGAGAAGGTTTAAAATGCAGATTCCTTTGATAAATTTAGCTCTTGTCCCTACACATTTGCCCAGTGTAATTCTTGCCTGTTTTAACTATTTTGATTTCAAGTGTCTGGCAGAATAAAGTAACATCTGGTGAGGTCTTGTAACTTGAATTTGGGGAGTTCTGGTTACTCTGGAATTTGCCCAGTTGGTTGCAGTGTATGAAAAGCACCTGGCTGGTTTGTGTTCATTCATGTTTAACTTCATGAGTTGTCTAAAAAAAGGGTACGTGGGGCTACTTGTAAGGAAAGGGAGAGACAGCCGGCCAATGGCTTCTGTTTGAAAATGAACTGGATCTTGTGGAGAAAATGTGCAGAACTATTAAAAGAAGCCCACATCACTGGTGGCTCAGCAGAAGAACGAATGTTGTGTTGTATTTGCTTAAGCATGGTCAATCATTAGCGCTGGGAACAGATCCTGCTATCTGTAATGGTTCTGGCTTCCATCGTAGTTTGTCATTGACCCTGTTGGTCTTAATGAAGCACCTTGCAGTGAAAGATGTGAGGATGATGGGCTTTAGCTGTTAGCTGGTAAGGTAGCTGCTATCACACACATAGTGAGAGCAAGAGCTACGTTGGCATGATTGCTTCATCAGCTCCTAGGCCCTACAGTGCAGAGCTGTGGAATTCCTGCTTTTCCAAGCCCAGAGGCAGTTCCTAAGGAGTACCTCACCGAGTGACCCATTTCTCCAGGTCTGGGCAGAGGCATGTTGCAGACAGAGCCATGCCAAAGCTTGCCTGCCCCCCACTGCTCTGTTTGTATTCATGGGAGCTCTCTGCTGTGACAACCAGCAAGTGCCATCCTGACCGTGTCACAATACTGGCTCTGCTTGCCTTGCTGCTGCTGCTGGGCACCGCGCGCTGCTGGGCACTGCACATCTCACTTGGCACTGTGCTGGTGGTAGTCAGGGGCCTTAATTAATGGCTTTGAAGATCTGCTCTTTTATGATTCATGACAGAACTTTAGTTAAAATCAAATATAGAGCAGTTGAACTAGCAAAGGATTTAAAGTGCACAGTCTTTGATGGAGACGGCGATTCCCTCTGAGCACTAGTGCTGGATGCTGAGTGCAAATTCCATTTCATCACAGCACATCCAGAGAACAGAATGGGCTGTTTGTGAAACAGGGGTCCCTGTTGGTACAGACTCAGGGAAAATGGTAAGGCCAGGGAGCCTGCAGCCATTTGATTCCCTCTCCTACCCCCCCTTTCTCCTACAATCCTCGTGTAATTTCAATGTCTGTATTGGGAGCACACGCATTTGTGTGATGCTTCCATACTCATGTATTATCTGTAGAGACAGCACATTGAAATGCAGTGTGTGGGTCAGGTACTCACTCCAGGACTCTTGTGCTTTCACTCAGGCAAGGCAGGGGATGTACCTGTACTTTGAAGACTTGAGCCTGGTGCCCTGATCAGTTCCAGCTCTTCTGGCCTTTGTGCTAACAAGTGGACTTCACCAAATATGTAGCAGAATACACTGCTGTAGATTAAATCTGCTGTGCCAAGGAACATGGTTTCCTTGTGACAGTCTTGCTGGTTATTCTGCCTTCTCAAGATGAGCATTCAGAGGACATTTGTGGCTTTGATTTTACAATTGTGGGTTGTATTACAAGGTTTATTGTCTGGTCTACTAAGGTCTTCCTTTTTGTGGGATTAGTTGGTTGATTGGGGTTGCTAAGTTTCCCCAGGCTGTTTATGGAGGCCCATCTGTGATCTTACCATCAGAAACAAAGAAAAAAAACCAATCAACAAGAATAACTACCTGCTACATATAGAAAAGCAAATAAATTAAGGAAAATTTACAGTTTAATAGAGCTAAGGGAAATTGGTCAATAAGTCACATCAAGATCTTTCCAAAAAATTGCCTTGAGAGCGACATGAATAATGGAAAAATTACATTTGAATAAATTAGTCACTGCAAGCTGGCAGAAATTCAGAAATGTCTTATTTGCTAGCTCTAGAACTGGTTTTCCAGTAGGAGTATACAATTCACAGGTTTTCAGCAGTTGCTGAAAAATGTTTGATAGATCTTGAACATCATTCAACCATCTGTAGTTACCACCTTTACCTGTACAGTGGCACTAACTTCTTAGTTATAGACATAGAAATAAATCTTATAAATATAACTTCCCTGGAAAGGAGGCATTACTTGATTCCTTCAGTGGCTGCTCTTGGTAATGTTGCAAGAAGTTTGTTGGTTTTATATTACTGACTTTTCAGGTAGCACTTCAACCAACTGCTAAAACTACGGTTTGTGAACTGTTAAAATGGAAATCTTAGGCACAATTATAGGGGAGTTTTACCTACACTGTTTTCTTTTGGTTTTTGTTGGGGTTTTTTTGTTGTCAGTTAGCTGCAGTGAACTGTTACTCACTTAATTGTTTAAGCCTATTTGGCTGGCAAATATACTTGTATATGCTTATTATATGTTGTATATGTTACTGAAATCACCTTTTGGGTCAGGGCAGCTGGGCCTGGGCTTGGGTCATTTTCAGAGCATTAAACCAAAGTGTCATCTAACTGCAGACTCTCCTCTGGTTGAGCAGTATTTTGTGGCATCACACCAGAAAAGCTGAGGATTATTTTCAAGCTCAGCTGTGCAGAAGTATGTTCAGTGTCTATATGAGATCGCTCAGCCAGGTGCTGGTGCTGCACATGGAGCAGGAGGTGTTTGAGCAGGCCCTTCAGTAAATCAGGCTCATGGCTTTTGTTTAGTACCTTCCTTTCTTGTATAATTAGGTATCAAGGTCAGCTGCTTCCCCTTTAACAGACGTCCTGGGTTGGTGGGTCGTCGTGGAGAGCTCAGGGATGGAATCACAACTTCAGACGTGCCAAAAAAGAGAAAATTCTTGTGGCCCCGTGGGAATCCCCCAGGGGAGCAGTGAGGAGCTCTCCCAGCCCTGGTGGGCGGGTGGGAGGTGTTGAGTTCAAAGGAGAAGCTCCATTAGAGTGAAAACCCAAAGCAGCAGCACCACCCGCCTGTCCTGTGGGGGCTGCCTTGGCTCTTACTGGGAGTGACTGAATCAAGGCAGCATTTTAATGGGCAGTGAGAAGCTTTCTATAAAAGGATTAAATTCCAACCTTTTGTCTTTCAACATTTTTATTATTCTTCCTTTGCTTTTTAGGAGCTGTTAATTTGTTTCATACTTGACTGTTATTAATACAGGGCAAATAAATGGCTAAACTACTTCCAGAGGGAGCTTGATGGGCCGTACAGCGTGTCTACACGTTCCTGTCAGGAAGGCTGATTCTAGGGCCATTTGCACAAGTTTTATACTGGTTTTTGTTCCTGATTTTAAGATGATATTAAATAATATTACTACTGTTGCACACAAAATCCGGATCACATGTTTTTTTGTCTGTTTCAAATAATAAAGTGCTTAAGGTTTTACTCTGAAATCCAAATGGAGATTTACTTTGGTTTTATTTCTGGATTTCCTTTTTCCTGCTCTGCTGTGATGTAATAGACAAAGATTTGAGTCAGGAATTATGATCATAAGCAAATCAATGCCTGTTTTTGATGATAGTAAAATAAGCAGTGGGAACTTCTGTGTATAATGATCCCAGAATCCCAGAATGGCAGGGGCTGGAAGGGACCTCTGGAGATCACCTTGTCCAACCCCCCTGCCCAGGCAGGTTCACCTAGGGCTGATGAGTTCACCTTATCCATTAATGAAGGATTAAAAGGCATTACTGAAAACATCCCATCTTCTGTGGGGCAGCAGTGCCTGTACTGTATTACTAAGTCTCCTTTGGTATTTTTTTAGCATTACCATCTGTGCTGGAATCATCTTCCTGTTCCAGGAAGGGGGATACACTTTAAAATGCAGCTGGCTCCCAGCTCTTCACGTTGAGAGTCTCTGCAGCCTCAGCAGTCACAGTTCATTGTCTTTTTCTGCTTTATCCCCCGAGCAGGTTTGGGGTGGCAGTCCATGTCCCACCAGACCTAACACTGGTTCCATTCTGGACGCTGCTTTACTGAGCTTTTGTCATTCCTCTGGTGCTTGTACTTGCAGTCTGCAAATCTTCCTTAGGTAATTCACAGGTCAGAAACCTGTAACCTTAAAACAACAACGTTCTGCATTCCCGAGGGGAAGGTAGGACATTTAGGCCTCTTTGGGGAATGAAGTAAGTGATTATCATTTATTTTGGTCTACAGAGATCTCATCGATGAAGACGAGAAGCTTTTTCACACTCTTGGTCCCAGACTCAGCCCTCTCTCTGCACACCCCTTTCTGAGCACAGTGACATGCAGATTTGCTGCTGCCATTGTGTCTAAGTTCATCTTAACCGTATTTTTCCAAGAACTGATCCAATACCTTTCCCGAGGACAGAATTTATTTTGCTTGTTTTACTAATCCCTAAGATTGAGGAAGGAGGGCTCTTCAGGTGTCCCAGCTACTCAAATGCTTTATTGCATTTTGCATTGCATGAGAGTTTTACATGTTAGCTCTTCCAGTTTTCTGCTCAGACAGAAAAGCCCTGGCTTTGCTTCCTGGATTCACCATTCCAAGAAATATTCACATGTATGTTGCTCATTAATTCAGTCTTGCTATGACTGACCTGTAGATTGTTCAGTGCTAGGCTGTTTCTTAGGTACATTAGCTTTTATGCACAGAAACTTCCATTTTCATTGGTATTACTCAAGTTCATCAGCTCTGTCTTTTCAATGAATCTGGTGAGATCGTTCCAAGAAGCTCTTTAGAGTTCCCCAATATTATGTGCAGGATTGGTCGACTTATTGTATCACAAGATCTCAAAGTTTTGATAGCAAGGGGGGAAGATCATCCTTTGCCATCTGGATGTTGTTCCTGACAATCTGTAATGTTGCAGATTATGGACTACAAGCCTCATCTCAGTGAGCCTCTGACCTAACACATCATCTCAGGCAGACCAGTGTGAGTGGGCACTGTTTATGTTGCTTTCTGGTGTATTGCAGACAGCATGAGAAGTGATTCACAGCAACCCTTTGTTGTTAATGTGTATGTACAGGTCTGAGTCAATGAAATACACGTGGCTGTCGCTCATTTCACTGCTTGTCCTCTGGAGGAGTTCTTGAGTTCATACCTCCGAGGTGACACAAACCTCCTCAAACCTGGATCAGGTTTTTGGTTAGGAAATGTAACTACTGCTGCTGTGTAAAACAGGGAGAGAGCAGAAACAGTCAGAGACATTGTTGGTGTATTAGGTTCTCATCGTTTTGGGAAACACCTGAAAAACTGCAAAAGAAAACCCAGTCCCTATAAGGATGGTAAAGGGAAGAATCTGTGTCTTCCCTTAAACTTCTTAGACTTGCAGGTAGTGCTGCTTTTCCCTCCAGAGGTCGAGCAAGATGGAACAGGGGATATTGCAGTTCTAGAGGAAAAGTCAAGATTATGATGGGAAGTTTGTTGTCTTTGGAGGTGGGGCAGGGTTTGGTTTTAACCTGTGTATACACATACTATACCACGTCCCTTCTGGTGGGATGGCAACCAAGCTATTGACAGTTTCTTCAAGAGTCGGAAAAGAACTTTTCTCAGATCACAGGGTTCAGTTGCCAATTGCTGCTTATTCTTGCAAAAACTCTTAGGGCTTCCATTTGACAAAGACCTTGAGCACTTGTTTTTGCTCAATAGTCATGTGAAACAAAAGAGATTAGTCTTATGCTTAACTGCTGGATTGGAATGTGTTTGCTTGAAGAAAATTAAATGCATTTATCATTGCAAAGAATGTAAATTCTATACTGTCAGGTTCTAATGGGCTGAAGTCAGTCAAAAGAATAGCACTGCTCATATACAGTATGAAGAGGAAAGCAGGCAAAACAGCAAGAAGAATATTGAATACTTCCAAAGCCCCTTTCTCCCAATGAGTTCACATTGCTGTGTGCATAAAAATGATCAACATTTCAACACCTCTGTGAACTAAGCTGAATATCTCCTTTCTCAGATGGGAAAGTCAAAGCACAAAGACTTTGAGTGATTTATCTGCATGAATTGGTAGCAGAGCTAAGAGTCACACCTTGGCTTGGCTCAATCTGCCATGGTATTATTGCTCATCTCAACTATTCAGTCATTTATAGTACACACAAGTGACAAGCTCTGACATCCAGCTGGATAAAAATAATTTTAAAATATGATTTTAGTGCAGCTCGTACTCACCATTCTTCAAGTTCCTTTTAGAAGAAGTTTGCCTTTTTCTCTCCCATGACACCAAGCCTTGGAGTTACATTTTACTGCATTCATTCTGCTTTTCACTTGCACCACCTGTAAGTTTGGGCTGGCCAAGTCAGCCTGTTCAGTGTAACTACACTGCTCCAATAAAAGTGTGAGGAGCAAGGCTACGTGGAAAAATCATTCCCCTTTTACCCTGGCGTGTGATGCTAGTTGTGAGTCTGTGACTTGTTCCTTATTCTGAGAGCTGTGCAGCAGGGTATATTTAAAAGATGTGCAATAAACTCCCCTGAAGCATGGGCAGGACCTTTTATCACCCAACCCAGGGATGCATCTCACTCCCCGAGCCCCCCTGGGCTAAAGGCGCTGCCCCTGCTTTGTCCCCATGGTGAGTCATGAGAATGGACCTTTTTACAGTCCCTTTTGTGTAGAATATACTGCTGCAGAACTGGCAGCATGGGAGGGAAAAAACAGGAGAAAAGAAAATCACTTGCTTTGTAAATTGAGTAGACTTAGCCTGGAAGACTTTGAGAGACACTAATGGTTCATTAAAGCACATTTTCATCATTTTAGAGTTCAAACAAAGTTTGGAGACGGGGGAAGAGCGTTGTTAGTGGTGTTTGTAGCAGAACTATGTCAAGGCATGAGAGAGATTGTGATGGATTGTGGATCTTTCTTTGTAAAAGGTGTGACATGCTCTTACTCCATTACCTTTTTAATGATGTGTTTCTCCTCCAGGATTTCAGCCTCACCCCATCATCTGGTTGCACATCCCCACCTTTCCTTCTGCTCCCCCCAGCACCCTCTCCAGAGGCACAGCTTGTGCTTGGCACTCCCTGTAGAACTCGGGCAGTGGCATTTCTGGGTATCCTCATGGGCAGGCTGCTTCTGCTGCTGGTTACTCTACTACAGGAGACTTCTAGGACTAGCACATTTTAAAATTCAGGGTTTTATTGTTATGGACATCATGGTACAAAATAATTCAGAGATTAATCAGTTGGTTTTGCATAATTAGTTGTTTCTGCAAGTTTGGTCAGAATGTTCCTCAACAGCTCTGATAATGAGTGCCAGGCTGTTGTGGCTGAACCACTGGGTTCTTGGTGATTGAAGTCAAAGATACTTGCTAAATGGTTGTTAAGATGAGTCAGAGGCCTCCCATCCCATGATTTAGCCCCATCCCAGGCTTGTAAGCGACAGGCACACAGTTTCATTCAGATAGGACTTTTCCAAGACCTCTTGTCTTCCTCCTTCCTTGGAGGCTCCAGCCCACAGGAGGCAGACACTGCTGCTCTGCCAGATCTCTGTCCCAAGTCTAAAAACTGGGACTTGAATGAAGTTTGAGGGGAGCTGAGCCATTCCCAGCTTCTGGACATGTCAGAAAATACCTGCTGTGTTTTTGCTCTTCAGAACAACTTAAATATACAGAGCTAGAGTTGGAAGGTTTGAGTTTTTGGGGGGGTTTTCTGCCTGGTAATGCAAACCCATTGTCAGCACCATTTAGCCAGGAAGTTCAGCTGAGGTGATGGTGGCAGAGAAGCCAAGCCTGATGAAATCTCTTCCAGAGTGTAATACTGGCACCCTAATTTGGGCTGTAATATCTGGAGTACAGGAAATGTTGCATATTTTTCTGGAGATAGCTGCCTGTTCTTTTCTGTGCTTCCTGTGGTTGAGTGAACGAGATGTGGGGATGACAGTCACGTGTCAGGCACCAAAGGCAGGTTAGGAAGTGACCTCAGCTGTGTATGTGGAGATAGGAACAAGAGAGAGTAGAATGTGAAACCCCACGTTTTTTAACCTACCCATAACACTAACAAAGGAAAAAACTACAAACAAGGGTGCTGGATGTTTCAAAACCAACCCAGCATGGTTGGGATATGATTAGGGTAGCACCAGATGCCTTTTGGTTTGGTTTTACTGGCAATATTTGGGAAAGAACTAAATACTTTAGCCAACAGGATGATAAAGTATCAGCTGTACTCAGGTGGCTTGACTTGTCAGTCTCCAACTGGGCACTGCAGAGGTGCAGTTGCCCCAGAGGCAAAAAGCAGGCAAATAGGCAGGCCTTGAACTCCTTTACAAATCCATGACTTGCAATCTCAGACCAGTCTGACTTTGTCTTGTGGGTCCCCCACAATCAACAGCACAAAGCTGCACGTCCTTCTGGCTCTTACTAGGAGCCCCAGCACACCTCCTGCAGCCTCTTGAGACCAGTGCTGAGGGGTCCCACTGCCAGGGTGGTGTGTTCTGTTCCTCTGCAATGGACAGTGTTACAAACCAGACATCAACTCTCAGTGTCTTCTTTCTAATGCGTGATATTCAGGAGAAAATACAGTACCCACTAGTTATCCTGGCCGGTGGCAGCCTCCGGCATAAAGCAGCTCACAGAATGTTGACACAGTAACAGGTAGTTTGCTGTGGACTGCCAGCTCTTGATTAAGTATCACAATTCTCCCTTTAATGAGACCTGAGATTACTGCCTGGTTTGTTATCACTATTAGAATACTGCCATGCTTCATTTGTGAGGATTTGCATAACTCAACACATCTCATTTTTTAATAGGATGTACAATGCTAAGATCTTAACTTAGTCTGGACTTGCTTCTCTTCTCATATTTTATGGACTTGATTTTTAAATTTTTAATTCCTACACATCTTATTAAATGTGCAGGCACAGGGAAGCACCACCAGTCAAAGACATCATTATTATATGCATGGAGGGTTATCTTCTGCCTTTCTACCCTCATCATTCATTAATGATGCACAGAAGCTTGTCATTTGTCTTTTCAATTCTTTGACTTTATTTTATTGCTCATATTTTGTGGCACATGGAGAGCTCTGTAGCAAGCATTCATCATCAGCCTTACATATCTATGGAAATAGCATCTCTATTAGGCCAGAAAAAGTACCTTTTGTTCTCTTTGTATTTTGCTTATGAACTTAGTCTAACGTCATTTTCTTACTGATGCTGTTTCTTTCAGTCTAATTTTCTAAGAAAACTACTCACACAGCTCTGCTGTACGCTGAAAAAGAAGCCAACTCCTCCAGCCTCACCTTTATCTTGTTTCATAGCTGCCCTTATACCCCACCACACACCAGGTATATTCATCTGCACCTCAGCTGGAACTCCGGTTTATCATTCAGTAGTGACTTTAGATGTGACTGAGATGCTGCTTAGTCTTTGTGAAACTGCCAGCTGGAAATCTCTTCTCCCAGCTCTGTTGGGTGTGTGTCTTTGCCAGGCAAGCTGTGGTCCACTGGGAGCAGTGAGAAGACTATTAAAGCAGCTCTGACTTCTCCATGTCACTTTGGAAAGCCCCCCAAGATACTCTGATCATAGAGTGTTTGGAGTGTTTTAAGTTTTTCAAGTTCAGTTTAAAGAGCTTAATCAAACTTTCTGACACAACTGGCACACATTAACATTTTTCAGCTGTAAACACACAAACCCAGGAATTTCTAATTGCCAGTAATTAAAGTGGGGTTGGTTTTGAAATGCTCTCCTATTTTGAAGGAGTCTGAAGTGGTACAGCTCCCCAGTGACCTTCCCAGGGAGACAGGGGCCTGCCTGAGGCTGCCTCTCCAAAGGTAATGGGGAAGGAGCTGGGCTGTGTACTCCTCTTGCATAAACATTTGAGCTGGGGCTACTGGTGTGTGCGTTCAGAGCAGAACTTTAGCTGGATGATTCCTTTTTATTAAAAAATTAATTAGCTCATCATGCAAAATATCACTTCTGGCCTGATATGGCATTTCAAAGGGTCCTGATGAGCATCATGGTTCAAAGAGCTCAGAAACACAAACCAGTACTGTCCCAGCAGAGTGGGGGTGGCTCCCATTGCTTTATTTAAAACATTTACAGATTAAATGTTCTTTGGACTAGAGCTAACCCCGAATTACTCTGACAGGATCCAGAGATGCACCAGCGAGGGGCCAAGTTCTGTGCTTTCCCCTGAGCTCTTCCAGCACAGAGGGAGGCAGCACTCCTCTCATGCTTCAGTGCTTTAGCCAAATGCTGACTATGGGAAGCAGGGGGGTCCTCTCCAGGGAAATGTGATCTCCTAGAACCCTCTCAGCTTCCTCTGGAGCATCTGGGGCTAATGGCTGCTAAGAGGAACTTGATCGGGGGCATAGCCTAATCTAATATGGTAATTCCTAGATTTTCCTGATAGCTTGATGCTTGACAGAAGCCTCTGCTGCTTTGCTGCTGCCATGGCTCACAGGAGATTCTTGCATAATCTAGCTTGAAAAAAGAGTGGCTGGGCAGTCCGGTCTCCAGGGATGTGCTTGCAAGGATTTTTGCTTCTGAGAGTGGTGTTTCTGGTGGCCGCAGCACGATTCGGTTTTCAAGCACTTGTCTTTTATTATCTCTCACAGGGTTTCTTGATCTTCCTGTCTCTTCTAGTCAGTTCAAAAATACAGTAAGAGCAGCCTTTATTGTGGGATTCCAGCACTTCTGTTTTCAGTTTCAGCTAGAGTGAGGAAGCCCAGAAGGAAAAATGCCTTTTTTTTGGTGGTTTTTTTTTCTGTGTGTGTGTGTTAACCATTTGGAGCCTGAATTGTTTTAGCAAGTGCAGAATGGGGTGAGGTTTCTTACTCAGAGGATTAACATTTTAAAAATTAGGCAATCTATAGTTTCTACACTTACACATCCATGATAGGAATTAAAAAGATTACAAACTTAGGTCATTAACATGTGTTTGGATCCAGTAACACAAGCAGGACCTTCTTTTACAGCCTGACCAGTCACCAAGTGCACACTCCTTTGGATTTCTGTCACGTGTGTGCAGGGAGTGGGTGAGACCATGAGAAAACGCCAGGCAAGGGGCACTATGGAACCATCCCAATGATTCCTTATCTGCCATCTTTTATCTCTGCTTCTGCTGCAGGCCAATGAGTTATACTTGGGCTCCAGCAGAAGGGCTGCAGTTGACATGTGAACCAGGACTATGATTGCTGTCACTGTGCCAATGAAATGAGTAAATATATTAAAAATATACCTGATGTCCTGACAAATGGAAGAGGGACTAGTTTACCAAGAAGATTAGGTTTGTAACTAAATACTTAGAGGGAAAGTGTGTTGGGGAATTAAATTGGAACTGTTAAATTCCAGTCACTTCATTATGCTCAGACATTCAGTAAATATTCTCCAGAGCATCCATTCCCTGCTAGCTCTGCACCGAGTCACCTGGCGGGAGGAAAGGCAGGCTGAGCATATTTCCATGCAGTGTGGGTTGGAAAAGAACAAGAATCAGAGGCCTAACAAAGCATTTATTGCCTAGTAAGAAAAATTGATGCAGAGCTTTTATTGATTTGTATTTTATTTTGTGTTCTCCAAAGCAGGGAGCCAGGGGGTTTAGGGGTTTCTGGCAGCGCAGGATGGGCTCTGCCAGTGAAGGGGACACGTTCTGCAGAGCTTTGGGTCACTGTGATAAAATGACTCAGGTGTTAGCAATTCTGCTACTTCCTTTGGAAGACTGTTCCACAGCTGAACAAACATTACTCCAGGAGTTCTTCCTGCTGTGCTCTCATTCGGAGGAGAAGTGGGAAGGATCGTGGTCCCCCTTGTTCTGCAGGGCAGAGTCAGACCGGGATCTTTGGGAACAACGGGAAGGTGTCAGGAGGGGAAAAGGAGAAAGTCTAAATGTGTGGGAGAGAAGATGTGTACTGAGGATTTCTGCTTTTAAAAATACACCAGGCAGTAGTGGAAGGAAAGTAAAATGTCCATTCTACTGAAGACAGCTGCAGAATATCAGAGGGATGGCAATTATGGGATGGGGATGTTTTCATTTATACTTCTGCTTCCAGAAGATCCCACTTATAGGCAGAATCCATTGAGTGGCAACACTAAATACTCAGCTTGCAGTCAAGCAAATTGCTTTCTAAACACTAAAATCTTGGAAGACCAGGACTCTTAAGTGGCCTGCTTTGAGCTCTTCCGTGGCATTTCTCAAATTCCAGCTCTGACACTTGGAAGTCTGGACCAGGGTTCCCCCATCAGCCTTCCAGAAACCCTCACAGTGATTTTACAGATTTATTCAGGAAAGGGCCGTGCATCTGCCCCAGCTCTGCAGGGGCAAGTTCTAGCTGCAGGGCTAGAAGCAAGTCTCTGAAAGTCTGAGCAATTTGCTAGAAATAGGGGATTACTTGGTCTTGGTAAAAGTTGCTCACAGCCAGGATCCAGGGTGTGTGTGCCCTGCTTCTCCTGTATCCCAGGGTAATGAAAAATTTTCCACTTAGAGTGTTTTAATGAGCGTAATTATACACACTTGCTGTATGTAGTTTGTAATGCTCTGGCTTCTCATCTCCTCTTTGCAAAGCCACAAATCAGAATGCTATTTTTAGATGGAGACACTGCCTTGGATTCATACTAAATATAAATATTTAGAAGAATATGGAGCCCAAATAATTCGAGAATGTTAAATTCATCTAAATACTTCCAACACATGGGGGAAGTTAGCTGGCAAGTAAAAAAGGTGAAAGTTATTTTCTGTGTTCTCTTACAACAGAATTTGTTGAAGTTACAGTTAATAAATATTTTCCAGACTTGTATTTCCTCAAAGATCATCTATACTGATGGCAGAATATTCGGTGTTATAATCTATTTTGTGTCCTCTGTGTCAACCAGTGCAGGATAGTATTATCTCTGCAGGCAGCGAGTGCTAGTGAAGGCATCACAAATGTCTGAAGTGATGCTGAGACCTATCAAATGTTGTTAATGCCAAATGAGAGTGAGTTCCAGACCCTTGTGCAGTGCCCATCGCCTAGAACCGTGTGGATCTGAACAGCATTAGTGCTCCCACTCTGGAGCTATCTGAGTTGGGTTTTCTTCTGAAAAGGTTCCAGAGAAAGGAACCATGCTCAGTGTTACCAGACCTGGTAAGTGTGCATGGGATTGTGACACAATCCAGTAGGGTGCAAGAAGGAAATTGCAATTTATTCGCCTTGTTCCAACCTTAAATGAATCCAAGACAAACAAGACTTTTACTCCACTTACACTAACAGCAGAAGTACTTATGGGAGTCCCATAGATACACTGTCCAGAGTGAAGGGAACACGTTTGGAGGGCAGCTACTGCCACCCCTCAGGTTTGCAAGCTCTCTTGTGACCCAAACACTACATTAGTAAGTCTGTGCTTCCTTTGACTGCGTACGCTGAGTGTGCCAAATACCACATCACTGAGCCCTGGGAAGATCCAGGAGTGATGGTTGTTTGTAACTGCCAAGTGGGCTGTGTTTTCTCAGGTGCTTGCCTTGCTCATTAAGAGCGTGTTGTGGTGAGGAAAACTCTAATACTACAGGTCTGTGAGCTCTTATGAGCAAGAAAGATTATGAACTATCCCAAAATGAGGGTGTCAAAGCGGGCTGCCTGACTGTACATCATTCACTTGCATTAAGCAATGAACTACAGCCTCTGCAGCTGGTGCTCATGGGCCACAGATGAGGTAGGAACTGTTAATGTCAATTAATATACAGACAGAATAATGCTAGATCTGATCCTAACTCCGGTACTAAACTTAGCAAATACACAGCCCAATCAGTGGCTGTCAGTGTGGTCTAAAGGCATCCTCCAGCTCTGGCAGCCCCTTAACCACTGACTCTTAGAAGCTGGTAAAGTTTATACAAGGAAAACTGATGCTATGTGCTTCTTGTCTCTTATGTTCTCCCCTAGATACGTACTCCTGACCACCAGGGACAGCCACAACAGAGCTGAATGAGACTTATTCTTTGAACTACCACAGCCTTTCCTATGTTCTTAGGCTGAAGGCACCCACTAAACTTAACTGGATGTCTAAGAAGGGAAAACGCCTCTTGGCATGAACTTGAGAAGGTTTTTATGTGTGTCCCAGAGAATTTAATTGGGAGTGGCACCACTTTGGTGAGAGATTCAGTTTCTCAGACTTAGTAGAAACCCACCACACCGGTCTTTTTAGATCAGGATCATTTTCTGTTGTACCAATCAGTAAATTGGAAGCAGACCTCCAAGGATAGGTATTCTATACTAGGTTGGTTTGAGAGAAGCATTCTGCACTAACTGGGCCCCTTCAGGCTGGCTTACAAGGTCAGCCTGACAGAGAGCACATGTGGAGCTTCCTTGGCCACGTTGTGGTCGGGTGTTGTGATAGAGCATCTGCATTAAACTGCCTGGCATTCACCAGTACAGCTCAGAGGGGCAATGGAGAGATTGGCTCTTAGCTTCTGGACACACCAACTGTTCTTAAGAAGGGTCTTGTTGTTCTAGGAAAACCTGAAGGACAATCCAGCATTGCCCTGAACAGCTGACCACAATTTAATGTTTGGATTTTGAGCTCCTCAAAGCATGGACCATATGTCTGCATTTATCTGCAAAGGGCCTTTCAGCACCCTGTTAAAAACTGCAGACATTTCTAACCTCTGGCCATTCTGTTTGTGCTTGTCTTGACTGAACAAAACATTC
This sequence comes from Brachypteracias leptosomus, assembly GCA_013401335.1. NCBI lineage: Eukaryota > Metazoa > Chordata > Aves > Coraciiformes > Brachypteraciidae > Brachypteracias > Brachypteracias leptosomus. Next base: position 754,114 of record VYZX01019091.1, on the reverse strand, counting down.
CTGTCTCACCCCTCTTTCTCAACCTTATTCTTATACTTTCTCAGCTTCACACATGGAGGAGTGATGGTCTTTTCAGGGCTTCTGTGGTAAGAAATGTTCTTTCTGACTCTTCTATTCTGCTATATAAGCTTGGTGAAATTCCTGGATGAGGCCATTTAGTGTGGGCCAGAAATGGGTGAAGCAAAGGCCTGGCTTACTGCCTGGGACTGAGCAAAGAGCAGGCACACGGGCTCTAGGTGTGCAGCAGAGTGATGATCCTACCAGGTACTCTGCTGTTGAGTGCTGTCTGGGATGCTACATCAAAGAGAAAAGGAGCAGTCACCACAAACAGGTGATTATAAAGTTGTTTTATAACTGCCTAGCATAGCTTTTAGTAAATTAATGAGAGATCCTTTTCTTTAATGCTTGGTGACACATGCACAAAAGCCCCAGCACACTGATTTCTGAGGCTTCAAATGATGGCATGCGTTTCTGTGCCATCCAGAACATAAATAAATATGAAAAGTGCCTCTTTATCTGATCCTGATCATGGTCTCAGTTCTGAGCAGTGTGGAGGAGATTAAAGCCTGATGTTTCTGTGTACAGCCTAAGGCACTCTCACGAGTGGGAGGCCGGCGGTCCCCTTGTTCCATGTACTGCTCCAAGTTCCATAAGTGTCTCTGTCGCTGCTGTCACCTGCTGCCACGGAAAGATCAGTGTAGTTCCTGCATCAGCTTTGCTAAGTGCTTGTTCTTATTAGGCTGAACAGTGACAATTTGTTCTTGCGGGCTGCTCTGGGACATCTCCCTCTCCAGCAGCACGTTGTTTGCCAAATCCACATGTTCCTGCGTGTGCCTGTGCAGCACAGACTGTGTGTGAGGATAAACTAGACTTTTAAACTCCAACACTTTGTAGCTGTAGGCCAAATTCTGTTCTCAGTTATGTCTGATCAGATCAAGGCTGGCTTCTAGTCATGGCATACAAATACCCCACTCCTCCATTTGCATCAGGATCATTGTAGGCAGAATTGGTCACTCAGCCTTGCAGGGCTTTTGTTTACTGAAATGTAACAAAACATCTTTTCCGTTAGTTTTATTTGTAGAGTTTCGTATAAACGTTGAAACCATCTGGGTGTTTTGAGCATCATTAAAGTCACTGAAGAAAACAATGAAGTTATTTTGCAGGTAAAGGGTAGCAGGGCCATCTGATGGCACAAACCAGTCATTTCTGGAGTCACTTCTATGGTAGGAAGCCAGGGGCAGGTGCATTCCAAGCAGTGGGGTTTGGCTAGAGGCATGGAACTGGGCCCCTGAACCTCACAGAGGCCTATGGCGGCTTTACATCTCCAGGGGGTGAGGTGCTGTGGTGTGTGCTGTGCATCCTCAGCAATCACTGGGGATGGAGATGGGCTTCAAATGTCTGTGTCTTCTTTTGCTACCTAGGACAATTCTCTTACATTGATTTTTAAGCAGGTAAGACATTTGTGAACCAAATATGACCAAGAACTGAACTGCTGAAATGGCTTCAGTTCCTGGCTGTGCCTGTGGTCACTGATGGGCTTCTGGCTTACAGCTGTGTAGGCCTCAGACAGGCCCCCTTTGCTGCATTAGCTCTCCATGAGTAAATACATCTACAGGGATGTCCTCAGCTGCTGTAAGTTAAGGTGAACTCCATTAAAGGGAACTGAAATCACCTGGGCTACCTAGATTTGCAGCAGCTGAACACCTCAGAGAGAGCTAGAGTTTCTTTCCCCTCTCTTCTGGAAGGTTGCCCTCACTTAGGTCTTAGTCTTTATGGACACTGGAGTGCATCTGAGTCTTTGTTGGAGGCATTATCTGCTACAAAGTAAGTTTTACTCGATAATGGGTGTTTTTTGGTATCAGTTTTCCTGTGTGTTTCAAAGACATGAGTCATGTAGAATTTTTCAGGGTGGTTTTACTCTCCTCATTCTTTTCCTCCATTAGAGAGCAAATGACTTTTACAAACCTCTGTTATAAGATTTATTTCAAAAAGAAATAGTCTCCATTTTCTGCTTTAAATATGTAGCTAGTTCTGTTCAGTTGCTAGTTGAGAAAAGGTTTGTTTGTATTTGGGAATAATTAGTGTTGATATCATACGGTGAAAAATGTTCTGAAAATGAAGCTACCTCACAAAGCTTCACTGGAGTCAGCCCCTTGTGCTAGTTTATGCTAGCTAAAATTTCACATATGTGTAGCAAGCACAGAAATTAAGTTAACTAAACATCTTTCTTTAAATGGGCAGCAATAAGATTTATGGATCAACACTCTTAAACTAGTGGACAGTTAGTTTTCAGGCCACTGAATAATAAAATCCATGTTTGAGACCCAGAGGAACTTGGCAGTAATTTTCTCTCTCTCCAAAAGAAGTGGGTTTCTTTGTGGGTCAGATTTGTAGGTGTCTTTTGTCTTTCTCTTGCTTAGCAAATTATAGCAAAGCTGAAATGCAAGAGGTGAGTAGCCGTGTGTTTATGGGCCCCTGTGGGCAGTCTCAGTGATAACTGGCCTGACCATTGGGTAACCTTAACCAAACCTTAGGCAGGAAAAGCCAAACTTGTGATGTAGCGGCTGGAAAATGTGCAGGATTTTTTCATTAGGCTAATTGAAACTTTTGAGGTGTACAAGTCTGGTTAAGGATAAATCATGAGTGTGGCATTTCTTTAGTGCGCTTATGATTGAGCCTGGGCTGCTGCTGCTTATTATTATTATTATAATATATTGCAGCTCTGCCAGGAGACCCTGGAGGTACTGCAGACACTGTATCTGGGCTTCTCAACATGGGAGAATAAAGGAAAACAAATGTGTAGGATGGAATGTTTCCTAATGAAATAGAGTGCCTCAAGTTTTTTGTTCCTGTTTAAAAACTGTAGCTTGTAGTAGGGATGGATGTAATCTCAACATAAAGGAGTTGGGACTTTAGTCAAAGCAGCTGATTCTGAACCCAGGTGTTTTTATTAACTACTCCTCGTTGCCTCTAAGCAGTTTATTTGGGTTACTTCTAATGATGAAGAGTATCAACACCGGGCTGCTTATGTGGACAACATAAAAGCTACTATGGTGAGGGGCTTTCTAAATTCGTTTGGTTCTTGTTTGTTTGTTTGTAGTGCTTCAGGCCTTAATGTCGATTCCTCTGCCTTCAGCCCCTCAGGCCTGCAGGAGCTGGTTGGGCTTCCCAGGCTCAGGGCTCTGCTGAGAGAAAGTTGTAATAAAGCACTACAGGATTTTGGGAAGCATACATTTAATGTGTGTTTCTTAATGACTGAAAGGGACTAAATTCTCAAAATTAAGTGGGCTTCTCTGGGTGAGCAAAACAGAGGATTCCTGGCTGTATTTCCAGTTTTCCTGTGTACATGTAGGAGAAGACACACTCCTCCATGACGCCAGCTTTACCTCACCTACTGTCAGGAACCATCTATCTGCAGTCGTGGAGCTGAAACAGATATTTTGTCAGCTCAGTGTGAAAACCAGACAGTTTTGAGAGTGCTTCTGGCATTGTCTTGGGAATAGCCTTGAGAATCATTATGGTACTATTACAATTGCAATTTCTAGTGTATAAGTATTAATCTCTGCTAAATTTAAGGCACGGATTTCTCTACAGGTGTGGAACGTTGCTTGGTTTAACTGTGAATTAATTTGGGAGTTTTTTCTGCATGGTTTGATAGTAGCTGCAACGTGCAATAAGGGACCAGAATGCGATGCACTGTGCATTCACTTACACTGCTGTTTTAAACAGTTTTCCCTCAATTCACAAGTTATGAAACTTCATTGATGGAGGGAGAGAGAGAATTCAGGAGTTTTCCAAGTTCTGATGTTCACAGTTGCAAACAGTTTTCTAAGTCTGAAGATAATATTTTATTTTGGTATTTTGAGGCAATTAAAAAAAAAAAATCCAATCTTGTAGCTGTGGAGTCAATCCACAGATTTTGATTGTTTGATATTTTTAGTATGTGTGTCCTGTCCTGTCCCTGTCCCCCTGCTACAGGATCATTCAGGGCTGAAATGTACCTGGGACTATGTGGAGTTTATGTGGGTCACCTGTATCTTACGCACACAGAGGGATTACAGCTGTCTTAATCTGAAACTCAGGAACTGCTGGGGATTATTTTCCTTGCTGCGTTTCATTTACAGATTCATTGTGTGGGCATTTGATTTAAGTTAACAAATAACATAGGTTCCCTAGCATATATTGGTTCTTTTGCCTACCAAAAATAGATTGTTGTGCAGTCCCTCGAATGCGATGGTAAAACTCAGACACATAAATCTACTGTAACCCTGCAGTAGTTTTCTGAAAGCATTAATCAGAAGTTCACTGAAATCACATGAGGAAAAATGCTGCAAGTCATTCTTCAGACAAAAAGCAAAAAAAAATAAATCTCAATTTCTCTACCATACTTCTCTATTTTTAGATATATATTTTAGAAAGTTACTTGTGGCCTTTTGGGGATAGAGCTGAATGCCAGTACAGCTTGGGAAAGTTAACCCCCTCAGTCCCTGACCTTTCAGATATTTTGCATCTTCTTTTATTGCTGTTGCTGGGTCAGTAATAGTTGTTTTTTTCAGAGTTCTAGATACTCATCTATACAAATTTTGCCTGTACTGTACCTTGCCATTTTTTGCTTTTTCCATGTGAATCTATTTAGATGTGCACATAAATGACTCTGCTGCTGTGCATTATAGTGCGGTTTTGTTACTGATCTGCACCTTAATGGAGTTCAAGTGGCCACGATGTACTGTGACAGGTCTGGTGGATGGGGTTTTTTTTAAAAAAGGAAATTGTATACTCAAAAAAGAAAAAAGAAAAAGGTGAATTTGTCAAATGGCTGTATCCATTAAGAGAGTCTGGGTATTTCTTTTCAAGTGAACCTAATCTCTTAGGTCATAGCTGCCCCCTTACATGACCAGAGAAAGGAAAGAAAGCCAATAAATTAATTTGACTCTAATAGTTCATCAGAAATGTAAACCCTGCTGGGTTGGTGGTGTGAAGATGTCCTCCAGGCTCCATGAATGCAGGTGCTGGCCTGGCACCAGCTGCAGGTCTGGGGTGAGAGCATTTCTCCCCTGCAGTCGGGCTCTGCTCTCTGGGGTGGGAGGCATAGGACAGTGTTTCATTGGGAAGGAATGTCCTGGTGGGAACGTGTGGCAAAAGTCTGGCTAAATAAATGGCTGTACGCTTGCCAAAATTGTAAAGCAATTGAATGTACCTCTGCAAGGCTGGGAAAGTGTTAAAAATTTGTATTATCAACAACAGCAACAAAAAAAAAAAGCATGAGGACAATTATATGGCACTTTTCCGTGGCTGTTCACGTGTGAAGGGGATAGAGGAATTGGGATGTGTTATAATACATCTCATGTTATAGTATTTTAAGTAATTGGCCAGTACAAGTACAACTTTCTCTTCTCTGGAATGTGGGTCAGTGCCTGACGGTTCAGAGTCATGTAATGGAGCCCCTAAACCTTGGCTCTGGTTAACATCAAATCCAAACCCTGTCCTGGTGTTTGTTATTTCAGCCCGTCAGACAATTCAAGGCAGATGGGACTTTTTCCAGTGTAAAACTAGTACGGGGTAGGGGGATTTAGCTTATCTTCAGGATTATTTTAGTGAATTAAAAGGCTGGCCTTCTTTCCTCTACAGCACAGGGGAAAATATTTGGCATGGTGATTGCAATGGAAGTTAAAACTCAGAGGGCTCTGTACCTGAGTGTCATCTTGTTACTTACAGCAGTCCATGCAACTTCTGTCCCTATTTTTCAAACAAATATTAGAGCAGAAATAAGGACCTTTTAAATGTGAGGTTCTCTGTGATACAAACAGGGCAGCATGAAGAAACACTGCACAGTATGATGCTCAGTATGGGAACCAGTACTTAGAAATCCCAGACTGAAAGACATTATACAGCCACAGAGGTGGTTTAGTAAATATTTATGATCCAGAGTTGTTTTCTGTTTGGGTGTTTTACTGAGACCTTCAAAAAGCCTTTCTGTGTATTTCTCTTGAAAAGCAAAAAGCCTTTGTGTGTATTTGGTTTTGGTTTAAAAGGGAAAAATAAACTTGTGTGAAATGCTGTAATGCAGCAGTTTCTCCTTTGCTTTTGTCGTGATGGTTGGTTTCTGTTCCATGAGCCTCTTGATACCCAATGCAGGCAGGTGGGTCAGAGCTGAATGAGGAGGAGAAACAGGACTGGGCTTTGCCATTCCACTTGGAGCTCTCTGCTGGTGTGGCACAGAAAACCCACGGCTTGGCAGGTCTGCACAGTGTTGTTTAACACATCATAAAGGCTCTGAAGTGCCCTTCCTGAGGTCAGGTGTCTGCAGTCAACTCCGGGGTGATATTTCACAAGCATTCTGAAGGAATGAGAGTGGAAAACAAAGGCTGGTTTGGGAAGTGCTCTGGTAGCCCCAGTTAGTCATAGCTGCTGCTGAGTGTGCTGCAGGGTTGCTCTGGGGGTGGGTTAACTGTGGGGACGAGCAGCATTGCTGGTGTCCAGAGTGCCAGCTGGAGACAGCTGATTGAACCCTTTGTGGGTCTTGAACTAAGTCCTGGTTTGGAAGGTGCATTTGAAGGGTGTTTGCTCAGTTCTTAGCACATGGCTGTACGCTCTGGACTCGCTGGGGCAGTGGCTCTGCTGTGTGCAGGGCTGGGAGGCTGCTGGGATGGGGCAGTCCCTGCTGCTTGAGCACGGCCCCAGCCCAGGCAGGACAAGGAAACCCTTCTGTGGGTAGCCTGCTCTCACCTTCCCACTCTTATCTTCAGGCTTCACCAATAGCTGTAAACAGCTCGACTAGGAAACCAGCGGAGTTTCAGGCAGACTTTGGATCTCAAATATGAAGGTGGTCAGGTGTTGTGCTGTGCTGTAAGGGTACTTAAACTTCTGCTGGTCCCAAAGGTGTCAGTGGGATTTCACTTCTTACCCGAATCAGAATTTGTAGTGTCAATGTCTCATGTTTTCCAGTTGTGTCTGTGTGAGATAAATGCTTGTGAGTGTCACTGTGAGCTGGCTGTGAGGGTCTGCACTGACATGTGGCTCCAGAGAACCCATCTGTGAGCAGGGGCAGGAGGCAGTGACAGCTGGAGCCCCAGGACACACGCTCAGGGAACATCACAGTGCTCGTGTGTTTGGGCAGAAGCCTCACCAGAGACACTCCTTTGTTGTGTTGGCTCCATGTGGGCAGCACTCCAAACCCTTAGCAGGTCTGCTAGAGCTCTCAGTGTGTCCTTTCCCCATGGCAAACATCTCTGCGAGCTGCTCCCACACGTGGGCAGAGTGCTGATATTGGGCTTCCCTTCCTCTTCATCAGGCTCATGCTTTGTCCTTAATCACCTGCAATACGCTGAAGGCTTCTTCATGGTTTGACAAGTCTGCTTTATCCTGAATGGAGCTAAAGAGAGAAGGAAGTGGCTTCCCACCAGTTCATCAAATGCATTGGTCCCCATGGGAAACACATTATGAAGAAGAGGGGAGAAAATTCTGCTTTAAAATACTTCCCAAGTTGGTCTTCCCGTGTAACGTTGCCTAATGGAGTCCTTCTGCCAAGGGGTGGTTGGTCAGGGCATCCTGGAATTTGTAAAGGAGATATTTTCTTTTGTTATTCTGAGGATTCTCAACTGAAATGACATCACGTCAAACTGATGTGCCAGGGCTGAGAAATGAGGGTGGGGTAGAACTTTGCCCTTTTTTTAGGTTAAAGAAATCAAGGTTGTCTAAACGAATTCAGGGCATTCATTAAAAAGAGAGACATGAAAGCGTGGCATAACTTCGTCTTCACAACATTTGTAAAATTCAATATTCAAGTCATTCAACTTAGGGAATAAAATTTGATGTGTGCACCTGTCAAGTACTGTAATTCCTAAATCAGCATCATGAAATTGAGCTTTTTCAGCATTTGATCAAAGGTTAATTGCACAGTTTTCACTTTTTTCTATATTAACCCATTTTCTGCTTTGCACGTTCTCTAGAGCTTTCACTAATGACATGTTTCAAAGTATTTAACAAACTCCCAAACAAATAAACAGTCTCAAGCTGACACACCTGATCAACCCCTAGAGAGACGCTTTTTTAAGAGGGTGAAGACCCTACTGCCTCTAGTTTTATTTTATGGTCTTTGGAAGAGAAGAAACTATTTGGGAATCTTTAAGGGATATTTTTAGGATTGTTTCTGCTGCTTCTATTGGGGATAAATTGGATTTTCTTTTGAGAAATCCACTAGGATTTGGCTCTTAAATGCATTTGGAGGAAGAACAGGCATAGGATCTATGTGCAGAAAATGCTGAAATAGAGACAATTCAAAATAATCTGGGAACAAGGAGGAAGTTTGGCCTCAATGCTGCTTGTGCTGGCTTGTAGGGGATTTTCTGTGCAGGAATTCAGCCTGGCTGGAGGTTGCCATAGGTATGTGTATAGCAGTTCCACGGCAGGATTAGAAAGGATTTTTGGGCACAGGAGAACTAGTTTGGGGTCCAGCTCAAGAGTTCACATCCCGTGCTCCTCTGAATTGTAGGACTGAAGTTTGTTCCTAAACTCTCCCCTTTTGGAAGTGCTATTTTTACACTTGAAAGGAGTGCTTTGGGCCTCCTGGGGATTAGAAACTGCTTGAGCCCAGAAATCTGGAGTAGGAAAGCAGCCCTAGAGTAATGGTCCTTGCCCTATTTCTTCTGGCCTGGTACTATTGAACTCCTAATTTCTCCTGTCCTGCTGCCTCCTGACTTGCATCTGATGGTGCTTCCCTTGGCCACCCCTTTTTTATTTNCCCCCCCCCCCCCCCCTTGTCAAGAATACTCTATAACCCTTTTCTCTGTTGGCAAGAAGCGTGGTGCAGAGCCTGCAGTAGGCAGAGGATGGAGCCAATCTTGCAGGAGATTGTAAAGCAGCTTTCTATACTCTACCACTGTATTCAAGATAGGAGTGTTGTAAAAAAAGCCAGTGACTGTAGGGATTTTAAGTTACATTATCAAGAAATAAAATCAGCTGCGTTTATCAGTTTGCATAGTTGGGTCACATCAGAGGAATCACTGCATCCTGTAGACTCAGGAAAAGTCTGACTCCAGACCACAGTGAATAAAACATTTCCCCCTGGGTTCAGTGTAGAAGCAGTCTCTTACTTACTAAGCCATGCTATTGCTGCTCTGAACCTGGGAACCGTTTACAGCACAGTTTATCAGGAGGTCAAACATCACTCGAAGCCTTTATTACTTCCAGGATTTATATCACTAAATCAATTTTTATTCTTCCTTGATTTCCTTCCGAAAGTTAAGGACTTAGTAATTTACATGTTCAGCTTAAATACCCATAATGAGATCACAGATGTACCTGCAAAGCCAGTTGTGGTGTGGTTTTGGTTTTGTTTGTCTAAAGGACTCATCTTTTGCAAAGTGTTCATCTTTTGGGGTATTTTGTTTTATCTCATGAATATCAGATTTAGAGGTATGATAACATGCATTTGGGATTCTTCTCTGCAATGCACCAATATCTTTGGTCTTCCCAAGTAACCTGGTAATTTTCTGAAGGCAGCCCTGGAGTTAACCACAACCAGGAGCAGAAATTGAAGATAGTAGTTGGCTGGACAATTTTGAGCTGCTGATAAGGTCTGGTTCAAATTTAGATTAAAATTACGGACTTTTCATCTGTTATTTTGTTGTTGTTGTTGAGGTTGTAAGAAATGGTTAGACTCAAAAAGCCACTTCCTTTGAAGTAGTAAGTTTACCTAAATAGAGATTAGGGTGTGATCTAAAGCTTTTACAGGAAAACCCTGGCCACTGGTGTGTGACCAGCAGATTAGTGACATCTGGATATCTTTGATGCACATCTAGCAAAGTCTGCCTGATTCATTGTTTATATGATGTCTGATGCAATATTCTCCTGAATTTAGGAAAAATAGGGAGAAACTTGAGTGTGGTAGAACCAGTTCTTGCCAGGAAGAGAATATGCATGAGACAGTAAAAATCTTGGGTGTTTATTCAGATCGATTTCAGAATTTCTTTGTAAGGCTTCACCAAAACTAATTGTGTTACATGGAAACATATCTCCAACGCTGCAGAGCTCCTGGGCATGGGACTCACCAGAGTGTTTCTTTAGACAAGCCTGTGCCTTTAGGTACAGCCCAAAGCACAAACCAGTTCAGGGAGTTGCATCAGGCTTCCCAAATGTGTTGCCTCCTCCTCACTCTCGGGAGCAAAGCTGCAGCTCAGAGAGTGGCTGATACATATTTCAGACATAAGTGGCTATATCCAATTTCCTAGCTCTTCAGAAGCACATACTTTTCTTCTGTACTGTAGAAAAACAAAATTATATCATTTTGCAATCATCCTATCCAGGGTTTGAAAGCACACAGTGGTTAACTGTCATCACACTGGTCTGGGTCGTAGGTTAGAACTGGGAACACCACGGGTACGTCATTGCAGAAGGAAAGAGAATGGGGGGAACACAACTTGGCACTCCCCAGAAGCCTTCATGAAATGCTGTGTTCATAAAGAGATTAGAAGTGTTTGGGCCCAAATCTTGTTATTTGCTACTCTGATTTCATAGTTGGACAGACCTGAGCACAGCTTGGCTTGGGTCTTGTCTTAAACTACGATTTCCTCCATGTTAACAATTGGCTGGTGGCCTTTGGCCAAGACACTGATGGGTTCTGAAGGTTTCAATGTGTGCAGTGCTGTTGTTGTTGGCCCTCAGCACCTCTTACTGCTGTAAAGATTTCTGCAAGGCTGGCCCGGTCTCCGAAGGACTGCACAGAGCTGTTGTTTTAGTGTCTTTGGTAGAAGTTGCATGTGCTGAAGCTGAAACAACACCCTTTGTGTACATATTAGTGCTGGCAGGCGGCCACCCCACCGCTCTGAGCTCACTTCCAGTCCTGGAGCTCAGCACTGACGTGAGAGCTCTCCCCTCCACTGCCACCCCAGCACCCATGGTGCAAACACAACACCTGGGGTGTGCTCTGGTGACCTTTCAGTGAACAACACCCCATCTCCACGTCCCATCCACACTGAGGAGGAACAGGAATCCTCTGGCTGTGTGGAACACCTCTGTAAGCAGCAGCAGTGGGCCAGGCTGCCATCAGGCATCACAGGATCTCACTCTTGGGAGATGGGATGCACCAAAAATGCAAGGAGACAGCAATTTACGGGGGATTCTTAAGATTTATTTTTTTTTTCCAGAATTACTCTAGGGGGGAAAAAAAGAAGAATATTAAACTTTTTCTTCTGTTTTGTCAGTGAAGGGAGCTTCACTGCTCCATGCCTGTAACCCCGTGTACAGTGCTTTGGAGCTACAGAGCTGGTGATCCAGCCAGAGCTGTCTTTAGAGACTTCTGGCACTTCTGAAAACCTGCCAATGTGCCCTAGAGGTTATGGCCTCCCAGGTTTTCCTTCTGGAGGTGCTCTCTGCAGGAACTTTGCTTGCTCTTTCCTAAAGAGCTGCTTCCTGCCAGGCTTCCCCACCTGCACCCCTTCCAGCAGTGTGGGCAGGCAGTGGTGGGACCCAGCCGGCAGGTCCCAGGTCCCCAGCCCTGTTCTCTGCTCTGGACAAGTAGGAAACAAGAAGAGAAGTCAATAGAAAATCTGTAAAGGTTCTGAAGCCAAGTTGTGGTTGAAACTTTAGAGAATATGGTTAATATTTTTTTCATAAGGACCTTTTCAAAAAAGTTGAAATTTAAACTGGGTGTTTTAGTTTTTGTTGTCACTTTTCAACAGCCTTCAAGTTTCAAACTGGTGAAGCTTCACACAAAATTAAATTTGATTTCTTTGATATTGTACTGAAAATATTTAACATCTTCCCCTGAGCCCTGTGTTTTAGTGGGTTGGGTTTTTTTTTGCTTTTGGTTCAAATGACTTCATTTGGAACTGGAATTAGATATTCTGCTCCAAAATGCAGCTCCCTATTCTAATGAAGCCTTATCAGATAAGCAGGGTGCTATCTCCTTGCTGTTTCCTACCTGTTGTCAAGCAACACTTGAAGAGGCACTGTCAAAGTGTAGAATCAAACTATTTTTGAGTTTGTAACTTGTTTCCAGGTTTTAATCATTCACAATGCATGTTTTTAAGTTTTCACAAATCCTGACATTTAAATTGCCTTGAAAAGCACAGGAGCTAAAGCAGAGCCTCATGTACTCGTGTGGCTGTAGGATGCTCAGAAAACAAGTATTGCCACAAGTTGTGTTGGCAACTGAATGAGCAGATTGCCTTCAAATGGCAAATTATCTGAGCCATAAAAGGTTTAAATTTATTTTAATTTCCAATTAACCATCCTTCTGCAAGATTATTTATTTGCTCAGTCCCATTTTGCTGGCACTGAAGGCCAGCAAGTAAAGATGATCAGTCTAATTTTGGAATTGATCGAGGCTGAAGAATACAAAACACAAAATGGGAAAACACAAATTTGATTTTAAGAAGTTATTTATGTTTTAATAATCTGGAATGATAGGAATTGTAAGTGGTTTGTGTTGATGGAGCCTTTAAAATGAGATTGACTTGATTTGGTAAACATGCCTATTTGAAGTAGATTTACAGAATGTAGAAAATATCTCTATAGCTAAACTACCTTTTTTTTCGCATATTTTTAAAATCTAACAGCTTGTTGTTGTCCCTTCTAGGAGACAGGGCTCTCTGGATGAGGTGTGGAAACAGCACATCTTGTCTCGTCTCACACGGCTTTTGTCATACACTGACATTCTGATCAGCGCCAGCTCCCCAGGGCTGCCCTGCCGAGGAACAAGTGTGTTCAACAAAGGTAAGGTACCTCACTCTGGAAATAACTTACTGTAGATGGGTCCAAGGTCTTCATCATTCATGTTAGAAAAATCGTCGCTGCGATTTCAGTGCTTTCCTTTTCTGCATCCCCCTTTTGTTTTAAAGGTCTCACGTCAAAATGCAGTATTGGTCATTGCCAATTTTCAGATGTTTCCCAGGTCTGTGTATGGATGTTAGATTATGTGCTGGGTCCCTCACAAAATAACCAGAGGGAAAGCCAGTCAGATTGCTTGTTTGTGTAGTGACAAGAAGTGCAATGTCATCCAGACTTTGAAAGTAATAGGCTTTGCTTTTGGACGGTGACACCCCTTGGGCAGGACTTTCGTGCACTTGTACTCCAGGCTTCAAGAGAACTTGGCAAATATGACATCAAATCCATGGGGCAGAACTGGCTCACCTGCACTTGTTGAGAAGTATGCAGCTCTCAGAGCAGCTTGTGCTGAAATGAGGGCGTTGGTGAGCCAAACATGGACACAGCCTTGCCCCCTGTAGGGTTTGATCAGTTCTGGGTTTTGGCTTTCAGTAAGACTGGTTTCCAAGCTGTTTTCAGTCCTGGTTCATGCTTTTCAGTCTCTCCAGTGCAGAAGTTAAAAGCACACAGCCAAAGCACTGCTTGCTGTAGTGACTGAATCTAGTAAGCAATACTGAGTAAAAAGATTTGATTCTTGGTTTTGTGCAATTGTGTTTAAAATAAGCTGGTTTATACTACAGTTTAGACTTGTGAGACATGATCTGAGCCCAGCTTGGCTCTCCAAATATAGGAAACTCTTTTTTCTTGCAAACTCATGTTTGTTTAACGGGAGTTGTGTTGGGTGTGCTGGGCACGGCTGCTGGGAGCAGAGGAGCTTTTGGAGGCCGGGTCTGACCCTCCCCGTTGACAAGGTGTGCTAATGTGGAATGACAGCTTGGTCTGAAGTGCCCTCTAGTGGCGAATGGCAGTTTGGGTCAGGCCTCTGAAATAAAATCAGCTAGGAGGAGAGCAAGCTCCAAAGGTAGGTCAGCTCTTGAGAGTGACTAAGATCATTATTGTCCTGGTACATTAATCGCTGCTCTGGCAGCAGAGGCAGTAAGGTTGGCATGTCAGGATGGGCTAATACTTGCCAGGTATTCTTCTGGGGCAGTTTGTGGATGTAAGGAGTTAACCTGCAAAGAAGCACCTATGGGAACTTGTACAAGTAGATCCCTCCGAAGGGAAGCTCTGAGCAGCTGGGGGTGCAGAGGTTTCCCCTCGCTGTGCTCTGACTGCTGTGGAGATGCTGCCAAGGAAAAGCTGTGACTGCCAGCTCCCTCAGCTGCAGTGCAGAAGGTGCTGCCTTGGCCTGTGAGATCTGACATCAGGCCAGGGAAGGGGAGCTGATGTGGCACTGCACTTGGCATGGGGCAGCTCCCAGGGTCCTGCAGAGCACCATGGTGCTGCTGGGAGCTGTGCTGCTGGGGAGCCTAAAGCCAGGGCATGTTTTCCCTGGTCCTGCTGCAGAGTGGACTTGGTTACCTGTGTAGATTGAAGAGAAGTGTGGTCTCAGAACTGTGTGATGAGTGCACTTGGCCTGAGAAATGGCACCAGTGAGTGGAATGGGCTGGAGTGGGGAGGGACGTGTTGTTCACTGTGAGTGTTGGTGCCAGGACTGAGCACCAGGTTTATCCCCTTGTGATTTCTGCCTTTCAAATAACTTGTTCTCGGGAGTGCAGCTTTAAGGAGGTTACTCATGTGAGTCCTGTGCTTCCAGCTGATGCACACATACATAGGGAAAGCATAATTAGCAGCATCAGAGAGAAGTAAATTAAATGTGTTCTCACATTTCATTGCCAGGATGCCAAAGGGCTGATTTGCCTCTTGTAAAGTTGTCGGTACCATCAAGTGCTTACTGGGACACTTTAAAAGCACGTGTATTACTGTGAAAGGTGGATGCTTTCCAGTTTGCCAGAGGAGGCAGATGCAGAAGCTCTGCCTGACCTGTGTGAACTCTGTGCCATTACCAGTTCTGGAGATGTCACACCTGAGCTGTGTCACCCATGAGGGGCAGTCCAGCTGCTGGGCACCAGCGAGGGAAATCAGCAGCAGCTCTGGGCAGGGTGGGGGCAGTGCAGTGCCTGCTCTGAGGACTGCTTGTATGTGTTTAGAGATCTGCCTTCCAATACTGGGAGCTCTGGCCTGACATATTTACTCTGGGAAAAGAAGCCTTTGCAATGCTCACACTGCAGGAATATTAGAATTTAATTTAGCGATAGAATTTTCCAAATAACTCAGTAATAAGAGTATGAAAATGCATGATTATGCAATATTTATGATGTTTATCATCTAAAATGAGGACTAAGAATGCTCGGGACAGATATTTCCAGGACAACAAACATTAAGCTGTGGTTTCAAGCCCTTCTTTTTATTTCATTGCACCATCTAGTGGCCACCTGCCTTCAGATACTCTCCCTGGGAGCAACCGTGCATCTCTTCTACTCCAGTCAGTATGTCCAGCATTCCTCCTCTTGTTGGCCAAGTACCTGGAGACATCTAGGTAGACAAGGAGAAGTTCAAATGTTGTGTTTCCCACAACATCTCAAATGTGTGAAAAATGCCTTTTGAAGGCCCCAGGCGGTGCCATCCTGCACTGTGCTCAGTGGGGTCTGCCTTTGGATGGGGTTCTGTAGGAGAGAAACACCTGAACTGTGACTGCCTGGCTGTGATGGTAGCTGGGCTTCCTGATGCAACGTGATAAATCAGACATCTATGAGTAGAGCTGTTGTTGAAGTAGAGACAGATGAGCAGGAGGTTACTGTAACCACTGCTGGGGTTTGTAAGAAGAAGGTGTTACTGGGGTTAGCTCACCTGCTGAAATGTCCAGAGTAAACCCTAATGAAAATAGGGCAGTTAAGAACTTCACAGAAGTTAACTGTGGAAATAGAGAATAGGAAAACTTTGGTTTTTACAGAGCCTTGGCTTCATGTACATTTAATGAGAGTCTATAACCATTAATTCTTTCTATGACTTGTTATAAAATCGTAAGTGCTTTTCATCTAGAGATCTTCAGTCTGGAATGTCGGTATCTTTTTCTCCTTTTCTGGAAAAGGTAGCATTGAAAATTTAGTCAAAAGATGAACAACACAAGTCATTGTTTAGTGTTGTTTGAGTTACTGTCTTGAAGTCAGTTTGCAGGAAGCCTGAGTACTGTGCATGTTACTGTGCTAGCAAGTAATGCAAAGCAGTTCTACTACCCCAGTGTGGAATATCTCAGGGTCAGTCTGGGTCCAATTCCATGGTTACGGTGGAAACTGGATCATATAAAGGGATTTATTCCTCTTTGAGAAAACCAGAGGCCCAGTTTAATTCAGTGTGCTAATTCTCCTGTCCTTTTTTCACACACAGCACACTGTTCTTTTCAGCATTTTCCTTTGAAGGATGATTTTTAAGGAAATGTACGTATTTCAAAGATTCCTTCAGCTAAAATGGACCATTTCCTCAAATTAACATTAATTTCCTCTTTGTCAAGTTGTGCGGTCACAAGTGGGTGGTGTTAGCACCCAGGAAATCACTCAGGATCACTGCATGTTCCTACCTCAGCTAAAGGCTCTTTGGATCAGCAATAGGTACATCTGGGATACCCGGCCTCCTGCAGAAAGGGGGAAAAGGAGATGCTGAGCACACACATCAGTCATGGTACAGACAAGTCTGGCTTAGCAAACTTTGTTTTAGTGAAGCATCCTGGGAATGGGAGGAGTCTTGGACCTCAAACCAGTGTGTTCTTTCCCCTACTGCTCTCTGGGAAGGGGAAGAGAGAAAAATTGCTCATGGCTTGGAATTTGCTGCTGTTGCATTTGCAAAGCACACTCAGGGGTGTGTGCTGGAGCATTACTGCAGGTAGGAGTAGTGTTCTTCTTTTAAATTGCTGATCCCTCTAATGTTCTGGTCAGCAAAGTGGGGGGATGCTTTGTAGTAAGACAGTTGAAAATTCTTTATCGTCTCTTCTTTCCTACGTAGCAGCAGGTTTCTAGCTCTGATAAGGGAGTAGTTGTGTTATTGTGGAGAAAAAGCACTGGCTGCAAAGAATTTCATGGGCAGTTTTCCCCAAAAAGAGAATATGACCCAAAATAAAAGTCTTTAGGGTGCTGCTTAGTGAATGTCCTATTTCTAAAAGTGGTAGAATGAAGTTTTGCTTTTAGAAAATAATTTAACTTTGCTTCTAAACAGCTTATGTTGGGAAAACTATCATCTGGGTTTGCAATAACTTCTGGGTTAGAAATTCGAATTAATTATAAAGTACTGAAGTGAAACATTTCAAGAAATAATGTTCAGTTCATCTGACCAACATTTCATTTTGTGGTTCACTATTTTATGAAGACCTTCATGTCTTCACTTTATATAATCAGTAAGCTCGTGGAATTATATTTGGCTTTTTTGTTGTTGCTTTACTTTTCTCTGGGCTTGTGGGAAGGAGAAAAGCAGTGAAGTAGATGCAGCCAAACCTCAGGAGGTGCTGCTGCCCAGGGAGCAGGTCCCCAGACCATGGAGGTCCTGGGAGGAGCTGAAGGGGTCCAGAAGCAGCTGCAGGAGATGGCAGGTAGGAAATGCCCTCAGGTTGGCCTGGCCATGTTCTCCTGAGGAAACTTGACCTCTCTTCTCCCCTCTCAGTGTGGGTTGGGTGTTTTTAAGATTCATAAAGGGCAGGCGACCCTCTGTAATGTGATGTTCCTAAAGGGCCACATCCTCTCTTCAGCTTCGTTAGCAGTTCAGTGGCAGCATTGGTGAGGATGTTTGGTCAGAAGGGTGTGTGGTTGGCTCTTCTTGAGTTCCAAGTCTTCCCAAGGTTGTCAGAGGACTTTCCTGGTTGCCTGAGCCCCATGTCCAGAGTGCTGTCTTGTGGGCAGTAATGATACCTGCTCTGTGGGCTTTGCTGTAGAAAGAAAACATCCCATTTACATCTGTGAGTTACTGACTGTCCCAGCTTGGCGTGACTCTGGCTGAGCTCCTCTGTCCAGGCCCCACTCTGGATGTCTCGAGTCATTTCAGCATGAAATGTCAGGATGTCAAGCCCATATTGAATGCATTGGAACTGGAGAAAAACATTTCTGTGAACCCCTGTGATGCACCAGCAGAGCTTCACACATGAGTCTAGTCCAGAGCTTAACAGCCTCACATGTGGTGTCCCACAAGCAGGTCCTGGGGTGTGTGTGGATCCAGCTCTGCTGGGGATGGGGATGGGGCTGGGAGCTGCAGAGCTCATGGCTCTGCACCCTGCAATGAGGAGCTTGGAGTGCTCCACCAGGCAGTGCTGCTCTTACCTTCTGCCACGGGAAAATCACCTCTCTGGTTCAAATGCTTTCCTTGTTTTCACACTGTGTCTGAAAGCAGTTGAAATACGTAATAGAATTATCCACCCTGAGAGCAGACCACTGCCCTGTCCCTGCTGAGGAACCTCTTGTGCAGGAGAGTTCCTTGATCCCAGTAAGATGCTGGTGCTGTGCTGTGACTTGTGCTGGAAGGGGTGTTCACCACTGGGTTTCTGTGTGGTCTGCTGGTACAAACGTCTTGTTGTGCTCAGGGCCTTCATAGTATGTTCAAAGCCTCTTTTGCTCAGGAAATCTTCATAGGCACAAGAGCTGCAAGCACACAGCTGAAATTGCAGTGATACTGAAATGCAACAGGAGTACAATCTACCAGAGCTGCTTGATACCACTTTGGTCAAGTCAAGCTTTAAAAAACCAAAAAATTTAAATCTCCTCCACTACTTTGAAGTGTGTCGATGGTTTAGCAGGGAATCCAACTTTTGTGCTCAATTTTGCCCCATCCTTTTCTGAATTGCTCTTTTCCCTTATTTTTGGGTGAATTTCACCACAGATCCTTCTCCAGGGCTTTCTTTTCTTGGCACCATTGCATTAATCATGTTTCTGCCTAATGCTGCCCTGTGGGGCTCTGGCTTAGGTTCTGCCTACAGCCCTGGGAGCAACAAGAAGCCTTAAGTTTTGCCTTTGCCCAGGCATGTGCATGGCAAGCAGCCTATCTGGAAGATGTGAAATGGGATTAGCTCAGGCAAGTGGGTCTTGCTTGGAAGAAAGCACTCGGAGTTAGGCTGGAGATGGGGAGCCAGATGTCCGTGTACCACCTTGAGAAGGCGTTGGCTGCTGCTTTAGCATTAGTCCTTACGTGTATATACAGAGGAAAAAAAACCAGCAGGTATTTTTGGCATGGCGGAAGCCCTGAGAGTCTGCTGAAAGTAAATACACAGGAGAAAGTAGCTGTGAGGATGGAAGATGGCTGTCTGCAGCAGATAAGTAGTGGCTGGAGAAGTCTTATCAGAAATCCCCTAGGAAAAGCAGCCAAACAGCCATAGGGCTGGGAGAAGTCTGCTCTATCCATCAAACTAACCCAAGAAAATTGGGCAGTGGAGCCAATGTCTGGTTTTGCCAGATCTCAGCTCCCTCCCCGGCTGTGTTGTGTGGAAATGCAACTGTGCACAGCAGCCTGAGCAAAGCAGTTTGTGCAGGGGAGGGGGGAGATGCTGGGTTGTGCTAAGAGCTGTTTATCCCCAAACAGCCCCCAGGCCCTTATAAATCCCCCTGGCTCCATATACAGACTTATGCCCAGCTGGCATTTGTCTCCAGCTAGAAGCCAGCACTACTGCAAAGTTAGTTTTAGAAGTGGTGAAGTTAACACTTAAAGAGGGAAGACCTGGCTGGGCTTCCTGCTCCCAGTGGAAATTGTCAGCACAGCTGTGGTGATCTCCAAACAAGAGGAGTTGTGAGTCCATCCCTGGCTGGTCTGGTTGGGTTGGGTTGCTGAGATCTGGAGAGTTCAAGTTGAACTCTGGGATTCAAATACTCTGCAGACACCTTGGGTGTGAAATAGGGCAGTTCTTAGTAATACATTTTAGTGATGTGATGTTTTCAGTTCCATCAATCCAGTTTGTCTGGCAGAGCTGCTTTGCTGGGCATCAGAGCTGGTACTTGTCATCATTACAGTGTTTTATTTTGCTTTGCCTGTTCAGTGACACTCTTAACAAGAGCCTTGCAGAACGCTCACTCAGGCTCTGGTCTGCCCTTACTTCTTGTCAATGCAATGTAAAAATGAACAAACAACTTCAGGAAACGGGCACCTTCTGATGGGGTCTGTCCAATGTCAGATGCTCCCATCAGCTGAGCTCTTTTAGGAACTGGACCCAAAACTTTCAGGAAGAACTTGACAATTTATCCTTTAGCCAAAAGACCAGATTAGCAGAATGACATCATCACTCAGATGTGAATGTTCCTTGGCATGTAGCTTTAATAGAGGTTGATATAATGTTGAGATATGAAGACTTAATGTTAGAAATAAGCATTTTCACAGTGAGATAATTTGGTTACAAAAAGATGACTTTGGAACCCAAAAATAGTATTCCTGAGAATTTCCAAGGCAGGTTTCAATTTGGGAAGAACCCACTTAACACTGCTCAGTCCAGACCTGGCTGTTAGGGAGGGTAATGCCAAGAAAACTACAAGGCATAAATCTAGCAGAGGGTTTTATTCTGCTTTTTATAGGTGATCAACTCTATTTTAAGAATGAACATGCCTTACTTTTAAAATCTTTCAGCGTGTGGGAGCCTCCCACTGCCTTTCTTTCTCACTATTTCTGGTTTTGATAGTTGCACAGCAGTGTTGGTGGCTCACAGCACCCACCAGCCGCCATCTTTCTGAGCTGCCACATCTGGGAAAAAGTTCAGACAAGCACTGTTGTAAAATGGAGTTAGAGGGACCCCTGTCCAGTGCCTTCCACACCCTCAGGCTTTAAGGCTCTGCTGGGAATTCAGGAAAATTAGCTTAGAGTGGTTGAGCTTGTCCCAGCCCCTTGTTATGCTGCTACCATGCTTCCTCCCACATCACCACGAGACCTTTTCGATGACTATCTGGACCCTCAAATGGACTGCCTTCTGAATGAAGGGCCCCAGAAAGAGTGTGTGTTGACTAGTGCAGCAAGGGGTGAGTTCTGCTCTCTACTTTATCTTGGGCTTGAGTAATCTTGTGGCTTTTGGACATCTCCTAAGAACCCTGTATCTACTGATAAATATATCCAACAGGCAAAGGAGACTGACAGGCTGTAAGGGAGCTTAATGTATATCATATTGCACCTCTTTGGTGACTCTGCTCCATTATTCCTCACCGCTTGTTTTCCTGAGAGGAGACACTGTATTATCACTCCAGCCAGACATCTGCAGATGTTACTGAATGAAAATTAGAAGCTGAATCTTTCTGGTTTGTGTCTAGTGGGGATTCTTTCTTGCAATCAAAAGCACTGAATGTTTCAAGACCTCAAAACAAAGCCTGGAAAACTATGTAACCTGTCTTGATCTGTGCACTTCCTTTGCCTGGGTACTCTGGGCCATTACCATCATTTTTGAGGTGCATCTGCCATGACAACACTCCACTCTTCCATTCAGAGGAGCACTCTTAAAACCATCAGTGGTACAACTATGGAGTACTGGCCAAGTGACAGCGTAGGAACAGTCCTGGCTCTTAGGACACCAGATAAATCATCAAGGTAACAAACCCCAATTGGCTTCATTAAAGCTATTTTGGAGAAAATAAACTGGTTTACTAGACAGCAAGTTTCTCTCTTCATTCCTACTGTCACTGCACCTTTTTAAATGTAAAATGTGGCTTCACTGTAGAAACCCATTAAAGAGAGATAATATTTCATTCAGGTAAGTATTGCCTTTCTGCTTAAAGGGAAAACACCATTGTGAGCTTAGTAAAGAATTTAATTTGATGTATATCTGCAGGAAGTAAGCCTTACATCAAAAAGTAAGTACCAGCAGCTGGGTTCAATATGGGATTTGACACTGTTTTCTATAAGCTCTTTACCAAATGTGTGCAGTTTCTGAAATAGCCACATGCCCACCTTATTATGATCCTTTCCTGGAAAGAGAAATACCTTTAATCTTAAATATGACATTCACATGCTTATTTTTTAAAGAATTGATTTAATATGAAGGATTTTATTTCCTGTTTTTTATTAAGATCCAGGTTCCTTGTCAAAGTACTGCCGTAAGTAACAAGCTATTGCACATCCTGTTCTTCATTAAAACAGGCAGGATATCAAAGTAAAAAACATAAGAAACATAAATGTAGAGGAATTTTAGGATTGAACTGTAATCTATACCATGCAAGTGACTTAATAAGGATCTCAAATGATAAAGGAATTCAAGTCTGGGCAACATAACCAGAGCAACTTCCCCTCCCCCTAACTTGTGATCTAAACTGTTTTTTTCCTGTACTATTAAAAACATCATGTTCTTGAATTAATATTTATGTTAATTTATGAAGAAGCTTGGAAGAGTAACACAATCATTAATTCCTGCTCGTGCTGTTACTCTCCTTAAATTCTTATTTTTCAGGTTGTTAGTCTCTTGCAGTCACTCCAGATGAAAGCAGATCTTTCCGTGAACACTTGGTTACTCTAAGGAATTAACGTTGGCCAGTCTAATATAATTTATGGTCCTTTTCAGCACATGTTTTGTTTGCTCAATTTGCTGTTGTGAGTTTCCATGTGAAACAAACCTGAGCTGTCCAGGAACTGATACACTCAGCTAGTCAGGACAGGCCATAGGACACCAATGTGATTTTATTGGACCAATTGCACTTAATTAATAAACTCCTGCCAAGGATGCTTACAGTGGATGTGAAATATGAAATATCCTCAGGGAAGTGGAGAATGTGGCTATGTCTGCAGATAAGGGTACATTGGGTTTAATCTAGACACTGGCTAACCAGAGCAGTGCTCCCATGTCAAGTGGTGACTAGGGGATATCTCCAGCAACTCTGGTGGGCCTGACTGGGGTATGTTGGCTGCCTTGTCACTAATGCTGTTAGTTGTTTTGGCTGCTGGGTCTAGCAGAGTTGTATGCTTATCTGAAAGCGTGGCACAGAGTACATGGGAAATGGAATTAGTTCATGTAAATATTCTGTGCTATTTCTGTATTGCTTAACAACAGAATCAAGTTAAATTTCCACCATTTTCATAGAGGAAATACACAGAGGTAAAACAACGTGGTGTTGGATGGACATGATTCTTTGGGGATATACTTATGAGGAGGGAATGGCCCAAATCAGACAGGAGTAAGTAGACTTTCTGGATCCCCAAACCTAGAGAAGATAAGGAATTTCCTTCTGGCATAGGTATGTGATGGACCCAGGAGACCTCATTGTATCATGTAGCTGGAGCTTAGCGTTGCTTGTAAATCACCCTTGCATCCGAGGCAGCTGGCACAATATGAAGGCAATTACCTTGTGAAGTGTATTTTATGTAAAAAACACACAGAAGGTAAAGGACACGAAGGACAGACCAGAGAGAAGCTAAATATACAACTGGGCGGGTCCTGGCTTGATTCTGTGTGTATAAAACAAGGCAGTGTGCATCTCACTGAGACCAGAGTGAGCTCTTGCACTGGAGATGTGCACAAGGCAGCCACGTAGAGCCAGGGCTCCCTGGGAGACACGGGCTAGCAGGGCCTTACTCCTTTCTAATCCCTGAGTGAAAAATTACACAGATACCACAAACTTTGAAGAAAGAATATATTAAAAGAAGCCTTGGAGGGGGAAAAAACAATAAAATCCCAAGCTTGAAAATGTGCAAGAGCAATGGGATGTCTTTAGCAAATCTTTCCAGCGACACCCAGGTCTGGTTTGCCCTTTTGGCCTTCTTTCCAAGAGCAGCTCCTCCCAAAACGCAATGAAATGACCCTAAAGTGTGGGGTAACACAACCTTGTGAGCAAAACCACCATCCCTGCTTTTTCTATCTGTTCTTGGAGGGGGTGTCTTTGCAGCTTGTGAGCCTGGGACAAGCTGCACTCAAATCAGGGGGATCTGAAAGTAAGGAGAGCTGGGAATCACAGCAGTGTGAATAACAGGAGCTCCTTCCATCAGAGCCAAGGGGCTGGGTGCCAGTCTGGCTTGGTGCAAGGGCTGGGATCTATAGAGGGAAGGTGTGTCATGTACTGCGGGTGGCAGTGAGGCAAGGTGGAGGGTCAGTGCCAAATGGCTTGTCCTGTATCACCAGGGTCTGATAATTGCCAATGCAGTTCACTGCTTTGTTGTGCATTGTCAGCAGGAGATGACAAGTGGGAACACCAACACCCTGCTGCCTTCTTGGCTGTGGCTGTGCCTTGTCTGCAGCCTCTCTCTACCTATAGATGGAATTGAAGTGAAGGAAGGAGACCAAAGCACAGCTGTTCATGCTAATGTGGGCAGAGCAGCAAGGTTCTACATGCTTGACATTCTCCAGGGGTCCTGGGAGTGTCCAGGCTTTCACACAAAGCATGTTCCAAGACTTGGGCCTAGGCTCTGCTGCAGGTAACATCATGAGTGTCCTCCAGCCTCTGGCTCTGTTCTCTTCACCACTTGCTTCCTGCAGATTGTTGCATACGGTGGAGATTCAGCAACCAGGAGAGGTAGTAAAGGAGAAGTTGTCTTTGTTCACTGTCCTAATCATCTGATACAGATCAAAAAGTTATAGTCCTGCCTATAGGAAGGACTTCTTATCTGCAGATGCAATTGGCTTTTGATGGGAGGGTGGTTGGGATATTAACTGAGCTGAAAGATGCAGCAGAGCTCCACTGCCCAGGTCAGATAGAGATTGTACCCTCGGATGGAGGTAGGCACACTGCTCCTGTCACAGGGACTGGGGAATGTGTGTGTTAAAGGGGGGTGAGCAGCTGCCAGGGGACACATCAACTGTTGGGTCTCCAGTTTTATGGATATTACACTCTCTCTTCAAAAAGTGCAAAATGCAGCCCTGAGAATATAGAGTTCTGATCTATTTCTACTGCCCACATGGGAAAATAAACAAAACACCTTTGAATTGTTTTTCTTAGATCATTTTGCCCATCTGCAGTTTTTTATACACTAATAACGTTGTACAGCTCTCATAAAGCCCTAAAATAGGTCAGGTTTTGCAACCAGAAGATGCTCACCAGTGTTCTGCTTCCAGTCTTGTAGCAGCAAATGTAGACAATGTATAAAAACATGGCACATGTGTAAATTTGCCATCTCATTGCTTTTGCTGCTCTGGCTCTATTGTCAGTAATAATACCACAGCAAGGGCGGCTGGAGGCAAGCCAAACGTTTATTTGGTCTTTAGGCTTTGATAGTATGTTGGCAGCTGTGTGATCTTTGTTAAAGTCAGAAATGCAAAGTGCAGCTTGTTTGTAAGAATCAGATGAGACTGTTGAGACAGATGCTTTCTGGAGCGGTACCCGGCGGGCTGTGACACACATGTCAATGGGGCTGCTCGACCACTTGCCCGTGTATATTGAGAGCTGCCTGCTCTCTGGAGCTATTTAATTAAGTTGGGATTCAGTGTTACACAAATGAAACATTGTGAGCCTGGACAATGGGAATAGGCCTTTCCACATGGCTGCTGGTGGGGGAGCCCCTCTTCGGGAGGCAGAGAGCACCCCCAAGGAACATTGCTCCTCTCTGGGACTCTCATAATCCTCTGAGAGAACACAGAGATACTACTATTTTCCAACTAAGTCAGCTCTCTCTGTGTTTTATGTGGTATGTCCATAATGAATCTCTTGCCACAAGCCTGGGGTTGGTCTCAGCAATGGTTCGTAGTAACTCTGTAGGAAAGCAGTGAAGATGCTGCTCCTTTCCTATTCCAGTTCCTGGGGTGGCCGGGCTAAGCCAGGGGCTCTGTAATGGTGAGTGTACTGTAATGTGTATTATAGGAGTAACCAGTGTCTCCACTCATGTGACTGAGGATGGGGTTTCTTTTGCCATCAACAGAGCTGGAAAGGATTTCTTGATGTTGTCTTCAAGGTTGTTTTTTTTAAATGCTGCAGGAAAAGGGGATGGGAGTGGTGTGTGATTTAGGCCGAGCCGGCCACTTGGCACCATGTGCCCCCTCACTCACTGTCCCTGCCCCCAGTGGGAGGACAATTAGAAGAAAGAGGTGAAAACTTGTGGGTTGAAATAAGGACAGTATAATAGGACAACCCATGGAGAGAAGAAATACTACTACTAATAAAAAGGATATATAAAGCAATGCAATTGCTCACCACCCGGAACCTGCTGCTCAACCCGTTCCGGAGCATGATGTCTCCTCCCGCAGTATATTTACTGAGTATGATGTCACAGGGTATCAGACATCCCCTTGGCTGCTTTGGGTCACCTGTCCTGGCTGTGTCCCCTCCCAGCTTCTTGTGAAATGAACTCTGACCCAGCCAAACCCAGGACAGTGCCCCAGGTCCTGTTCCCGTTTGAAATCTATTCTTTTCTAGAGCTGCTCTGATGAGGGGCAGAGGAGAGGGGTGGGTTTTTGGTCACTCACAGCCAACACCAAATAGCTCCAGGTCTTAACTACAGTCAGACTTAGTGGAAAGGTAGAATAATTCTCTTAAACTTCCTTGTGACCCAAAGGCAAACATGAAGGAACTGTGCCAAAGAATATAGTCTCCTTTTCCATCGCCCCACTGCAGCCAGCTGGGTGTGCTGATAGCCAGAGTCACACAGTCCAGCTGACTGACAGACTCTGACTGCTCAGCATTATTCATTGTTCTTAGGCTATACGTGTAGCTTTATTGTTAT
The DNA here is from genome assembly GCA_013401335.1 of Brachypteracias leptosomus. NCBI lineage: Eukaryota > Metazoa > Chordata > Aves > Coraciiformes > Brachypteraciidae > Brachypteracias > Brachypteracias leptosomus. Next base: position 727,831 of record VYZX01019091.1, on the reverse strand, counting down.
AGTCATTTTGGGGATTGCAGTCCATCTGAAATAGGATTAATTGCACTGGTGGTTACTTGCTGTGGCCAGAGGGCAACACGGAAGAGAGTTCAAATGCAACCAGCTGCATAATAAATGGAATAAACTAAGGAAAAGTCCATGGAGTAAATGAAACTACACAAGCAAGATTAGCTCCACCAATCACAGCCAGAATGCTGAGTATTAAGAGGACCAGAATACTTTTGAAATGAGAACGACCAAGATAAAACAAACAAAAAGAACTTAGCCAGGAAACCACTTATCTTTGGGGTCTCGTTAGTCCCCATGAGACTCCCAGAGCCACATTTCCTTCTTTGAAATAATGAAGTGGCCCAGAGCCACTATCTTGCAGAGCTGCAAGGTCAACTATAAAAAGCTGCAGGTTGCTGAACTCAGCAGCTATTTTTGTTATTGAGGTTGGTCTCTACATGCCAACATGTTCAAGCTGAAATGTAACTTGCCCGGGAAATTAGTTAGTGTGCACACAAATACAAGATTATAATTACAGCTACAGAATGCTGCTCACTGGAGGATTGAGCTTGGATGGGAAAGCTGCTCCTTTTCTTTGCCCATTTTATTTGGAAAGAAAAGCAACAATGAAAGCTGCCAATATTTTGATGTCAGCATCCTTTGTTTTTTCTGGCTATCTGAGACCTCTTTGATCCTCGTGCTGCCAGAAATGTTTGCTCTGGCTGTGCTCCTTCTTTCTAGCAGATCAACTAGTTTGCCACAGGTTGTGAGAATCAGGGTCTTTAATTTGATGAACTTTGGAGCATCTGTGCCTCAGGCACATGTTTCTGACCAGACCTTTCTGTGTTTTTAAATGTGTAAATTACCTTGTAAAGCATGACAATAAGTGGCACATGTAGAACCTGAACGCAGGTCCTGTGCCTTGGCACTGCAGATGTTATTGGCTGTATAATGTTAATGAAATTCATTGACCAGTGTGTCTATCTTTTCAGATAGTGCTGAAATATGTAAGTCATGAAACTGTCCTGCTGTTGTCTTTGGAACTTCTTGGGTGAATATGATTTAAGGTCCAGCTATAAATAACTCTGATTAGTTACTAAGATACATCTAGGCAAAAGCAAACCTACGCTTTGTGTTTTCTATCTTTTTTTTGTGTGCTTTGTAGGTCTCCCTTGTCTTACAGTAACTTTTGAGCCGGGACAGAATGAAAAACTTCCCCCAAAGCAGAAGGCCCATATTGGTTAGTCTAGTTATTCTTGGTACTGGAAGCTCCAGCTCTAATCTTCTAAGAGACAAATCATGTTTTATATTATACAAGAATAATATATTAATTTTTCATATTTGTCTAATTTTTCTTGTCTGACCATCTGTATATATAAAGTATTAGTGAGATTAATCTTGTGATAGTTGAAATCCAGTTGGATGTTTTTAGTTGAAACACATATAAATAACTCAACTAGTATCACACCATAATCCAAAGCACTGATTTACATTATGGTCATATATCAGAATCTTTTCTCTTTTATCAGAGCTGTTTTATAACATTTACTGATTACAGTGGTGTAGGTGGTAGGTTGGAATTGCACATTGTGCTGAGAGTACTGCTGATGTAGGAAATTGCTTTTTGTATCCACAGATCAGAATACTAAATCATTTAAGAATTGGTGCATATCCAAAACGCATCTGTTGACCCAGATTCTGTCCTCTGATAACAAGACTGAAGTGATTGTTTTTCCGAGAACCCAATAGATTTTATTTACATTAGTGGAAGTGCCAATAAGTGCTTGTTGTGGGATTTGTAGGATGCTGCTTTTCTTAAAGAATGTGTTGGTGCACCTCGCCTCTGTGTTATCTCTGCTTAGCTGTCTGATTTGGGGGGATATTGCACCAAGAATTTAATACCACCACCAGCATTCTAGCAGAGACAAAGGGGAGAGCCATGTTCCAGACAAAACCCCCCAAAAGGTGATGTTTCCTGGGCAGCAAAGGTGACGTAAACACCCTGAACTGGATGCTCATGGTACTGACTCTTTCAGAAATACAAGGTCACTTAGACTTGCATGGAAAACAGAACGGGAGAGGAGACCTTGATCTTACTACATAGATCCCCTGATGTATGTTTTATTCTGTGTAATAGTGTTTCCAGGGATGGGGTTCCACCCCCATTCCTTATTTTCCTGTAAGTCAAGAGTCTCTTCTGTAGATCCCCTGCTCTCTTCTTTACTGAGAGAACATGTGTTCTGGTGGAGTTAGTCCTGGTGTAGAGTGTGCATACTGTGACCTGTAAAGAGTGAGCTGGTGTTCAGTCACAGCTCCCTTCCCATGTGGGGACACGGTTCTGCCTCCCTCTTCTTTGTAGAGAAGTGTGAGCTCTGTGTGATGAGGATACCAGATGTTTGCCTTTAGACAGAACTTGCATTATCATGGCTTCCAAGCTGCCAGGAAGGTCTGGACTCCAGCAGAGGGTTATTTCCTTACTGAGAGAGAACAGAGCAGACACATGCATGAGCTAGTTTATCCTGGGCTGTATGTATTCATAATAATCTACACTTCTGGAGATATGAAATACTCCAGAGCAAAACAAGCAGAGGTTACAACTCTCGTGGCTGAGGAAAACACGTGTACTTCAGTCTCCAGCTGCTTAGCTTCTCATTGTAAACTACACCAGGCACTGAGATTCAGATCAACTGCTCCAAGAACTAGGTCAAAGTAGTATTTATAGGCAAACCTGCAACGTGGACCCGAGAGGAAGGAAATTTGAATTGCATCATGTTTCCTTGTTCTACTCCTGGGCAAAGAGAGGTGATCTGGTGCTCCCAGAGAACCTGAGCAGCCAGTGCAGCTCTTGGGGTGACCTCATGTTCCCCTCTTGGCTCTGTCTGACCCTTCTGGCTTGCAGGAGGTGCTTATCCACCAAGGGCTCTCCTGTGCAGTGACAAGCTCTGAAGCTCTTTCTCCTCTGCTGACATAGACAGAGCCCAGCTGTCCTATTCGTGCTGTCCCTCTAAGGCCTTTTCCCGGGGAGGTGTAGAAAAGGACTACTGGAGAAATCAGGGCTGTGCTGTATGTGTATAATGTGCACGTGCTTATATCTAATATATATATATATATATATGCAAACATAGAATATTCTTTTGTGTATGCGATCCCCTTCCTGTCTCCACTTACAGCATGTCTGCATCTGTAGAGAGCATTAATTTTTTTATAACCTACTTGGCTCTTTATTTCATGGTTATTTTCTGGGTTCTGTCACTTCGTACAGTTGAAACAATGAAAATTTATGGCACGTTTGTTGAATAACTTCTAACAAATGAGACTTCTTCCCAGAACTGAAACACTGCCATTTTTCAGAGGAAAGTTTTCCAAGAGGCTTTTGGCCCAACGTTGAGTTCATGCAACTGCTGTGGCTGCTGGCCTGGGCAGCGCTGGCTGGCAGCTGGCAGTCCCCATCTGTGGAGGCAGAACCCATAACAGTCCTTGTATTTATGAAGACCCCTTGCTAGCAAATGCATTCTGCCTTCTGAAACAATACTTCCTCCAGCTAATTAAAACCAACATTACCCCAACGATATTGCATACTCAAGAAGTAAACCATAAAAGGATCAGCACACACCGTGGTGTTCATTTAGAAGTGTACCTGCTGGAGCACAGGATAGAAGATGAGCTAGAGTTTGAGCTGGAGAGTATTCTGTACTCCTGGGATCGCCACCCAAAGGCTGGGGCCACTTGCTGATCCTGGCAGAGCTGGGAAGCAGCAGGTGGCAGACGAGTGAAAAATCCCATCTGGCAGGAACTGAGAAGGTGGTACCAGGAGCTTTAGACTCCAGCAGGTTCGTCAGAGTATCCATTTAATAGGCAGCAATTACAAGAACATAAATCCTGGTGGATACGATTGCCATTACTCAAGGCTCTGGTCTAGCTTGTCTCCAGGTCCTTTGTAACTTAGGAGTGACGGGGCTGAGCAGCACCAGCACAGGACAGAAGCTGCAGCTGCTGAGAGCTGGAGTCAGCAGTCCATAGTGCCAATGGCCAGCACTAGCCCTTCTGCAGGCCAGACAGAGGGAATTAACATCTTTCACTGACTTACACAAAGGAAGGACTAAAAATGTGTTTCTTCCATTATTTTGTCATAAAATGACCTGTGAAGAACTGCAAAGTGGAAAACTGTTCCCATACCTTGTTTGGCGTGGGGCCTGTTTGGAGAGGGCAGGATCTATCTAGAATAGAACTAAAACATTATTCTCCCTGTCTAAAGGACTCTGCTTAGGCTGATCTGATCTGAGGGAGGAGTGAGTCACCTTGGCAGTGATCTCAGCCCAGTAACATTCCTGTCTCCTCTGGGACCAGGACAAGGCAGCTCTGACCTACCCAACTAGCAATTACATGCCAATAATTGAATAAGCAGAGAATGCAAAGCACATTCCCTGCTGGGAACTTGTTTCACAGATCTAGACGTAGCACTTCACTTTTTTTTTTTTTTCTCCTGCTATCATCAATTCTTGTTTTGAGTTGTACAGTTGTTAATATCCTGGTCTTCTAAACTGGAGAAAAGAAGTCAGGTTCTAAATCCATAATTGCATGACACCCCTTGCTTGGTTTGTTTCTAAACAGCTATGGTTCTGGTGGGGAATTAAATGTTTTGCTCAAATCATAAGCGCTGCAAAAATGTTTGTAGTATGAAAATGTGACTCAGATACACTGTTTGAGCAGAAAAAACCCCACACTTTGTTAATCTTGTCTCTTGCTGTGTGTCTGCAGCAGGCCTCTGCTGTGGTTGGCTGTAAGCAGCTGTAGATATGCCATATTGCAAAGGCAACTACCAGTGGGTTCACTTGGGTGCAGATAGGTCAGTTCTTATCACTCTGGGTTTCTCTGTGTATCTGAGGACTAATCAATAGCAGAAAAAGAAATGCAATCTATATTCTCCCTCATTTTCTGAATAGCCATTCTTTTTCTAATGTCAAGTGTTGCTGGAGTTACTCTTGCCATTGCCAGATTCTAATGGATTCTCAGCTGAAGACTAATTTGGATGCTGGCCTGAACAGTATTTCCAGAGAAAAATACCTTTTTCTGTATGAATAGGCCGTTGATGCCCAGGTAGTATTAAACACTTGAGCCCAAATGACAGAGCAAGCCTGTGATCAGAGCAGAGTCCTTGTCTCCTGAGTACCTGTGCCATGGCACCCCAGTTAAGACAGCACTGAGAGGAAAGGGTCATGTCTTCTGTTAAATGAGCTGAGGTGGTTGCAGGGTATAGATGAGTCTTTGGACATGTAAAAACCTGAGCAGTCCTGTCCCTGAGAGGACCTTGTGCTCCTCAGAAGTGGCCAGAGAAAGCACATAACTGCTCTTGGCCAGCCTTGCCTTGGGCCCCTTCGCCATCGGGGTTACAGCAGGAGAACTGAGGAGTGGGAGGTGTTCCACTTGTAAATTGTGTCCACAGTTTATTGTAGTGTTGTGAATTAATACAGGCAATTACCAACAGAGGGTGTTAAATGTATACTTGGTTAATAACAAAATGTAATGTGCTATTTATTTGGCTTATCTGAAAATTGTCTCCCCAAGTTGGGCTCCCCGTTGGCTGAATTTGCTGGAGCAGTGTCTGGTTCTTAACAGCAGGGCTGGAGTGGTGACTGCAATTTGCACAGGAACAATGAACCCTTTGTCACAATGAAGTGTTCTGATTAGATGAGCTCAGTTGAAAATGAAAATAAATTCTTCCAACTTAGGCAAGGTATCATCTGAGTTATAGCTGGGTCAGGTCAGAGCTGAGTGTGTATTCTAAGTAATTCCTCTGTGGAATTATTACCATCACCATAGTAATATCTCAATGGAATAAAAATGGAGATATTTGTCCTGATAGCCTTTCACTTTTTATTTGGGAAATCATTATAGTTACATTATCTGGAGGTTTATGGAGGAAAGATAACACCTGCTTCAGGAATCTACTGAAAAGTTATTTCAAGGGGAAAACTGTTAAACTAGAAATTAGACAGATATTAAAACCAGAACACTCTTTTCCTTTGTGACAAACTCAGTCTTGAGGTGCATAAAGCTCCAAGTTAATCACAGCTGGTCTCTCTGTTGAGACAAGAACCATTATTTCCAGCACGCTTTTGCCCTGCCTCACTTTGTCTACCCCCAGGAAAGTGCATGTTGGGTGAAGCAAGTTCTTGATGGGGTGAGATGTTAGTTCTAATGAGACATTCAGTCTGACATCATTTATTCTTGCAGAGTTTATTTTCCCCAGCGTGTCAGCTGCAAATGTAGAGATCCATTTTGTTTGTTGCTTTTCTAGCCACTGTCTAGAGTGATCCATACGTGAGTCTTCAAATGTTATGAACTTTGTCTTTGCACCTCTACCTAAAATTCAATTTTAAGAAAGTCTACTGGCATTTTATATCCGCCCTTTTCCTTCCACCCCAGGAGCAATCTGCTCACCAGCACTTAGCTCCACTGTGGGTTTCGTGTCCACAAGGATCCAGCTTGGTGTTGGATGCATTCCTTTATTGACAGTGTCTGTTTATGTCAAGGGTGTGCAGAGCTATCTAGGGTCCTGCAAAATAATATTTCATTCAATCGTAACTATATTTACTTCTTAATGTAATGTAGCTATAGGATTCAAGCCACACTCCCATTTTAAAAAATATTTCTTCCCATGTCTCCAATGCATTTGAGTTCCTGCTGGAGATGTTTTACTTCTGATCCCACCAATTTCACATAGAATTACTTTTCTGTGGACTAAGAGAATATTTTTAGATTTCCATGCTTGCATTTCTGCTTGCCCTAGTTTTCTTTGAACATGAAGAAGTTAATCCTCCCCTGAAAGAAGTCATGTGCATTACCTTGTGGAGAGAAGGCTGGGTTTGATATTGCTTTACTTCCCTGCGCTCCAGAAGGGTATTTCCAGTTTTGTTAGTCCTGCTGTTTCAGGAGGGAGGGAAATACAGATCTGGGGAGGTAAGGCTTGATTTTCACTGAGAGCCAGAGGAAATGGGAATGTTCCATCTGTGTTAATAGGCTTTTCTTCTGGAATTCCTGCATCTCTTTCTTTACACAAACAAAAAAAAGTTGTCTGAAGTTCCTGCGATGTGTCAGTGCCCTGGTGAGTCTCTGCACCACAGAGTTAGGGCTGACAACACCATGTTCTGTACCTGAGATTTGGGTGTGGGGCCTGGGAAAAGTGCATTTTCTTGCAGGGAGAGAAGATTTCTATTAGCTGTGCTGACAAACTGTGGGAAGGCAAATCTGCCATAAGACTCCATTAATTTGATTGTAATCTTTTCTTTATAAACCTGAAATTCTGGGTGATAGGACACAACCACTTTAATTAAATGGCTTGTTCTTTTTTTTTTTTGGCAAGAGCTTTGCATAGTTAATCAGGATGGGGTTGCCCTACCTGTACATAACTGATCTGTGTTCCAGGTTCTCATACCAGGTGCCATCGTCCACCAGGAATTATCTACAAATGTACAGGTTTTAAGCAACATTGAAGCCAATGGGCACTTGTGCTGATTGGCAGACTGATTAAAAATGAAATATTGTGTTATCTGTGTATATATTCAACCTCCTAAAAATCCCTTGGATTAACAGGGATTTTTATTTCTTTATACTTCACATTAGCCACCAACACTGGGAAAAAAGTCCATTTCAGGGAGGTGAAGGTGTCGTGCTCCTTGCACACGAGTGCTCTGAACACAGCTTCTTATGGGTCCTTGGGGTAAAACCTGAAGTAAAACTAATGTTACTGTTTGTTTGTTTGTTTTTCCCCTCTTTCTGGAAGACGAGCAGGGTTTGCAGCTCTGCTTGGGTAGGTGGTTTCCTGCAAGTAACTTTCAACATCAGAAGCCAGCTTGGGCTTCCCTCCTCTGCTGATAAGCAGCATTGCTCAGTTTCTCAGCAGTCTGCCATTAATTAGCCCAACTTATTGGTAGCACATGCTGACCGAGTAGGTGGTTTATTTTCTTTAGCACAAATGGTGGCGGAGAAATCAACAAGTCTTACACTGTATGATAACTTCTCTGGTTTGTTTTCTTTAATTCTTTTTTCAGAGGAACTTCTCACATAAGCCTGCATGTGTGGGTTGGCGTCAGGGCTTCTGCAGGCGGAAATAATGTGCATGAAATTGGAATTGTTGCCAGCACCCAATAAAGCGGCTCCTGTCCAGGGCAGTGGGATCAATTATTGTTCTAGGGGGCTATGTCTGTGGTGCTGTTAATTAACAAATGAATTACAGGAAGAAAGAGAGGAGGAAGTGTATCTGTTGATCGTTATTGATGAAAGGATTCATTTTGCCCAGTAATTGTTGACTGTTGGTTTGTGAGGAGGAGAGGAAGCAGTTTTATTGTTAGTGGTGCTCACCCTGGGAGCTGAGACAGAGAGGTTTGTGGTGTTCTTCTGGGTGAGATTGCCTTTGTGTCATCTCCTACAGAAATTCCTGAACTCTGTCTGGAGTAAAGCATGGAGGGGGACTGGGATTTTTTTGTTATTTTAGTGCTTACTGCTGTTTCTTCAAAGCAGTTCTGCTGCTGTCTCGCCAAGTCCAGTGTGTAGGCGGGAGGACCCACACCCAGAGGTTTGATGCAGATGGATTTTAAAGGAGTATGCATTCATTACTTTAAGTGAAGAGCTACGAGCTTGTATTCTACTTGTGGCTTGGTTATTTGTTATAAATCTGCATTTTTAAATGTAGACCAGCAGTTTCCAAACAGTTTCTTTTAGTTTCCTGGCGGATGAATGTTGCAACAGTTTTGAGAAATTGCCCTTAAGTGATAAAGCACAAATTCCTCTGAGTGCTTGGTCACTGTCCCACACTGCTGTTGGGGTTTCTCCTTCTCTTTTCTCCCTGTCTGAACACAGCAGTAGCACAGCTGGAGGGACCGGATGACCTTTTTGAACAACTGCCACAAAACAGCCCTCAGCCCCTGCTCCTGCCCCGTGCAGACCGTGCTCAGGCTGCAGGAACAGTGCAGAGCATCTGGAGAGCCCCGCGTCCAGCTGGGGCAGGATCCTGTCGCTGCCCTACACGGCCCAAGAGAGCAGGCAGGCAGCCCCCTCTGGCTAGAGCAGAGCAGCCCACCTCCACAGAAACACAGGAATAGTTTAGAGTCATTGGGGCTTAGTACTTTCCCTAGGAAGTCTTAAGCTTTTCTGCAGTGATTCAGACTGACTGCCGGCACTAAACAGCTTCAAGAGGCATCCCGGCTACCTTTGCGCTTCATTTGTTCTGGCACCACTAAACAGAGCCTTTCTTCTCCTCCGTTAAGACACGAGAGCTCATGAGCTTTGCACTCATCCATGAGATCGCTTACTGGGTCTCAGTTTCAGACCTCAGTAGCAGCAGCTGGTGGAATAAAGGGATTCCTTGCAATAGCACCAGGCCCATGTGGCTGTGCCTGCGCGGAGGGAAGTGCTGGCTTCGGGGTAAGCCCCGAGATCTTGGGCCTCTGCCCGTCCAGGCTGCGGCACCTCTGGGAGCCTGCTGTGCTTTCCTGCCTCTCTGCACCTTGGCTTCTTTCCAGAAGAAATCAAAGCACATGAGGAGATGGTGGGCTCCTGTTTGTGCCCCAGGGTGGGGCTGGGCTGCAGCCCTGCTCTGCTCTGTCACTAGATGCTCTTGGACTGTGTTGTCACTGTGCTGTCCTGCTGCTCTCTGACTGCTGGGGTCTTTGGCTGCAGCACCTCATGCTGGGTATCCTCGCTTGGAGATAGTATAGTACACATGAGAAATAGAGCCTGAAATCTGTTTTGTATTGCTTAACACGCTCACTGTGGTGGTTAAATTATGCTTCCAAGCTCAAAGGTTTCTCAAGAGGTAGGAGGAGTGCTCCAGGTGGGGTGTCTGTCCTTGGCTGCTGAGGTGGTGCCTTCACTGTGCGTGACACCAGCACGTGACAGCCCCAGACATGGTCAAGCTAGCATTAACCTAATTGCACTCTGCAGTCACTGCAGTGGAATTGTTGTAACAGGAATGTACACCAGTAATGACACCATGCTGAGCTCTGTGTGCTGGGCACACGTGTATCCAGACCCCAGTGATGTTAAAGCTGCCTGGTGTGTGGCTTGGCCACTGGGAACCTGCTTCTCCCCCTCCACTCTGTGTTTGTTTTGGTTTTGGTGCAGATAGTCTTGATGTGACCTGGTGCAAGATGTGCACCAAAGACAAACCTCTGTTTGAAGCAGTAACAGGCTGTTAAGGTCCAAGGTGGTGCTGAGCTGCTCCTCCCAGGCAGTCACCTGCAGCCTGTGCTGGCAGCTCTGTGTGGTGACAGTTGCTCCAAGCAGTGACACAACCCTGTGTGAGAACTTGTCTGTTGAGGTTCTGGACTGGGGTTGGGGGCTGTGTGTTCTCACCTGTGGCACAGGGCATTTGGGGAGGGAGAGAAAGCAGAAGAGCTGGTTGAGGTTGGGTTTTTAGTTCACACTTTCTATCCCACTTTAAGACAGGAATTTGATGGTACATTAGTGTTTCAGTAGTGGACAGTAGTGGTTTGCTTGTTTGGGTTTTCAATGATTTTTAAAAAATTTATTTATATGTCTATTCTAAATTAGATGAATGGCAGGGAGATGGTTTTAGTAAGTGAAACACACCATTAGAGCCTGCATTCCCATCAACAGAGAATCAAGAGAGATGAGGACTCATTCAGTGTGGATTGAGGAGGGATGCTGCTGTGCCTCCTTCCCAACTTCTGGCTGCTGGAACAAATAAGGAATTTTGTAATAGGTCAGTCAAATTAACACATAACAATTTATAGCTTCATAATTCTTTAAGTCCCTTATTCAACAGATCTTTCTGTTGAAGAAGGATGAATTTCAGAGATAGATTTCCACATTAGGTGCTTTTAAGTGTGAAAGACTCCCACAGTTGTGAAACCAGCTTTTTTTATATAAAACTAGTTTCTTGGAATACAAATTTGAGCATGTTGCCAAAGTTACACTGGATTCAGCAGTGCTCTGAATCTCCATCTCTTTCTGCTGTAAGCATTAAGGTTAGGGCAAAGCCTTGGTGGTAAGTTCCTGATGTTTCCAAATAGCACCTCTGACAGAACAGGTGCCAGGAAATCATGCTTGCTTCTCAATATTTGTTGCCAAATTTAAGGCACGCTTCAATAACATGGACAATGTCTTGAGTGTTTTGAATCTTCACTGCAGGTAAAACCTTGCAGTCCTGGCTTAGATGATCAAAGTAGCCCAGCAGCCCAGGGTGGGGCTGGGATATTATTAGATGTGTGTGTCTGCCCCAGCCCACAGGGCTCAGCTATTTGGGAATTGTATGATCATGGAATAATTTGGTTTGAAAGGGACCTCAGGAGGGCATCTAGACCCACCTCCTGCTCCAGTTTTAGTCAGTTGGGTCAAAACTGCAACATGTTACCCAGAGCAGAGGTTTAACCCATGCGTGTCATCTGCCACAGCCCTTCCAGATCAACCAGTAAAGCCCCTGTACTGGGAGCTGGCTGCTCTTGGGAGCCCAGGAGGCCTCAGTGCTTGAGAGGAGAGCAGACAGCAGTCACCTCACAGGGGGTTTGCTGTAGAGCTGAAGATGTGTCTTAAGAGCCACTGCTTTGGACCATGATGAAACTTTTAAAGGAGAATTGCTTTCAGCTGGGGAATCCTCTGGGACCTGATTCTCAAAACGGGGCTTTTACATAATCATTGGCAGCATGCAAATTCCTAATTTTTGAGGCATAGAGGGCACATAAACGTTCAGTAAAGAGAGCCTGATGTTTTGGCTTTTTTTTTTTTTGAAGTCTTCCTCAGTTGCAAGAGAAACATTATAATACTACTTAAATTTAAAGACATTTGTAATAGGAGAATCTGTATTTTTATGCTTCTGTAGCTTTGTGCGTGTAGGTACAATATATATACATGGTTGATCCATACCTTATAAGGTTGCTCAGCTGGTAAGTGATATGCTTTGAGAAATATATTGTCAACCTACACCTTGTTCATTTTATGCCTCCTAGAGACAGTTTAATAAAAACAGGTGCTTTTCCATAAGGAAAGTTCAGCAGCCATAAAGAAATATGCACAGCGTGTTTCCATTTCATCTTTACATATCTGGTAATTAAAGATGTGCCAAACTCCTTGAAAATAATTCCCTTGGTCAGTGAACCACATTATTCAGTGATTTGCAGGTATCACAAAGAGAAAGCTGAGGTACTTGGGCTGGCTCTGGCTCACCATGCCCCACAAACCCCCTCTCCTGCTCGCCCCCATTGCTCTGCATCACCTCCAAGTAGCACTTTTAAAAAAAAAATCAAGTCTGAAATGTTAGGTGGCAAATATTAAAGTCACAAGGAATTTAGCAAAAGAGCTATTTGCGAGGTAAATCCCGGGGGATTAGTTCTGAGGAGAATTATACTTTATTAATATGCTTTAAGAATATAATCGATGGGTGCAGAGGCAAAATCGATTGTGTCTCTCTTTGGGACATGCCTGGTGTGCTTTTTAGGGGGCTCAAGCTTTGTTTACGTTAAGGAAAGTGGGGTCACTGCACTTCCATTTCATCTAATGCAGTGATAGATAAAGAGGGGTTCATCCCACTGCAGCTGAACCCACTGAGGTTTCTGCACAAAGTGTTCCTCCCCACTGCTGGGGCTGCAGCCTCAGGCTGTGAAGGAGGGAGAATGGACCCCCAAGGCCAGAGCAGCCCACCACATGATTAACATGTTGCCTGTTTTCTGGGGTTATGGCAAATCAGCCCTGAAACCTCCGTTTTTCCCCTAAAAAAAATTAAAAATCCCATATTCTTCACCAGTGTTCTTATGTGCTCAGCTTAGAGGTGAGCCCTGTGTGAGCTCCTGTCCTCCTTGTGTCCAACTCTGCCACATCTGGAGTTTTCTTGGTGGATTTCTAGTCCTTAGAGGGTTATGAGCTGTGTGCTGTTGTGTGCTGTTCAGACCAGTTATGTTACTGTGAACAGAACATGGAACAAACAAGCAAATGGATATTAGATGTGGTGGAGAGAAGGGATGTCCCATCTTAACTCACGTGCCCCTTGTTCCGTGAGCCAAGGCTCCTGCCCGTGGTGCTGTGTCGGGCTAAGGGAGCTGCAGTGTTCCTTTAGCACTTCAGCAGCCAGCCCATCTGAGTCATCATGAATGTGCTAGAATATTGGTTTTGACATGATGAATGTCTCCTGGTCACTGTTATCCCACATTGCTGGGGCAGCATCAACTGTTCCTCTCCTACTTTAGGTGCTAAAAAACCTTTGTCGTCTCCGTGTTCACCACAGAGTTGGGAAACAAAAGTTTTGGGGTCCCTCCATTTCACAAACATTTCTATTTTTCTGGATGGACTGTGTTGCTGAGAATAATGGAAACTTGTATTTCCATGTTAAATATTCTGAGTTTTACTTGATTTCCTAGAACTGTACTTGATCTTGTTGGGAGGAGAAGAGGGGTCCTTGTTAGATCTTTTTGAGAGCCTGTGCTGCTAACACCACGTTTCCTGCAAGGCCATGGGTGCATGGCATTCTGTGGGGTTAAAAAGATGGAGCTAGGTTGGGGTTGGAATATTTCCTAGCTGTGGACCTGGGAAGGCTGGGGTGGGCATTAAGGAAGGAGGCAGGGTGCTTCAGTTGCTCAGAAGGTTTAACACTAGTCGCTTCAAATCTTCTTTTGCTGATCTGCTGAAGATTGTGTAATCTCTCTAGCATGCAGATGTTGAACAAAAGAATATTACTGTAACATCCTTAATCTGTCTTTCCCTCTTCCCTTCCCTCCTTATGATCCACTCCACGTTCTCCTGGGAATAGAAAGTATAAAATGGAATTTGAGGAAAGGTGCATTTCTACTTTCCAAGAACTAATTCTCTGCAAAGAGATTATCTGTATTACTGGGAAAAGCTACTGCTCATTAGATGTCTAGCTGTAGATGCAGTTTAAGGCGATAAATAAAGTATTCTGGATCACAGCACACAAGAATATAATTAATCGGGTATTTGTTCTAATATGACTGCACAGGGATTTACCAGGAGATCAGCTGTATTTAGTAATTTCACTGATAGCTTTTTTCCTTCCCCAACTGAAGGATTCTACTTTTTTCTGAAATATCAAACTCTGCCCTAATTTACATAATATCGTATTTCTTTTGTATACCACAGAAGAGAGAAAACAAATGTGAAATAAAGAACTTGAAAATTATGCAAATATATGGATAGGGTTTTTTAAAGCTAAGTCAGAGCTGTAATACATGTGAAGAGAAATACCTGGGCTCTTGGAGCAGCCAGAGGATAATACTCTGCCTTTGCTCCAACAAAACGCTCACTGAAGTGTAGAAGCAAGATGTTTACACCCTGGAAATGAGAAGTGCTTTGGTAAGCGAGTGCATAATAATCTGTGTGTAAGGGTATTATAAATGCAGCTGCTGAGGTGGGAGCTGATGAGCAGCTCATACAGATGCACTGAGCTGCAGAGGGTCCTTGAGAGCCCCAAGGAGCCGTTCCCGGGGTGGCGCAGGCTGTGGACCCGGGTGTGAGGTGGCTGTGGACTGGCCGGGCTGTGCTGAGCCCCGGCCGAGCTGCTGCCTCCAGCCCTGCCACCAGCCTTTCCTCACCACCCATATGTGAGCACTTGGGTCCATGGAGGTCTGACCCGTGTGGGAGCAGGCATGTGGTGCTGGCGTGTGGGGAGAGTGATCCCGTTTAATGAGGGGCAAACCATGGAGACAATTTGCATGGCTAAGCGCAATCCATCATGATCCATCAGCAGAGATTAGCCTGCTGATGAGACTGACGTGTTTTGAAAGGAGAACACCAAAGTGGAATTTATTTCCCGGCTCCCAACTCTGTGGCTTTGATCAAGAAAACAAAGCATGATGTTGTTTTAAGACGACACTAATGACTGGGAAAGAAGTGATGTGTTTAAAAATCTTCATCTGCTGCAGGTGATGGTTGCAGGGCTTGCCACCAGCTTCCCATTAGTGTCTGAAAAGCTCCCATCCCCTACCTGCTGCACAAAGCCAGCAGAAATTTCAATACTTACATCTCTGATTTAACTAGAGCACGTGTCTATGGAAGACTTGTTATTTTAAGACCAACAAATACATTTCCTATCGCTGGCTGCAGAATGCAGAACCTTTAAGATTTGCAAGCATCACTGAACAGTAAAATGTATGGCCAAGTGATTGACAGGGCAAGGAACAGGTATTGTGTGTAATAGGCTAAAACCAGCCTCTGGAAAAAACATGAGAAATGGAAATTAGAACAACAGGAAAACAAAGAGCATTTCAAATTTGTCTTAATTCAATTTTTATAGCTTGGCACATGATGTTACCCAGCCAATAGCGAGCCTCAAATCTTATGGATTTAAAAGTACACTTCTGTATTTATATGGTCGTGTCTTTCATTCTGTATCATAGTTAAATGAAAATGGAAACATAAAAGAGTTGACTGCGATGGTAACATTCAGGTGATTTGACTGTGATAACGTTCAGGTCATGTCTCATACATATATTTGAAATATTAACTGCACCAGTTTGCTCACAACTGATAGTTTTGTGGAGACTTTAGTATTTTTATTAACAAGTAAAACTTAAGGATGGGCACCTGGCCCTCAGAGGAGAGACCCTTTCATTTCTTTATATGATCATCAGGAAAAGAGATCTCATTTCCCTATTGAATTTTAGAATGAATATTTGCATGTAGCTTTCATTTTTATCTGAGCTCCCACTAAACCCTGTCTGCTGGGGACTATCTTGTCTGCAGTTTGGCTTCTGTACAGGCAGGAGAGCTGAAGAGAACCTATAAAGTGAAACTGTGCTCTCAACAAATGCTGCAAATCTTGATGTTTCCTTCAGTCTGCTTGTACCTGTTGCATTTCCACACACAAGCATGGCTATTTTTCTTTCCCATCTGGCTGCTGTATCTCTGTATTTCCTGCTAAAACAGTCCTCTAGAAAAAGTAAAAGTCGTTGGTGAGTTGAGTCTTAACTGAAGCAATTGGTTGTTGTCTTTTTCATGTTAGGAGGATTTTCACTGATTTCGTAAAAGTACCAATTGATGTGACCTTTTTGAGCACTGCAAACGCTATATTGAGTGATCTCCATCAATTAAACCCAAAACTTTTCTAGCTAATAAAGTGGAAATAAATAAGGTTTCTAAGGATCCATTTGATTTATTGCAGCATCTTTCATAAATGAAATTGTCACGAAGCTCTAAGGTCTAAAGGCTGCACAGGTACTTTGAACAAGTAGCCACAAAAATGTGTGTGGCCTTCAGCCTTCTTGGAGCAGAAAGAGGTGACCTCCCTCCCTTGGGCTTCCACTCCTCCTTGGTCTTGTGATGCTAAAACATCTCTCAGCCACCAAAAGCTTGGTTTGATTTCAGTCGCAATGTGTGCGCGATGGCTCCCTTGGGGCTGCCCCTGCTGGCTTCACTCCTCAGAGAAATGAGGGGATATATGTGGCAACATTGATCTTTCTGCAAACCATGTCTGTATTTCAGTGGTGAGCCAACGCTCTCCAGGCTCTGCACCCAAACACTGGTGAGGTTGTGGTCTAGGTCTGAATACTGCAGAAGACCAGGAGAGGCAGGTACAGGTCGTCACTGCTGATCTGCACCGGCTTCCTACCAGAAGCATTTCACCCTCAGATCAATATGCTCTTACCTGTCTGTTAGTAGAGCTGTCACTCAATTGAGGTGTAAATCACGAGGAGATAAATGGGTATCCAGTAGACTGTCCACTTCCTTCATCTCTATCTATGACCCAGCATTGTCTTTCTGCAGGTATTCCATCTCTTACAGTGTATGGCCCCACACTGCACATGCAGTCCCATCCATGGAAATACAGAGGTTTGAGGATGGGGAAATTGCTCTCCAAGTGGTGAACAGTAACACTCCTCTGAGGAGGTTGTTTGCTTTCTCATTTATTGACCTGGGTGTCTCATTTGTTGGGTTCCTCCAACCATCTGTGTGTAACTTGTAGGTTCTGGTGGGGTTGCAGATGTGAGCTGTGTGGGGTTTTCTGGGGTGGGGGGAGAGCTGCCGAGGCGCTGGCTGTTCTGGAGGGCAGATGGAGCAGGGCCAGGCGGGGGCTTGGAGCACTGTGCAGGGAGGCTGCTTTGCCTGGTGCTCGGTATAGAAGTAAACATGATCACAGGAGAGAAGACTGCCAAAAAAGCAACCTCTTAACATCTGTCCCCTATAAAATACCTTATTTCTCCTTCCACTGTACAACGTTCGCTCTCTGGTTTCAGCCTGTGGGGCTGCAGAGCTGGTGGGGCGTTCACCATGTCATTAGGGTCTGTGCTGAAGGGCTCAAACCTGTTTTAAGAGATCTGTGTTCCCAGCTAACTAGTACTGCAGCTTTTCAATAAAGTCTTCTTTCTTTTTACTGAAGCTGGTATGAGACACTAATTTAATTTTCGCTGAGAAACAGGGATATTTTTATTCCTGGGAATTAAAATCTGAAGTGCTGATGTTTAGGCTACACTGCTTACGTCTACTTTTGTTTGTGAGACAGCTTGCTGATTGGTTTGCTTCTGAGGTTTCTGGTTTGGAAATATTTGCTCACAATGTTACAAATACACACACATACACATGTATTTTATGTATACATATGTTGTATATATACGTGTATATATATAAAACATCGAATTGGTGGTTTTCAGTCTGGTATGGGTCACCTCTAGGGTGCTCACAAAAAGTAACTAACAAATCCAAAGCATAATTTTGATGGGATCTGGATTTCATTGAAAAATATATTGATGCTTGACGCCTGGTTAAATCATAGCTTTGTGTGGTGCTATTTTAAAGAAACAGCATTTTTAAATGGTAGTGAAACAAAGAAAGGGTGGTATTTTGACACACAGAATTTGCCATGCGTGGCCATCAAGTGTGAAGAGATTTAGTTTTGGAGAAAGTAGCCAGAGCTAACAGCACAGAGCTGTGAGATACAGCAAGGGTGCCAGGCTTGGTTTTTCTAATAATGGGGCTGGAGGAGAGTTAATAGACTTGGAAATGAGAAAGGATGATGCTTTTCCTTCTACATTTACCTTTGCTAAGGTGAGGTCAGTGGGAATTATGTCCAGTTATATCTGGTGTGCCTGGAGCATTAGAAAAATGTCATTGGTGGTAGTGCAGGAATAACAATCTGTTAATGATAATAAGATTATACTGCCTAGATCAGAAGCTACTCAAAACTTTGTAGTGTTCACAACAGTGAAGAAGGAATTGTTATGACAGCTTGAAAAATAAAAAAGAGTAGATTTTCTTTATAGACTTACATCATCATTTTTTGTTTGTTTGTTTGGACACTCTCAGTGTTCTGCAGAAGGTATCTCTGAAATACATAAAACTGTCACATGTTACTTGCTTGCCAATTTTTTTTATAATTAGTTCAACATGGCACGAGACCTCTAAGTGACCCCTGGTGCTGTGTCACAGATTGCACTTTGTACATGAAATCCCAGGGTAAGAGTCAGCCTGGGAGCACTCTGCTGGTTTGCAGAGTGGGGCAACTGTTTGTGATAACTACAACTTTATTAAAAGTTTTGGAGAGAGTGAGTAAAATGAGACTGCAGAATTCATCAGGGATTGAGTTTTTCCCAGTGGCTGTCTTTTGGGCTGAAAATAGAACCTAAAGAAGGGCCAGGCCCTGGGTTTCATGGTGTTAAACCTCATTTTGTTGGTTATGCTGGGGTGAAGTGAGTGTAAATCATTGCCACGCTAGTTTAGGGCTTTGTGTTCTTGTAAGGGACTGGCTGTAATATAAGGGGCAAGGTGGGTGCAGCCCAGAGTCCCTTCAACATCCTGGGGCAGCTTGAACCCACTGCATGACTTAAGTAACTGCGTGTCCAGCCATGGTTGCCAAAGACCTTTGGGAATGGGCACAGTGAGTGTTTGTGCCCCAGACCTAAGCTCCAAATACAGTGAACTTAGTGTAAAAGGCTTCTGAAAGTTAAAGGAGCTGAACTGGCTCCATCCAAGGAGTTTGCCCAAGGGGAAGGATCAGGACCATTAATTGTTGTAGTTTGGAGGCTGTGGTTAGGCTGTGGTTGGCCAGTGCTAGGAAGGCCCCTCAAAATAGTCAACCCTTAAATGTTCTTGCCTTCACCCCTGCACCACAACAAGGCCCCCTAATATGGCTCAGAGAAGAGAGTCAACACTGCCCCTTAACCCTGGTCTGTAGGTGTATTTCAGTACCATTCTTTCCCTTAACAGTGGAGAAATGGCTAAGAATAAAATCCAGTAAAAAGATGTGCTGAAAGTCAGTCTTTTAAATGGATTTATTTTGCAAATAAACCAAAACTGATTCAGATTCTGAAAAAGTCAAGAATTTTCTAGTCCAACTGCACACCGAAGGTAGGGAGGGTCTCCCGGGCCCTTCACATCCTGCCAGCTGTACCAGAAACATGGCATTTAAACAAGCCACGGAAGCAGACTAACTAATTAAACCCCAGGCTATTACATTTAAATAGTAATTACAAATAATCAATTTTCTCTTAGCAATTTCTATGTTTTCTGGTAGGTGACTGTAATAGGGAAGAACAAACAATCCCAGTAGATATGAAGTCGTGGTTGAAGGCTGCAGAGTCGAGTCACTGGATAAATGTGTGGTGCAAAAGTGAGGAATGTCTGAAAGATTGGTATTGAAATGGTGCCTTTTGGTCAGAGTGCCTAAAGGGAACAAAATGGGTTTCAGGTAAAACATAAAGGATGTTTTGAAGAGGATCCTTTCCACATTATCATTAATTTAATTAGATTCAATAGAACTTTAAAGCCTAAGTTCCTCAGGTCTCCAAATCCCCGCCTTAACCATGGTTCCACTTTGTAAATGCTAAAGCCTTGCTTAGAGGCTGTGTATATAAAACTTCCTACGTGAGAAACACTTGTGTGGAGTCACTAGAACCTCTCCAAGCTCTGGGATCACTTTAAGAAGGAGGTTGCTTCTGAAAATACATCTGGTCACGGTTTGGGAGCAAACCTTCATTTTCTGGGGAAGGAAGGACTTGGGGAGTGAGAAAAAAGATGTTACTAATCCAGTCCTGGATTTCACCTCTTAGTTTTCCTGCAGTTGTGCTGGTTCAACCTTGGCTGATCCTTCAGATAAGTAGATTTCTCCCTACTGTAGAGCTTTGTTCCTCTCTTCTGTTCCTCTCCTTCATGGCAGAGTTTTCCCTGCGTCATTAGGCAGTGATGCACCACTTCATAATAACAGCAGCATGATTTTAACCAGAATTTGTGAGCTGTTATAGGTTCCTTCAAACAGCTCAGTGCCTTTTGTATACCTTTGGTATGGCCGTGTCAGTTATTGCTTACAGCTGTACAAACCATTTTGTTGGGATGTATTTTGTAGTTCATAATCTTAACAGAATTGTCTTTGCAAATTGCTTTCTAGTTACTGTCACTGAGTGTCCCCTTTAAAGACCTGAACCACTTCTTGACAGTTAAATGACTGGCATTAATAGGGTCATTGATGGATTGAAAGTAGGAAAGACGTCTCTGGAAAATATTTCAGGTTTCACTTAAGTTTGTTGATGTGAAATAAGAGAAAGTTAGTTTGGAGAAACACCAAATCATTCCTGTTGGGCTTGTTACATATTTTTCTTTCTGAACTACATTTCGGGAAAAACCTGCAGGAAAATCCCTCTGCCTACCAAGTCAGGAAACTCAAGCAGGCTGATGGGTTTAGCCATTAGCTTCCAGCCTGATGGCCTGGGAAGAGGTGGCCAAATGTCTACCTGGGGCTGGAACCATCTCCTCTTTGAGCAGTTGAAGATGCCTCCTTTGCTGAATTAACAGTCAGCCTTGAAAGGAAAGTATATGAAGCTTGCATCAGCATATTAATGTAAATTAAAAAGAGAAATGGTATTGAATCTTTGCTTTAAAGTCAAAGCCAGTATTTGTTCTTTTCTTAAATTTAGACTTCAAATGCTTTCAAACCCTCAACTCCATCATAATGTAGTTTTTCATGGTCCACTCCCATCTCCCTAACTCATACAGATCCCCGTGGCAGCTGTAGTTGGGGATTAATAGGAAAGTAGAGGTGGAAAGTATTTAATGTTCTTAGCTGCCTTTTTAATAGAATTTCGGAGCTGGGAATGGAAGTTCTCCAGAGCAAACAGCATCAGGAGTTTGTTGGTAGAGCCTGACCTTGTAGGTTCATTGAGGGATACGGATCTGCTTGGCTGGTGTGCACAGAACATGGAGCTTTCATCAGAGAGGAGACGTGATGTTTTCTTTCTGCTGGACCTTATCATGGAGACAAATGAATTTTGAGGTTGTTGGGGTGCTACTGTCCATTCCTGACTCTTCCAGTTCAGTGTATAAATAAGAACTAACCCCAGTATGTTATATTTTTAAAAAGAAATCTTATCTTGTTCCTTCTCCTTCAGAATCGCATGATGTTGGCATCTAAAGTTAAATCTCACTGAAATCCCAGCAAAGCTGCAGGAGGTGAATTTTAGCTTCTTGCTTAATATAATGTGAATATTTACCAGCTTTTTAGTAAATATTGTATTTGAATGAACTTCTAATCAGTTCTAACACAAACACTCATTTTTGTTTGCTTTTAGTTACCTTCAGTCTTAAAATACTAAAATAAAGATTTTAATTTTTTTAAAATATGTATATAAAATAAAGCCTTCACATCAAACCCTGGATCTAAATGATTTCAATGGTGAAAGAATCTACCAAAGATTGCATTTTAAACTTCTTGATGTCCCAGAGATTACTGGAGACTATAAGTAACCCAGACTTTAGTTTGTTTGCTGGTTATTCTTGAGGATAAAGTTGGGGAAATTAACAAGTCTTACTTGGGTCAAATCATACTTGTTATGGGACCAACAAAAGGATGACTGGTTTGAGTTCAATAATACAGTTTTCTGCTTTAAAGAAACCTTCAAACTAAGATAATTTCAACTTTTCTGTAGGAGATGCTGTATTTTGAATCCTGGTTTGAGTTTTCAGAACACAGCAATATGGACCACGGTGAAACATCAGATACAGGACATCAAAATGGTTTAGTAATGGGCAAAATTGGGTGTGGTGATGAGGGGAGGAGGAAAAAAAATCCCAAGCTGCATCTCCCCAAATGTGTGTCACTCTTACAGACCCCAGCAGGACCCAGTAATAAACACCACTGTGAACAGATGCTGCTCAATGCCAGTGGGACGTGGAGCTGGCAACCTGGGGCCTGTGCTTGCGGAATATCTGTGCCAGATGAGGTTCCTCAGAGATCCTGCAGTGATGGTCATTGTGCAGATGCTTCTCTGGGGCAAGGCTGAGCTGGAAGGACACCAGAGGGAGCACAGAGATGTTTGCTGCCGAAGCAGGAAAAATAGTGGCCCACTGAGCTGGAAGTCAAGTCATGTCCCTTTATTCCTGCTCTCAAATCTCATCTGCTTTACCTGTTATTTCTGTAACTTGGGGCTGCCTATTTTAAAGGTCTCCATACAAAAGTAGGAGAAACAGGATTCCACGAGTATCTTAAATTTAGTAAACTGGGGCTTGTCACATGGAAGCTAATAATTAATTATAAACCACGTAGGGCTCCAGTTTGTAAGTGAACAATTCAAAAGTGCTCCTTGCAGTTACAGAGTAGCTGCCAAAGTCTCATAAATGGCCATGTTAGTCATATATTTTTCCTTCTTCAGAAGGAATATTTCTTTCTTTTATTAATATAAACCCACAATGTCATTATGTCACCCATGCATCCACTGTGTAATTACTCCATTTTAAAGATAAATCCATTGTCTTGGGATGCATCCATCATGGATGTCACCTTTAGCACAGAAGGTGAGGCACTAAATGGACACCTTTTACTAATATTAATTTCTATATAGTCATCAATTGCGGATAGACTATCCATTGTTCCCTGTGACAGAGACAGGCCAGTGACAAAGATTGAATTATCCAGCGTGGGGGAGGCGAGGGAGCTGCTTCCAGGAGCGCTCTTCAAGATCTTGCTTCCCAGCCTGAGTGTGTTATATTAATCTGCAATTTGTTCATTTTAAACACTGATCAATTATAGCAGAAGATTGCAGATTGCTTGTTCTTCATTGGGATGAAAGGTCAGGAATTAGAGAAGATTTTAGTTTCTCTCAGAGATTTTTTGTCAGAAAGAAAGGAGAGTGTCTGGTTTTGTCTCTTGCCTGCTGTGTTACTCTGACACTCGGGGGCTCTTTCTGGATCTTCTGCCAACCTTATCTTGGATCCTCATGCAATTTAAATGACAATTTGTAGTGCTCATTTAAATTATGCAGGAGTGTTATTCTCAGGATATACTGAAGGGTACGTCTTTGGGAACTTGCTCGAGCCCCTACAGGAGCCATCGAGGCCCCGGTGCCTTTAGCAGCTGATAGATGCTTTTCAGTTATTTCCAGAACCACCCAAACCCTTTTTAAATTTTTCCTGGGGGTGTGGTCAGGCATCCGACATATGAGCTTAGCTTCTTTTGTTTAGTGGTTGTGTGACAAGGGAGAGTATGACCTGGCTCTGTGGATACACTGATATGAGAGAAACCGCGACAGGACAAATCAGAGCAGTGGCCTATGGAGATATTTTCCATTCTATCTGGGGAACATTCCTCAATGTAACGTGGCACTGAGGGACATGTTTAGTGCTGGACTCGGCAGTGATGGGTTAACAGTTGGACTCGGTGCTTAAGGGTCTTTTCCAACCTAAACAGTTTTCTGATTCTCTGTTTTGTATTTGAGAAGTGCTTAAAGTTGGACTAGTTGTCTCTGGGAACATTCCAGTCTTGTATAGAGTGATACAGCAGCTAGCTACATATTGGATTATGGTCATAAATCCAGCATGTATCCATGAAGTTACTGAGAAGAAACAGCAAGGATAAAATCCTAATTTGGGAAGGTACTTGGGTGTGAAACAGTTCAGTGCCAGCATAGGCTCAGGCGAGCATGGAACGAGCCTCTGGACGAGGCCATGAGAAACTGGACCTGTTACAGGCCATAATACTTCCATGGTGAGCTCTGCCAAAAGACATTTGGTCTCTGCCATCAAACCTGTGTCAAATGTGTATGCTTCTTTGCACTGAAATTTCTTCTGACATCTAGTTTATTTAAACTTCACAAAGAACACTAAGTTAAATTTCAGGATAATCCAAAATGTTTTATTTTGGGAGAGTTAGGAAATTGTTCTATGTGTTAGAAGAGACTCTTTGTGAAGTGTTCCCATTGTTTCCAGTGAATGTGTTATGTCCTGCTCTGTAGAGGGAGTGCGTAGTGAACAGAAAGCTCAACTTCCAAAACATGGGAGATGTTGTAGCAGATTGGTGGTGATTGATACTTAGAGTCTTGTAGTAAGTGAACCTGCACCCTTCTTGGTGGCTTTAAATAGCTGTCAAGCTATTTTAAGGATTTGGAGCATTCTCCATGTATCTGCAAATTCCTGGATGCTTTTGTAACTATAGTCTACTTCCTTCTGACTTTAAAATGCAGATTAGAATGAGTGATTTCTCAGTGCGTGAAAATGTCTTTACTGGTTAAGGTCCCCTGCTTGTGGCATTACCAGTTCTTAGCTAAGGTGTTATCCCTAACTTTGTAAGTTTTTCAAACATAACAGCACTGCCCTCACTACATTCTATTGATTCCTTTGTACTTTTGTGGTTTGATGTTCTTCTACAGCAGAGATCTGCAAATGAACAGAAAATGTGTTAAGATTGCTATGAAAAGGAATTGCATTTTTATCATATTAAAGGCACAATTACTGAAAGTACTGATACATGAGAAACATGGGAAAGATCTCAGAGGGCACTTGTGAAAAATCTCTTCGATCAGGGCATACAAGTACTTCTAATACATGTGCTGATAATGAGAGGCCACACAACAAAATATCTGTTAGGCTTAATTTGGAGTTTGAAGTAGACACTTTGTTTAGTGCCGTGACTTTAAAATGCTGACATCAGGTTTAACTCGGTTAACCAAAATCAGAGTTCTTTATCAACAGTTGTAATAGTTGCCAGGCAAATTACAGCTTTTTCCTCCTTCTGGGTATTTCTATTTATTTGCATTTTGTTAGAGGAAATTCTGGGACAAACAAGGGACAAATGTTGTCCAAAGTTTGGTATTCTAAACATCTGCTGCACATCAACAGACTGTGTGTGCACGATCCTCAGTGTGCCTGGGCTTCTTTCTGTCAGAATTTGTGTAGTTGTTAGGGGAGGAAAAATCCCCTCTGGAAGGACCACTGCTGCTTTTTGAGTGGGTGACCTCCAGTGGACAACCACCACAAAAGGACATTAGTCACAAAGTTGGCTAGGGACACTGTTTTATTAGGAGGAGAAGAAAAAGAGAAAGGGCTCTACTTGAGTGTGGATCTTTTCTTTAGTCCTAATTAGAACCACAATCCATCATGCTGGAAAGTTTCTATTCATTTTGGTGATTGGGGACATGACAAATGAATCTCAGAATAAATGGGATGTCAAGGCAGAGCAGGAGATGGATGTGTTCTGCATGGCATGAATGTAATAAGTACAGTTAATGTTGGCAACCAGCCAGCCCCATTGCCTCACGCTGGGTGAGTTGCCCCAAGGCTCTGACCAGGGGTAAAACACCAATAAATGATTCCCCTCATCTCCCATTTATTAGGAAATGAACACCTTGTCAAGGGCCCTTTTCTGTTTTCCTAACTGTCACTTTGCTTTGGGGACGGCAACTAATTGAATATTAGCTAATTGTCTCTAATAAAATGCTGATAATCAGATATCTCCTTTCCCGTTGCTGGCCCAAGTCCTCTCCTTAATTCCCTTCCCTTTCAGTAGCCCCCGTTCCCCTCACAGCCACATCCAGATTGATTATCTGCGGCCAGCGAGAGGCCAAGCAAGAAACTTCAGTTAAGATTAATTTCAGGGAAACTGTTTTACAATTCCTCTAAATTGAATTTAGTCTTAATTTTCAAGTGTTAGGGGTTGTATGTCTTCAAAGGTTGCTTTTGGATAATTTATTATGTATTGAGTAATCAGCCCCACTCTTGAACTGGGATGCTCAACGTGTCCAAAGGCTCTCCTTGGATCTGGCCACACTGACAAGCCTGGTTTTGCTCATGTGTTGGGGAGAGAAGGGAGGTGTTCCCTGCCACGTAGGCTAGATGGCCAGTGATGTAGCATCTTTATTATTAAGCAGTTCCTAGAAAAGACTGATTTTTTCCTCTTCATATCAGTTCCCCCAGTCTTTGGTAGTCCCCAGATGCCTTTAGTAGTTGCAGTGAGCGTAGGGGACACAGGGGGCTTCCCCTAAATGCCTGAAAACCATGTCTGTGGGAGCTATGTCAGTTCATGCTCGCTCTCAGAACAGGGTGTGTCTTCCTCATACCAACCTGAGTGAGACTCAGACGTATCTTCAAGTGCATTTGAATTGTAGTCTGTTCTTTGGATCCATAAAAACCCCTCCGGGGTCTCAGAGGGCTATGAAGGCTGCACGTGCTTGCCAGCTAACGTGCTGGGTGCCTGGCCCCCACCAGCTATCAAACCTGACAGTGCCATGAGCTTCAGCTGGGCCACGATGACCTGCACCAGTTGGAAAGCTGACCTGTAGGACTGTCTCACCTGGAGTAAACCCTAATATACCAAAGGTGTTCTGACCTAGTTTGGTCACAAACTGAGGATAGGTACAGATAGGATAGTGTTTTGCCAGTTGATAGGGTCAACAGAAAGGGCACAGCCACCAGCTTTTTAAGTTGGCATCTAAGTACATTCATGCTAAAATAGCAAATATAGATGGATAATACATTGCACGTGTGATCAATACTATGCATATTAGACATATATTGTTTGGTTGTGAGGTTCATCCATAGGTCAACTTTGTTTCAAGGCCTCTGGCTCAGGCTCCATCACTTCATTATAGATACAGGATATTCTAGATATTGTTATAGATAATATGGTAACAATGCTGCTAAGAAATATTTCTGCAGCCTGGTGGCAGGGGTGTGTGTGTGCCTGGTAAGGGGAGAATAAAAAAGGCAAAAAAGCATCCAGAACTCATGCCAGATGAATGTTTATTTGGCAAAATAAACCAAAGGAGAAGGCTGGAAAAGGCACCCCCAAGATCCCTCCCCCCTTAGCCTCTATCTCTCCTCACACAAAACTGGCTTTAGTTGTTTGAATTCCCTTGGGGAGGGGATGAAGCTGTAGCACCACTGCTGCTGTCAGGCGTTGACACGTGTAAAGGTATCAGAGGATGGGTATTTGTGCCACAGCAAAATGCTGAGCAGCTCAGTGTAAGAACTGCTGAGTTGGAAAAAGGAGCTGGAGAAGGATGAAATGAATACTGAAAACACAGAAATGAGCAAATAGAACATAATGCGAACAGAATTAGAGTACTTGGAGCCTGTCCTAAGATATTCCTGGCCAAGTTTGTCCCTTCAAGCAAATAAACCAACCCCAGGGAGCAATTTGGCCTGCCATGCATACATTGGACTCTCTGAAGAGAGGCAGAGTAACCCAATTGCATGGGCTGAGAAAGACTGTAACAGCATTTCCAGCCTAGTTTTTGCTCTAAGAGATGCTGAATATAATATACAGATCATATACAGCCCTTGTTAAAATCAACTTAGTAAATTTTTACTAGCTTTGCAACGTACCAATTATGTAAAAACTTCTCAGCATGAGAAGAGGTCAGATCTGAAAGAAGGTAGGTGAGCACTTGTCTTAAACCTGCCAGAGAAGTCGGTCTGTAAGACTTTATAAACATCTTTTTATGCTGGCAAACCTCTTGACTTAGCAGGAATGGGGCTGGCAACTCCCAGAGAGTTGAGTGTTTCCCTGGTGTGGCTGAGCAGTCATGAAGGGCTCTAGTTCATGTGGGGGCATCTGAGCCAGCTTTAACTTAGGAACGTGAGCACAGTCCCCGGAGCTCAACACGGCACGACATACTTGCCCGGGTTCTCAGGTAGGTTTTGCTCTGCTGTGCTGGCTGAGGTGTGCCTGAATGTCCTCTGCCTTTGCTAAAGGATGTCAAAAGATCTTTATCATAAGAGAAGAAGAAAAAAAAGGCTGGCTCTCAGGTTTATTCTGTTAAAGAACCTGAAGAGGTTCTCCTCGAGTGCAAAGAGTGATTTGCACTCCTAAGAGAAGGATGCAGGCTTTGCTATTTCACTCTCTGCTTGAATAGATAAGAAAATAACAAGGAATTTAGTGAAAGACAAGCAAATGTTTCTTTCATTTGCATTATGTATCTTAATCTTTCAGTGAAAGGTACAGTTAATGTTTTTTTCCAGAGGTATCTAGCTCATTGAGCATCAGATGGTGTGGAACAGAGTCTACTAACACCCCTCATGAGCACCTCACTCCTTGAGTGGTCCTGCTGGGCTCAGGGCAACTGGTGCAGCAGAAATTTCTTCAAGGTCCTTCTCTTCACATTCAGTTATTAGGAGTGACTTACAGCTCTAACCCTCTCAGGGCTGGGGCAGATCTGATGACAGCCCAAATGAAGCACCCTCTACACATGGTGA
This sequence comes from Brachypteracias leptosomus, assembly GCA_013401335.1. Taxonomy (NCBI): domain Eukaryota; kingdom Metazoa; phylum Chordata; class Aves; order Coraciiformes; family Brachypteraciidae; genus Brachypteracias; species Brachypteracias leptosomus. The sequence continues at coordinate 699,430 of VYZX01019091.1, read as the reverse complement.
GGATACATGTTAGAGGAGTCCAGTTGCCAAGTTGTCTTTTGTAGAGGTGGAGATATTATTTATTTTTTTTTAAACAAGGGGATTTAAATAATTGAGGTTAGCTACAATGATCTGTAAAGCTGGCAGGAGAACTGTTGTCAGGAAGACTTGTACTTAATGGCAAGGTCTAAACATTGCAACCCACCTCAAGTAACTCAGGTATTGTAGCAAATGGGTTCCCTGCTGGAGACATATTGTAATGAAATACAATATTGGTGAAATATTGTAATACTGGTTTAAAACCCCAGGCTGGCTGGTGTGTAGGCTGCTATCAGCTTCCTCTGCTGGCAGTTCAGTTTGCAGCACCTGTGATAAATGAATAAAGTCAGTGATTGCCAAGTGCTGCCAGATTATACCTGATGTGAAGGGAGGGGAGGGTTTTGAAGTTCAGGCTGTCATCGGGATTCTTTTCATTTATTTGTCTATTTTTAGGTACTGTGTAACAGCAAATGAGTGTGTGCCATGTACTGCAGGTTGACAGACAAGTGAATGGCAAGGCTGTAATGGGATCTTTCAGTTCTTGCTCAGTGAAGTCTGTTTGCTTTTTGTTGCTCTGTTTGTACCTATACACCAAGGCACGGTTAAAGCTGCTGGGAGCCTGGTACCAGCACCACAGCAGCATGTCTCCCCTTTCCAGAGAGGAGCACTGTTTGGAATGTTTGTAGGCTTGTGCAGCACCTACATTACCTTTATTTTTGAGTGGGGGTTTGGAAGTGCCTAAGAAAGGAAAAAAGATGTAAATCCGTGTTAGTGTGGTCCCACCATCTGCCTCTCACACCCACAGGGATGTGTGGTGGGGGTCTCTGCCAGCCTGGGGAGCTCTGGGCCAGGCACTTACCAGGTACTGGCCTGGAGAACATGAACCTTTGCCCAGCACAACCCGTCCAAGGGACTTCTGCTGGATCATCTGAGGGGTGGAAATCCCCACAAATGAGTGAGGTTGTACCCAAACTGACCTGGCATCACTGTCCAGGAAACAGCCACCAGAGGGGTGGGAGGAATTCTAACTCCTCATAAAAATCCAGATCATGGGTATCTGGAGAAACAGTTGATTCCCTCGGCTCAGCTATATGATAAAAAGAAATAGGTTTTTACAAGAATGTGTATAAAAATTCAGTCCAGAAGGAAGATTTAAAAAATATATATCAAATAGTTTAGTAGCAAGTCATTCCCAATCAGTAAATGTCCTCGTTTAAAGATTTACTGCTTGACAGATGCAGAAATGTCAGTTTTCATTATAAAATGTATCACATCTTTCCCTTGAGGAAACCTCATTAGGAACTGTAACGCACGTGGATCCAAGGGAAACCCATCCTCTTCCATACCCTGTTGTGTTTGGGGGCTGTATTTGCAGTCAATGCCAGCACGTGAAGTTTGCCTGTCACTTTAGGGTTTGCTGAGAAGCTGTGGTGCCTGTACCTGGGGCAGAGGAGAGCTGCCCAACAGCATTGTTCCCTCCAGAGCTTCCTCCAGGTGACTGGATCAATCCTTAGCAGAGGTGACCCAGGCTTTGTGTGTGCAGGGCAGAGAGAAATTAAACTGCTGTGAAGCACCCTTCCTAATGCCAGGCCATCATCCTGCTGCTATAGATGAATGTAAATTTCATCATCAGCTGGAAAAATATAAGTATGTAAAGTGTTTCTAAATTATTACTGTTTGGGGATCATAAGACAAAGATTAGTTGTCTAAATCTGTCTCATAAACAAATTAACACAGTGCTGCTTTCTGTTCAAAATATGATTCTTGTCAGAAGGATTAAACATGTTAAATCCAGCTAGAATATGCTGTGATCATGTTTTTTAGCAAAGCTGCAATAATCAGACATTTACAACTAATAAATCGGCACTCTAATTCCTCTGCAATAAGGCTTTGAAATATAATCTGTCATTTCAGATTTATAGAACATGACTTTTCATAATTATAATTCTCAAACGCACATTACTAGTTATAATTAAATTCACTTTCAAAAAATCTGAAGCATTTTTGTGGATTATCTGCTCATATTATGTTCTAATGGTAAAATTAATGTATAATCTGTTGAATAAATTTGGTTGGTTCTTGGATAGAAAAATATGCTCCGCTATTGATCAAGTCCTGGAAACTCAGATAAGAAGAACAAAAATGTGTACTGTATATCTGAAGAGGGCTCTAACAAAGCCAGATCAAACTCAATCATGGGCAGAAAGGAGAACTTTCCTTCATAAAAGGGAAAATGAAAGGATTTCAACTAATTTAAAAGAAATTAAAAAATATTAAATTATAGCTTGATTAGAAAAGATGTTAAATACCAGTTCTGGTTAGGGTGTAACAATGGATTAAATTATAGACTCATTCAAGTGAAGAATGAATCCCTATTGGTGGGAACAAGTATATTTATTTGTGGGTGTTGGTGCAGTGGAAGCTGAAGCGTATCACTCAGCTTAATGTTTCTCATTAATAAGGTAGCCAAGGTCCTGCTGCAGCTCCTGCTGTTATTGTCACTGCACTACAGCAGAGCTCAGGCTTTAGGGTTTCTGCTTCAAGCCAGATCCCTGCTGCTCCATGGAGCTGGAGGATGGTCGCTGAATGGTCACCCCTTGCAGTGCGTCCACCTGCTGCTGCTGCTACCCCACTGGGGCACCTCTAGGTGACCTGTGTATGTAATTCTTTAGATCTGTGTGTTGAATAATGAGAATCATTTCTTCTGTCAAGCACTTGTGTGAGGAGTCTAGAGAAGGTGGCAGTGTGTCTATTGGCCTAGCTGGGGCATTTCGGACCACGAGTGGAGTCATGAACTCCCTGAGCAGTCCTTGCTATCAGAAGGGGTGAGGTTGAGGAATAAGGGATGCATAAAGGATGGCTGCAGAATCAGGTGTTTAAAAGTGGCAAGAATAAGAAAGCCTGGGGTGTGAACAGTTGGGAGTTAGTGTGTATCAGCAGGGCTCTGGAGGGATCTGTTTTATCTGTGTGTCTGTGCAAAGGGAACCAACACTTTGCTCTTGCCTTACGAATATACAGTGAGCCTTGAATTAAGTATCACATGAAAAATATAAAGATGAGATTAAATCTATCCTTTTATGTCTCGTCTGTGATAGTGGCATATCCCTTTACCCCCCTTTTGATCACTTTCTTCTTGATTTCTTTTACTCGGGACATATTATCACAGAATAGTGCTAAATTTGTCCTGTGTGTTGAGTGGTTGTGGGTTTTTTTTCCCCATCCAAATTCTGAAAGCCTACTTTGCCTTCTTGAAAAGATATATTGAGAGGATCTTCCTCACTTGAGAAATACGTGGAAATATTTTCTTAATAGACTGCTTTGTGCTGCTTCATCTGTCTTTAAAAAAGAAAATATCACTGAAGAATTGGATTTTTCAGAAAGTACAGAACAAGTCACTGCTGCACATCCCAGGAGCTGGGCAACTGATGGACATGAGCAGTGCCTGGGGATGGAGGAGATGCCCAGATCTGTTGGAGCAGTCTTTTTTTCCCTCAGCAGCAACAAAAATGTAAGCATTCATACTTCAGAAAATGAATTACAGATGTGCCTTCCCCACCCAGCACCCCAAATCCATTTAGTGTAGTCTCAAATGTATGTAAACATTTTAAAATTTGCCAATCTGCTTAAAGATGTATGGTAACACAATAGGATTTAAATACAAATATTTATTCCAAATGACACTTAGAAAACTGGCCAGTCTTCCTGCTGATGCGTACAGGGTGCTATGACAAAGATTATTTGAAGGCATGTCGACAGTTTTACGTGTATATTGGAAAACGTTCCATGTGCACTTTCACGTGGCTGGGAAACTTGGCTGAGTAAAGGCAAGAGTTTGGATCTCTGGGAGTGAAGGTACCCGAGCAGCCCCATGGCCACAGGCTGTGGCTGCTCTGGGTAAAGCAGGAGCTTTCCTGCAGGCTGGGGAGAAGCAAAGACTTTACAGTATCTCTTTCTTTTGCACTAATAACATGAACAGCACTAACTGGGACTTGCTCCCGTCACTCAGGGATTTTCTTTCCCAGCTCTGGTTTGTTTGTTTTCTTCTCTTTTCCGTTACCTTTGTGATTCTCCTGAAGAGAATCACCAGAAGATCATCATTTGAATGCTGAAGGGCTGTAAGTGAAGCACACAAAGTGAAATGCAATTCCCACCTGCAGCCCTGTTTGAGCAGTTGCCAGTCACTTGATTTCACTCTGAGAGCAGCCGAGCACGCTCCAGCTTCACGGGGTGGCCCCAAATCTCAGTGATATTCCCAGTGTCACCAGCATCTTGCAGAATTCTGTTCCTGAGCTCAGGAACTTCTCTGTTTCTTTTGCTGGGACACCATTGCCTATTTCCTCGCTGGCCACATCACAGCTCCATCTTTTATTACTGGTTTGGGCTGATTAAGATACTGAGCCCTTCAGTTGTGCAGTGTAAACTCTTGTCTTTGAAAGCCTGAGGCTGAGATTGTCAAAGCAATCACAAAACCCTTGAAAACTCTTTTGCTAAATGTTCTGATGGAAACCAAGACTTTTCCTGCTGTACAATAGATCACAGCACGTAGCACATGAATTATTTTCAGTCACAAAAATGCGTCACAGTTTCTCTTATGACTACTGACATTGATGCAGTTCATACTGGAGTTGAGTCCCGTTGACTTCAGTAGGACTTTGAGGCTCCAACCTTCATGCATCAGAGACCAGGAATCGAATCATCCTTGGGGGTATCATGAAGGTTTGGCTAAGGAAAGAATATACTTATCTTCCGAAACCAGGTCTGACAGATAAAGAAATATTTGTGGTTTCAATCTGAAATTCACAGATATTTTTCCCGAGCATCACATACTCTGCTGAGGAAATTGTCAATTATTTATTTGAGTACTGGAGGAAAATCAAGGGCACATCAAGGCAATTCATACCTTTTGATGCAGTCTAAAATGTTAAAGTTCCACTCTGGCAAAATGCTCTCCAATTTTTTTCCGCCTCTGAACTTGACAATGTTTTCCTTATTTTAGCTGGGAAACGAATGCATCTGTTTTCTTAACAAATGGAAGTGTTTGACTTACAGATGCTGCCTCTCAGCTCAAAGCCTGCTGACAATCTGATATGGCCAGAGAACATGTCGTGTGTTTTCCAGTTAGTGGGTGAGAACTTTTCCCGCAGCTGTGCTGTGTGTCTTGGCAAGTGTTTGTCTGTGCAAATATCCCTGCCCCACGTTTATCAGGGCAGCATTTCTGAGCTGCTCTTGAGATATAGTGAGAGAGATTGTTGCTACACTTGGAAAGGAACAATGTAGGGGAAGAGACTAGTTTGCTGTGTCCTAGATGTTATTTCTCTTTTCCAGAGCTCAGCAGAGCTCTGAGCATCCCCCTGCTGGAAGGAGGATGGGTCAGGGAGCCACAGCACTGGTCTCGGGTGAGGGAGGTCTCTTCCTCCTTGAGGGCAGGAGCTGGAAGCATGTTCTGAAATGTGTGTGTCCTACTGAAAGCAACGCTGGATACTCTGCACAGAGAGGATGGAACATTTCTGATGGGCAAAGAAAATATGCCTGCCCCTCTCTTTTACTAAAGGGTGCAAGGAGGGGGACAAGTCAATCACCTTAAAAGTCAAGCCTGCACTTTGAGCCAGTGGGGGAGGGACAGGGGAGATGAGGATCAAGGGACGTGGTTTTCCTGCAGCTTCCCCAGCAGTACAGTAACTTTGGGCAGATCTGGACGTTGACAGTGTTTCCTACAGCAAAGAAATACTGTAGGGTATTTGTTATGGGATTCTTTCAAGACAGGATTAGCACCAGTGTGATGTTAATGGCAGGTTCTTACAAGTCTGGACTACCCCTGTTCATTTTGTGATTAGCCAAGAAAAGGTGTTTGTGATTAGGAGACTTCAGCACAGGGCTCTAGTTCACTTGTCTCCAGGTGAACATTCAGATCTGAATAGGATACAAGCTTACTGCACACAAACCATTCCTCAATCATGCTTTGCACATACCAGCTGTAATGTTTTTAACTGCAGTGTATTTAAAGATGCAAGAACAGATTTGCACACTGGGTTTAGTTTCTTGGTTAATGTTAATAAACATTGAACAGCAGCAATTTTGTCTTTGCTAATCCACTTCTTAGTAAGCCAAAAAAGGCTTATTTAAATATAGATGTGTATGTGTTAGCTGCAGGCAACTTATTTTTATAATTAACTACAAACATTAGAAACCAATCATGTAAATATGTTACTATAGACCAGTCTCCTTAAGTCTAATTAAATTAAAAATGTGTAATTGTTGTGGTATGTCCTCTAGTAATAATAAAATTCTTGGCATTATCAAGGAACGAGGAGCTGGCTGGTTTAGAGAAAAATGAGGAGATTCCTCCTTTTTGCATTTGTCAAGTGTTAGTTCCCCCCTTGAGGTCCCAGGGTAGCTCTTCCTATTGAGTTTATGGGTGTGTTGTTGCTCAGATGACACAAGATGCAGCCAGCTCTACAAGCTGCCAACTCCCCTCTCCAAAGCAGCTACCAGCAAGGTCTTTAAACTCCTGTCTCCAGGAGCTGGTGCCCAGGAGGGATTTCCTGACATCAGTCATTGCAGATGTCTAGATTCTTCTTGTGTTTCCTCATGCCCAAGCCAAGCACCCCTCCCAGCACCCAGTGCTTCACTGCCCGGGTACCAGTGGTGGCTCCCACACTACAGAGGAACGCCTGCGGTCTGCTCAGTGCCTTCAGCTGAGGTGTGTTTGTGTCCTCCTGCCAAACTGTCACCTCTGCTCGGCTGGACAGTGTGTGGACATTGCTGCCTGGGCACAGAGAGCAGGAAATCACTGAAACCTTCACATACAGGAGTGATAGAAGATAGAGTTTGCATTTACCACATAATGGAACAGGAGTTAGAGCAGCCAGGGGAGAGGCTTTTCTGGCAGTCTACCCGTTTCACTAGGAGAGCCAACGGGCTGGTGAGCTCTGTTGAGCCTAATCCCTAACTAATGTTTTAGTTAACTTATTTTAAGGTTAAATTATTTGTTGGACAGTTAATATATTTTTCAAGCTTTCTCTTACTTTCACACTTGCCGGAAGTAACTTAGTCAAGCCATGCTGTGATATCCACGTGCTCTGGGGGAGCTCCTATGTCTATTTGACAATTATCATTTGATTTATCGTTCATTTAAGCTCAAATTGGAGTCAGAATTTGACCAATGCCACTGGTCCATCCTAGAACAGCAGTTTTTCCTTGCCCTCCCAGACTCTTACAGTGGTGTCACGTGGAGCTGATGCACATAGTAATATTAAATGAGATCCTCAGGATTACAGAAAATAGTATGACTGTAAGAAATCCATGGAGTGCATATGAGGTTGGCAGGAGAGTTGAGCATCTCTGCTGTTAGAAGTCCAAATCCTTTCAGCTTTAAAACAAAAGCAAACAAAAAAAGAGCTTGAGAAACTGAGACACATAACGTGGACTCCCCCCAGCAAGGGAATACAATACACTGAGCTGAGCAGCTTCACCTCCCATAGTCTCCTAACCCACTAAGAGGTAAGAATGTTCTGCAGGAAGCGACCGTACAAGACAGGGCCCCATAACTATTTAAATTTCCCAGTTCTGTTTGCAGGCTATGGTCTTTCCAATCACTCTTTTTTTTTCCCCCCGTCTAAGGAATCATTAAATGGAGTCAGTTTTTTGTGAGCAAGTCCTAAAACTATTCTAGGAACAGCAATGTAGTGCATAAAATGTGTTGCCTGCCTCCTCCCCCTGCTTTCGTTCACATAACTAGAGGTCATAACCCCCAAAATCTGGCTGTTGGCTGTTAGCTAGTAGAAACCAGCTGAAACCCTGGTAAGACAAATCTTCACAGCTGTATCAGATGTCTGCTATTGTCAATATATCTGCAAAACCTGCCAACTGCTTGTCACTTAACATAAAGTGGATTTAGAGGGGGGGGAAGTAGAAGGAAGCAGATCATGATGCAATCTGAAGGCATGTTCATCTGATAAAGGTTTCTTGTCTTATTTACTTCTGTTCTTTTCCTTTCTCTGCTTCTCCAGCCTCCTAAAAAGCAAGGCACGTTCTGTATGCAGGTTCCAAACCCCGTGCTAAGTTCTGTTCCCTGTGTTGTGCTGGGACAAGGGAGGGAGTTGCCAATCCTAACAAGCCAGTTGTTGTGGCCAGGTCGATAAACCGCCTGTAAGTGCTACAGGATTGCAGAACAGAGGCTCTGACCCCTCAGTTTATTCTTCAGGCTGGGTTATACACAGCCACTGGCTCCAGGGTGCTCTCCACGCTGGCTCAGCCCAGCCTCACCCCTCCTGGGATGGTCCTGCACAGAACCAGCCCCCCAGGACCCCAGCACTCCGGGGTTACTCCCAGTATCACAATCTTCAGCAACATTTTCATCGTGCTAGCAATAGGCAAATTCCATTCCAGAGATGGTGCTTCCTTTCCTCAAGGGAATGCAGGTTTTAGAGAAAAGTTGTAGCATTTTAGGGCAGAGGGGAAAGTGAATTTACCTTTGAAAATATTTCTTCTGGTACAAGAGAGAATGGAAGAGGAGGAAAGAGAAAAGCTCATTTACTTGTTACGTTGTCATCCTTCCAATATTATAAAAAGCAAGGGCGGGATCTTCTCTTTTCCTAACAACTGAATTTGGTTTCAAGCTTTGGAAAACGTTGTGATGGATCTTGGTTTGGTTTTTAAAAAGGAATTTTTCTAAGGCAATTTTAAATTCATTGAAAGGAAAGAAAAAGCAAGTAGAGAATAATTTATTGGCTGGCTCTAGTTTTTATTTCCACTGATGGTGAGTTTGATGCCCCGTGGAAAGGCAGGGTGAGAACTTCAGAGAGACAACCTGCCTCCCAGGTCAGTGCCTCCCATGCCTGGTGAAAGCTGTTCACCAAGTGTCACTGCAAACCCAACAGCTTCTCACCTGGCTGAGGCTCTGAGCACACAAAGGGAGTCACGAAAGATCTCGCTCCTTTTTCAAAAAACTGTTCTGAAAGAAAATCAACTATTTGTAGGAGAAGACCCAAAGCATTGTTTCCTGGCCTCAGCTGAGGACCTACTTTTCCAGCCTTGACTTAACCTGCCAGCAACTCCTGCAGGGAATTGTGCTGGAGAGAAAGGATACGGATCATGCTCCGATTGCAGCTAATTATTAAAAATGGCTTACTTGTGTTTATTTTTAATTGCTCCAAACCTCAACAGTGTAATGAAGCTATTAAGAAATAACTCTCTGAAAGAGTTAACAAAAAAAAAAAAATCAGATAAGGTCCCCAATGCACTTTTGCATTTTATTGACATTTTAATTAAGACCGTAGTATACTTCAGGGATCTCTGCACTTAAATAGAAACCATTTTAATATGCTACACTGGCAAAGAGTAATGGATGAATACAGACCCATATTCCCATATGTTTTATGGTACTTAGTGATTCTTTTGTACAATGTATTATGATGTTAAGACATTTTATGAGTTTCTATTGGCTAAGCTGAGCCATATCAAATTATAATTTTGCTCAGTGGATTTTACTGTAAGCAGATTAAATAGGGCACGTTCTGTATTTATTGTACAGTTATATCTGTCTGTTTTTGTTTTTCCTATTATAGTCTTCATTTACTTTTCCCCTTAAAGTGACTCTAACAAGCACTGTATGAAGAAATCACTTGGCTCCGTTCACAGTGGGCTGGGGCGGTTGTTTGCTGGGTTTTCTCTTTTTTTAATAAAAGTTGTTGGAGCTGAAGAGATGTTGTTCCCCTGATGACGTTGATCTGAGTGAATTCTTACCCGTTTAACTGCGCCGCTGATAGCGCTGTGAATATTTTCCTTTCCAAAGAGACAAGTTGGCATCAAGTATTAATATCTGGGGACTTCAGCCAGCCAAGGGAGAGGAGATTGTTTGTCCTGTTGTGGACCCAGGGACAGGACCATGTGGCAAAGGGTTGGCAAATGGAGTTTCATGGTGCTTACTAGCACTGGAGTTGTGAAGACTTTGAGTAGCACTAAGGTGCAAACCTGCTCGTGACCACGTGAGAAAGCCTGAATGCTGCTCCAGAACTAGATTAACGTGTGCCTTAGTAGAGCATCCAGTGGAGTCTCTGTGGTTGGAAGGGGGAAGCGCTCGGGCACTGGGGTCATGTCAACTTCCCTGGCCACTGCTGCCACATGGAGCAGCTTGGGTGAGAACCACAGGCATGGCACAAAGGCTTAAACCTCGATACCCACTTTATTATTATTATTATTATTGGATTCTTCTCTCATGAGTGTTTCTGTATAGTAGGCTGAGTCAAAACCAGAAAGTTCCAGATGAAAGTTATTCTCCTGAGAATGCAGTACGAGCAGTTGTCCCCCATATCTCAACAGCCATCTCCAAACATGTGAGAGCAGATAAGTGTAATGGGAGGGGAATGTACCAAAAAGCTGGTTCAGCAAACCCAGAACTTTGTGGGGAAGGTGTTAGTGTGGCTGAGGATTTTGGAGAAATAAGCTCTGCAGTATTCCTTTTCTCTTACACTGACAAGATTTTCACAATGAAATTGTAGGTTTGATAAAAAGAGTAGGAGAAGAAAATATGTCAATGTTTAAACATCATTCCTATGGCATAAATGCAATGTTGCAGTTGTGTGTGGAGTCTGAGATTGTCCATTCAACTTTTCACAATTTTAACTTCTGCTGGCCCAGCATCAAATGGAGTGGGAAAACTGGAACCTTCTAAGCTTGCCTGGTGTGGGAAAACTGGAACCCTCTAAGCTTTCCTGGTGTAAGAATAACCATTCCTGGGTCACTCTCACATTAGCACAGAGATTGTCTTGCAGGAGATGGACAGCAAAGGGGTTTACAGCTTATTTTTTGCAATCTCCACATTAGATGTTTTTACTACTTCCAGAAAACTCTTGACTTGCTTCTGAATTGCCCTAATTCCCAGGTATTCTGCTGCTCTACTTTTCCCTGAAAGCCAGCATCACTAAAACACTGGCTTTATTGTTCTTTTGTGTTAAATGATGTTTTAATTCAGAGAAGGTAAATAAATGAGGTGAAACTGTTCAGAGAAATTGTGAGTAATCTGGTACCAGTGCCACCAGACAAAGCTGACTTGAAATCTGTAGGTAAAGGAAAGCAGGATGGAGCAGAGGAACAGCAGTCAGTCACTGGGGCTATCCATGGGCGTGCTCAGAGATGGGGAAATGTCAAAAAAATACCTTGAAAATAGACTCTTTTAATGCAAAGTGCACAGATTTGGGGTTTTTTTTTTTGCTCCTTCCTATTAATGTTAGAGTGAAGTAAAAAATGGGAAAGTGCTGCATTCAGTGTTTCTGATCCCTGTTCAGATTTCCCATCCTTTTTCAGGACTGCATTCAAAATGTGCTCTACTTTTACCTTTTACAGCAAGACTCTTAAGTAAAGATCATCCACATCTCTTTGGGGCCAGACTGATCCCAGCAACAGCTTCAAGCCCTTCCATCCTTTCTTGTCACTGATAAAGGAGTTGGTACCCAAGGTCATATCCCTCCTATGTTAAACGTAGGTGATAAGTTTTATGTTGCTTTTCCTTTCCAACCAAGTGCTCTATGAACCTTTGAAGAACAGATGAGGCAAAATGAGACCTGGACCTTCATGTCCATTAGTCTATGGTTCACCGGTGGGTGATTCCTCTCCAGGTGAGGGTTTTGGTGTGCTTCAGCCCCAGAAAAGGGCCCATATGTCGTGGGTGAGAATCCTTTGGTGGCACAGGGCTAAAGGCAGCCTCTGCCATCTCAGCTGTGTGTGGTTCCTGAATTGATTCAGTTTAGATTGCTCATCTGACCTTCAATCTATCTTCTCTGAGCAGAAAGGTTTCAGCCATGGTGCATGACAGCATCTGTCAGCGCCCGTCCTTGTTGGCCAAGCCAGCCATAGAAACCTCATCTTGCAGACCAACATGGAGTAAAAGCCTTACATCAAATTGAAGCCTTTCAGACCCAGTCATGCTGACATCCTTCCCTCTTGCCCCATCAGAGGATCCCAGCACCTTTGAAGGTGGCTTTGCAGAGCTGTGGCACACAGGCACTGGGGAATCTGGTGAGAAAACTTAACGTGTAACTCCAGCATTTGTTACCTTTCATCAGAGAGGAGCTTTTTAGATGTTTAGTGTAAAATGCTGATTTCCCTCCCTTAAAAAGAGGCAAGGTGCCAAAAGACATCTCTCAATCTTGATTCCCTCTCTCTCTGATGCACTGACGTGTATATTTAGGCATTATCTTGTACGTTTGCACATATGGGTAGCTCAGTGGCATGTGAGTCAGTGTGCTGCTTGATCAGGCCTTTGTCTGTGCACATGTTTGGGTAGGGCACAGTTCCCCCCTTCTCCTTCATCCTTATTAATGTCTCCTTTTTCTTGGTCCTCTTCCCTTTTTTTTTTTCCCTCCCCCTCTCTCCCCCTCCCTCCTTCCAACCTTCTGCCACCCACTGCTTCTTGCTCCCTCCAGAGTTGCTGATAAGCAGCTGTGTTTGGAGGCAGAGCTAATGCCATCCCTCGGGGGGGTGCCGGGGAAGCCGGGTGTCCCTCTCGGAGCAGAACAAGTCACCTCCGCAGTCAGCACAGCAGCCGCCCGCCTTAGGCCTAGGATGCCGACTTTATCTCCACATTCAGATCTCCTGCTGCACAGCCCCGTGCCAGACATATGCTTTTTTTTAGATGCCTAAGGAATTCCTTGGTATTAAACTTAGAGAGAGACAGGGAGAGAATGTGGTGAGAATACATTGCTTTGTCTGTTCTAGCATGTGCTAACAATAATTCCTGATGCCGTCTCGCAGGGGAGGAACACTGCCATGGTAACTTTGAACACGAGCATGAAATCAGCAAGCTCCACTCCCATATCTCATGTAATTAAAGAGCTAATAATGTACAATTGTAATTTATACTAATGCTTTTGATATTTCCCCTTTATCTCGGAGCCCTTACCTCTTGGCGCAGCATCATATCACCGTGGACATGGTGCTGAGGGTGGGGCGAGACAAGAAAGGCATGGGGGACACCTCATTATAAATGTGAGGCTGGTGCATGGACCGTGTCTGCGGCAATCAAACAGCTAATTGTTATGATTGTGCTGATAGTGTCTTAGCTCTAATATCCTGCCCGTGTCAATTTTTCAGCCCTTAATGTAGCACATTTGCATATCGAGCCATCGCAGTGACTCTCCTATCAGCTGTACTTGAGTGTGTGAATCAAAACTGCATTGTTCCCTGTGCCCTTCAGCATATCGGATCAAAAAGCAAAGCCAAGAGATAATTTTTATTTCAATTATTATTTTTTTTTGGACTTGGAGAAGTAATCGCATAGACAGTTTCCTTAAAGATAAACCCCTTGCTCATGCATGCGTTAAAATTCAGCTTGCAAGGCACCTAGTGTGGCTGGAGCCTAGATAAAAGAATTGAATTTTTGAAAAAAAAAAAAGAAAAGGAGAAGAGAAGCTGCCGTTTAAAGTGTCCTGTGGAAGAAAGAAGGCATTTGGCCTAAGGCACGTGCATCCACAAGAGACAGCTTCAACTCTTATAAAGTGGGGAGTTTTGTGTGAGCACAGATGCATTTTGTTTTCCTAGGAGGAAAAGATGATTAAATTATCAGAAACAAAGATAAAAAACCCTGGGCTTCCTGGATATTCTTCTCTTACCTCCCTTGTGTCTCGCTTATTCCTACTGCTTAGCAAAGGTGCTGACTCTATCTCTCTAAGCTTTAGTTTAAATGTCCAACACCGCTTATTAATGAAAGTAATAGGCTTTTGTTTATTACATGTAATAATGGTGAATATGACTATTTAATATAAATCTGACATTTAAATTCCACTTAGTTCTGAGATTCGGTTGATATAAACGAATAACTCTGTACCCTAGAGTAAAAACTCCCTCAGTCTGCATTTTAAAGCATTGAAGTTTTCAAAGTAATCAGTTTTTTTCAGAGGAACCAAATTGTGAAGACATCTGTTATGTTATTAATTTCACATAAATCTTAAGCTCCTCAAGGCCTGAAATGAGGCTTCATTCAAGCCGAATTAATGAAACATGATTGTAAGTCCCTTGCATGGAAATGCTGTCATACAGTATTGAGTTGCTTATAATCACTGAGTAATCTTGCAGGCTGCCAAGGGAGAGCTACTTTAAATCCCTCCATAAAACAATATCTGAAAATATCAGAACACTAACTATATCCTGGAAGATTAATAGCAGATGAAAATTTCTATGAAATGAATCATTCTTTCTCAGTAAAGGATACAAACATTTCCAGTAACTGCAGATTGTATAATATAAAGCACAATCTACGATCCAGATGCGAGTTGCATTTAAGCTCCGAGATTCATTCGAAATACAAAGTTGCTTAAGTACACAAGAATTCTATATAATAGAGAAAATGTTTGGAATTATATAGGTTTCTAATTCAATATGGCCCAAATCCTGCAGGACTTAGTCAAAACTCCCGCTGACCTTTTTCGCCTGGGGAAGGGCTGAGGGATTTGTCAATGTGTGTAAATATGGCACCGAGCAAACGATAACTAATCACGACGAGTGAGAAGTAGCAGACTAATTTTGGATTCTTTCTTTGAACGCTATTTGATTTGGGGGCTTTTAATTGAACAAATGAAACTTGCTATTCCTTTTTTAAAAAATAATTAATAGAGCAGTACCACGCAACTTGTTTTTAATGTTGAAACAGGAACTTTGGAGAGGCTGAGCTGCCTTAATCAAACTTCAAAATACTACATTGGTCTCCAGCTGAATTGGGAAATAAAAATCTGCATATGATATTTATTACACAAATCTTCTGAGTCCTGTTAGCTTTGATAGATTTTTTTTTTCTCTTTTCTCCTTAAAAAAAATTAAAAATAACAAAAATCAAAGATGATTAAATACAAAGGCAATCCTTTTAATGTAGTGGCATATTATGCAAACTTAATTATAAGGACAGTATATACCTAGGGTGTGGGATACTTGGTAATTACTCCTCAATTAGAAACCTTAGTGACAGGGGTATCCTATATAACGTGACTTTAGCTGCAGCTGTTTGGACCCACATTACACAGTGCTTCAAAATGCCAGTAATTTCCTCCTGGGTTTTTATCTTGAAGATTTTTACACCTTTGCCCCTCAACACCTCTCTTCTGTCAGATTTTTAAGGTCCCTTCTTTTTCCTCCCAAATGTTTTTGCTGAATGTGCTTAACTAATTATAAATAAATAATTATAGCAGTTGTATATATGCTCCTGGTCAGCAGCTGTTGGGATTGAAAAATACTTTGATGTTCTGTACAAGGGAAGTGAGAACAGTTCTAGGAGACTTTTTAATGTGTTTTGATGGAATGAATAAGATTTGTATTGCAGTTGTGATCGTATCCCAACATTTAGTTTTCTTTAGGCCTATAATGGGATAGAAATTGCACACATACACTGTATGAGTTTTGAAGTGTCACTATAGGATCGTTAGGGCAAAAGCTTTTGTGTCATTGTATTGTAGGGTCCTGGCATTGCCTGGCTGGCACAAAGCAAAGCAGAGCATCAGAATTCATCTTGGTGGGAATTTTGAGGTAGAAGTCTGTGTAATTCACAGCATAAAGATGCAGTAATATCTAGCTGCCCTACTTGAAATGTTGACAACCTCCGAATGAAATGAAATTAAAAAAAGGCAGCCAAGTGTACATTGTACCCGTTCGTCAGATTCAATCTTACTTCAAAGATGTTCTAAATCTGCACTTGAGCACCATATGTTGACACTGCCTGTTGGACACTGGAGATTACTTGAAGTGCTGCAACCATGACTTGTACTCCTCTCCTGTAATCCTTGTTCTCCGGGGCTTTACTGAATTCAGAGGGAAGGAAACAGAGCAGATTTTTTATTTTTGGAGGAGGGGGTGTGGTGTGTTCTGGTTTTGGGGAGGTTTTACTGTCTGCTTTGGGTGCTGCTTTCTTGTTCACCTCTGCGAATCCATGTCAAAATAAACGGAGACCTTATCTAGGAGTGCCACACTTTGAAGTGCAGAGATGCAAATCCAAGCATTGCATCACACTGTCAGATACAGAAATTAGTAGCATCCTGCATGGCCTTTGAAGTTCAGGGCTGTGCTTCCATGGAGTGATTTTCCTACAGAGATCAGATGGAAGCTATTCAGACTCAGATAGCAATAATGATTTACTCGCAGTAAATCTCACAGTTTTTGGCCACACTTAGGATATGATTTACTAAATACTTTTTGGTCAGATGGTACTTATTAAGATATTACTCCCTCCCCCCAACTATTTTTTAATTAAAGGCTAGAGATCTAATGTGCTTATTTTCTCTGCACATATGTAAAAAATCAACTCTTATATACCAGATTATTTGCTTCTCGCATCTTTTTAAAATACTGTGATTTACAAACTTTGATAGCAGATAGAACTAATTGACTGCAGCAGCTGTTTAATCACAGTGGAAAATATTTTAAAATGACAACTTCAGCGGTGGTCTGTTCTGAGCACTGAATGGGTGAAGGAGGCTGGAGGTAGAAGCAGCACATTGGTAACAGCAAAATGATCAGAGGCACTAAATTCTAATGTTTAACTGCTTTTTAAATAAACATTGTCTCCTGTCCGTGGCCCTGCCACCAATATACTGTGACCATAACTGCCAGCCTGCTGGCTCCTCGCTGGCTGTCTCTCAGGTCTCTTTTCATGATGCACAGCACAAGGGGAAGGTCCAGTTTCTTACGTCTTATAACAAACATTCTTAAAGCCCGGTCCAAAGCTTGATTCAATTGGCTTTGGGTCAGATCCAACAGACCAGATTTTCTTTGGCTACATTTGTAGGTCTTCAACAGCCACAGCTGAGGCCAGAGTTTTATAGGTGCTCGGTGCTTAACAGCCCATGGTGGTGGTTGGAAGGTACTTGCAAAGTCCAGTCTCAGCAAAGAGAGAAGGTCTTCCAGAGACCACATGGAGCATCTGAACTCAAGCTGTAATACTTGTTCTGCTTCTTGAGCTGCTTTCCTCTCTTCACTGTCCATACAGCTGGGAAGATAGCATCCCTTGGTTAAAACTCTTCCCTGAGGAGATTCCCTTTGCTCCCAGGTTTGTGTCTTTGAGTGTAGGAAGCTGATGAACCACAATGGAAGAAAATACCAGTTCTTAAGAGGAATGTGTGGTCTAGGTTAAGATAG
Source organism: Brachypteracias leptosomus (assembly GCA_013401335.1). NCBI lineage: Eukaryota > Metazoa > Chordata > Aves > Coraciiformes > Brachypteraciidae > Brachypteracias > Brachypteracias leptosomus. Next base: position 682,297 of record VYZX01019091.1, on the reverse strand, counting down.
TATTCCTATTTTTGTATCCAGATATCCTGACTGAGAGCCTTATCTCTGTATTCAGGATCTCCTGTGGGCCTCTGTCATCATAGATCAAAAGAGAATAATCTTTTTTTTTTTTTTTTTTTAACAGACCCATGATTTTCTTTTTCTTCCCTCCATGATTCTCACAAAACTGCTAGAAGTGACTTGCTGCTGCTACTGAGTTCTTTGGGCTTACAATGGACTCACAGGGGAATGAATCAGACTCTTTTTATGTAGTATAATTACAATTTGAACAGTAGGTTATTTGCTTGACCATGGTGGGAACCTGTCTTTCACTTCTTTTGATATCATTTGGGGAGAAAGAAACTTCGCAATATAGCTGCAAAACAGCAATGCATACATGTATGTAGATGGGAAGTGTTTATATAGCCATATATTGCATCCAAACCCTGAAAGGTCAAGGAGGGAATTAAAGAAAATGAAACTGTTTTTAAAAGAACAAGCCATGAACTAGACATACATGTTGGTTTTTTTTTTTTCCACTGGAAAAAATAGAAGCAAGATGGGAAAAATGAGATTATTTCACATGGTTCTTGTTGTTATGCAGATTGCCTCTTTATATCCATACGTTCAGCACATCTGGCTCCCTTGTGGGCTTGCCCTTTGAGCTGGGAGGAGGAATGCACAGGGAGATTAAGGGCAAAATAAGGTGGAAGCCAAAACGGGGAAATAGTTGTGAAGTGAACTTAGAAGTCTACAAATCTGTCTTCTCTTCCCTTACACCTTCCCATCTTATCAAATCGACAATTATTTCTCTTACTCTTGGACAGCAGTGTGAGTGGTCAGGCTGTGGGTGCTCTCTGAGCAGTGCCCAACAGGCTGAGCAGCTTTGCCTGCCCTGGTTTTCCTGGGCTGTGCTGCTGTCACTTGTTTTCTTCTTGGACCATAAACTCCTCGGGCCAAGGGCTCTACGTTTGTACTGCTGCTTGCACTGTGGGTGACTTAGCTACTGTGACAAAGCAAATAGTGCCACCACCCTTATTTTTTTGTTAGGAAGTGAAAGCAGAACCTGAGGCCTCCCCTCGCAGTTTCCCAAGCGAGAGCTCGTTTGCTGTTTCCAAGTGTGTAGATGCTTTGCTGTGGTCCCAGCAGATGGCTCTGGAGAAGCTCCCTGGGGAGCACAGGACTGTCACAGCAGGGCAGCTGGTACCTCCCGCAGGAAGGTGCTGCAGCGTGGTCTTGGTTGATCTGGGGAGAACATGGGATGTGCAGTGCTGGAGCAGTGGGAAGGATGACACTAGAAGCAGACTCTGTTGATGAAAGTCTTACCACGCCACTCACTCTTTCAACCATGGACCATGATGAGACTTTCAAAGTCTTCATGACATTTATTGTCAATGTTGGAGAAGGAAGATTCTCCTTAAAGCACCTACACGTTTTGCACGAGCACACACGTGCAGAGGGAAGCCCAGCAGTAACCATCCTGCATATTTGTTTACATCACAGAATAGATGGCCAGGCCCTCTTTGGGCTGGGCTGCTTCCATATTGAAATGCTGCTTCTAATTTATTCTTTATTCCGTAAAATGTCCCGAGATCCTGGGTGCTCCCTGCTGTGAGGTGTGAGGCTGCAGAGGGCCTGCCTGGCGTCAGGCTCAGAAGCAGTGCTGAGGCTCTCTAGCTTAATCTCAATCCCTAGGAGAGTGTTTTGGTCTGCAGAATGTTTAGTGAGGGACTCTTTTCGTAAGCAATGCTCTGCATTAGAGTTTGGAAAAAATTCCTCATCAGAGGAACTTACTGGATCCCATTCCTTCTGCTGGCAAAGTCCTGCCTCTGCAATTCAAGCGAGCTGTCCATGGCTGTACAGGAGAGGCTGAACTGGAGAACGTTTTTTAGCAGCATAAGCCCTATCTTTTATCTGTTCTGCTTCCAGCTCCCCGTGCACTACATGGCTGAGACAAAGCACCAAATAGGTCACACGTGTGAACTAAATCCTTCTAAGATGTTAGCACCACTGTCACTCTCTCCTCAACCTGTTCTCAACTCCTCTGAAGAAAATGACTGGTTAATGCTATTTTAAGTCAGGTTTTTGAGTTTGTTTCCTGCTCCCTCGCCCTTAGAAGCTGAATGTGTGAGCTTTGCAGAATACTTTTAGACACGGGAAGGCAGAGCTGTCTTTTAAATGCTTACAGTGGATAAAGACAAAGAAATCCAATGAGCTGTGACAGCCTTATAACCAGCCTCTGAGAGCTGATCCTTGCAGTGTGGCTGTGGTTAGATAGAGAGCTCCTCCAGTGCTTCCCTGCGGGCTCTCCTGCCTGGTGCTCATCAAGCAGGCTCCACGTTTTGGACGCTCATGCTGCAAGCTGGAAGGAACCTGGGAGGACATCTGTGTTTTAGACCTGAGTGTTCAGGGGTTGTCACGACACTTGTTCTCCTTAGTGACCAGGGGAGAGCTGCATTCCCACAAGCTGGTCCCTCCAAGCGCCATTTGGCACCCAGCTTTTTGTTACACTCTGTGCTTTCAAGGTGAACCCGTTAATTCAATATGACCCTTTTAAGAAGTCCAAACATTAGATGCTACAAGAGGGAAACAAAGCACTTAGTGGTATGAATCATGTTTTAAGATGGTGTTTGTGTTGCCCTGAACAGTTCCATTTGCAGTGGAATGAGTCTGTCGTGGGGAAGGTTTTGAACTCATTATGACTAATTGCTTTTTAAATTTCAGTGATTTTATTTTGGGGTTTTTTTGGTATTTTTGGCTGGCCTAGGACCCTCGTGACTCAGTTTACATGGCCAGACTGTTTGAATTATATTGTCAGTTTAATCTTAAAACATTGCTGTTGAACAGTTCTCCCTTTCTATGAGGTTAAGTCTCTGATCCTGAAGATTTGCCATCAGAGCTCCTGCTCATTTGCTCCTTTGGTCTAAAGCATCTGCTGACAGAGTCCTGGAAGGGAACATAAGAACGTGCTGTCCTGGGTTGTACTCTGTCTCCTAAGGACTGTTTTCTTTTATTTATTCTTTCCAGACTGAAGTTGTACTCCTGTGACTCCTACAGCAGGAGATTGGCGTGCCACGTACCTTGAGTTTGGGATATGATTTTGGCCTGGGATTATACAAGTTGCTCAGAGGGATGTTTTATTTCCCCGGCTGATGAAGGAAAAAACCCACAATTTTCTTTTTCATTAGCCCAGCACCCAATGGACTGTCTTGCCTTCCTAATAGCTTTGTTCATCAAGTGTATCTTGTTATGAGGAGTTTTCTGCTGGTTAAATAAGCACTCCTGAATCCAGCCCAAAGCAGCTACACGTGTGATGAGAGGGCCAGGAATCATGGAGATGTCTTCATGAACTTCAGCAGAGTCCTGCAGAACACTGGTGTTACTCAAGAATACATTTCACTGATGTCTGTGTTAGACACAGAGCTCAGCAGGTATTTAAAAATCTTGGAGGATAGAAATATGGCACATCTCTAACCAGACAGGAAAGCGTTAGCTTTTCAAATGTGTAATGCTGAAGCACCGCACATTTCAGCACCTCTCCTCCAGTTCTTATCCTGTCTTGAATTCTTGCTAAGGGAAATGTCTAGGAACTTCTGAAATGTTGTTACTAGCAAGCTATTGAAATTTTATTTCAATAGCACTTGGCATCTTGAACTTTTTAATATAGTTTATGCTCAGGAATATTTTGGAGGCTCTGGTGGTCTGGTTGGTATCATGACAGTTTTTGGAACACCTTCTATTTGGTGCTGGTTCCTACCCAGTGGTGCTGGTGGCACTGGGGAAACCAGAGGATTGGGAAAGGGAAAGAGGGTGACAATGAGGAAGAATTTGCCTGGATTTGTTTGTGGGAAGATGGAACACATATGAAAGGAAAACTAATTTCAGGAAAGCAAAGGGAGGTCCAAGAATGCCATCCTCTGTGATGTGGAGCTGTCTGATCTGTATGTGTTAGTAACAGACTGTGAAGGGATAGGCAAGTGCTGTTTAGGTAACACTAATGATGCTGCTACTGGTTGTGGGATTTTTTTTCTGCATTGTCTGGAACCCTCAGACCTACACATGGAGAGATAGTCATAGTGTGGCTAAAGCTCTTGGAATATCTTTGTGCTGTTTATAAAACAAATTAATCTTACGCTTCCTGCTCCCACTTTCCTTCGCTCCCCACAACTTTGGCTGCTACAAACCCATTATAATGCTTACAAATAAGGAAAACTGTAGATAATCTGTGAGGAGTGGTCACATATTTGCAAAGGGTCCAAATATTGTTGCAGTGAGGCAGGAAGAGAAACTTTTATAATTCATGAGTAGTGAAAGCTTTCTTTACTTCTGGGATAAATATTCCAACCCGTTAGGTATACTTTATATGTAACATTTACATCTTGCTGAGTGATTAGTTTAAACAGCTATTTTTATCCTGCATTTCAGCCCACAACTCTCTAATGTTAATTAGTATTAGGAAGGAAGTATGTTTTCTTCACATGCCATAGCAAATGTGCTTTATATAATGATTACAGAACTTGTTTGATCTTTTGTTTTTACTGAACACAGTCTACAGCACTGACGGCAAACTGTTTGGTTTTAGTTTTCTTGTGCCCTGGGCTGTTTTCCACTGTGTGAAATTGCTGAACTTTTTTTTTGAGGTGTTTTTTTCACAATCACTGAAACTGTTGGAGTAAGATAGAATTTCACTGTAAAGTTTCTTTAAATTGCTGTCTTTCAGTGAGCAGTTCAAATAGCCCCTGCTTCTCCCCGCTTCATACAAGTTTGAGGGCACATTTAAAACAGATAACTTTAGAAGTTTGGGTGGAGGGGTTCAAAGGTGAGTCACAAGCTGTTCAGGTGTTGCACAGAAGATGCCAAGAGTGCATTGGGGTTGAGGAAGCAAAAATACTCAAGGCTTTAGTGAATAGTCATTGCCAAATATCAAATATTTAGAAATCAATTGTATGAAACATCCACAAATTTGGCAACTAGGAGAGCTACTGTTGTTCCCACTCTACATTCATGATTGTAAATAACACAGAGGCAGTTTTAGCTGATACAAATATACTCACAGAAATAAAGACATAATTATACAATTCTTAAAAGTTATTTCCCTGCACTCTTGCAAGTGGAGGAGAGCCACTAATTCAAACCCTCTAGCTCTAGAAAGACAAAAGCATGAACCTGAATACAAATTTTTAACTACCTTCCTTTGGTACTTTGAAACTTAAGATCTAACACTTTGCCTGAATACTACATGTCTATAGTTTTTTTAAAAAGTTTTACTCCCCAAATTTCCAAGGACTCCATAGAAAAAACCAAACTCAGGAAAGAAACCACGAATACTACTAGTCCTATACCATAAAAATAAACTTGAGATTTCTCTCAGTTAATTTAGAGTAGACCAAATGTATTGTTACAGTTGCTTTTCAGTTGTGAACTTGTTCTTCAAAGTTGCTGATAAGTATTAGTTTTGTTTTCCTTAGAGCAGGGAAAGTGACCATGCCTCTTTGTCAACAGCTACATCCCTGGGTCAAAGCCCTGCTCCAGCAGGTAGGCATGTGCTAGGCAGGGTGGGGAGACAAGAGTGAAGTCTTAGGACTGGACTTGAACTACACTGCAACTTAACCCTGAATTAATTGACAGAACTGATTTCTGCACAAACTGTATATGTATTTGCATCATCAGTGGCTATGGATGTAAATTCTAGTTGGTAATTACCAGATCTCCAGTGCTTGTTCATTAATTAAAGGTACCTCTGGCATCCAGCATTCTGATTTGGAACGCACTGAGGCTTAATTACAACAGTACAGCTTCCCTGTGTGTAGGTGTGTGTGGATCTGCACTGGGTCAGTGCCAAGATTTCCAAAAGAAAATTAAGTGTTGAGGGCAGAGAAGAAAGAGAAGGAAAAAACCCAAAAGTAAGAGGCAAAGAACAGAAAAAGGCAAGAGGTGAATCTGGCCCTGTGAGGACCCTGTGTCCTCCTACCTTGACAGGTGCTGTTTCTGGGATCAGATACATTCTGTCAGAAGAATTCAGAAAACTCGGTCTGCCTCAAACTGTTCGTGTCGTGATCTGGACCCAGCGCTGTGTTTAACTCGCTAGCAAGTGGGATCAATCGAGATACGGATGGGCTGCTCTGGGGTAGCTGGACCTGGGCCTTGCCAGGGCTCCCTCCTCGCAGCCGTTTGTGTTTCTGCTGCCTTTAATGCACCAGTTCTTGTGGCCAAGGCCTTAGCAGGCTGAGGTTCATCAGTGCGCCATAGCTCCTGGTTTTTGTTTCGGTTGCTTTCTTCTGATGGTTTATGAAAGGGAGATGTTTGGGGAGCGAGGAGAGCGAGCGCCTGCCCTGGCATAATGGGAGCTCTTGGAGCAGATGAGTGACAGCAGCGGGAAGCACTGAACCAAATGCCCTGGTAGCGGCTGAGCGCCGAGTCATCAATAATGCAGAATGAATTCTTGCTTCCCTCAGAGCTGAGAAAATAATACCCGGCTGGAATTGAGCAAGGTAGGGGACACAGCACCCTTGAGACTGCGGGTCTGGAAATCCTGACGGGGAGAGCTGTGGAGAATTGAGTTTCCCCCAGCCCTGCGCCTGATTTCTTCCCCTGCCCACTAGGAAATTGAGAAGTCAATTGGCCTTTTATTGTTAGGGCTGAAATGACTTTTTTTTTTTTCCAATTAATTTTTTATTGAATTTTGAGAAAGGTAGATTTACAACTGCCACTGTGAAGGAGGAGAGAGAAATAAATATGAAATATTCAGGCGGGCGGCTGGGTGGGGAGGGCCGGGCCAGGCCGCAGCCTGCCCTGCTGAGCCTCCTCAGCTCAGGCCTCAGGCTGAGGGTGGGCCGGGGCCTGAGGCTGGGCCCGTGCCTGAGGCTGAGGCTGGGCCGGGGCCTGAGGCTGGGCCGGCGCCCGCCCTGGCTGACGCCTTTTCCCTCCTCCCTGATGACCGGAGCTGACGGGTGCTTGAAGCACCTCAAAGGGGCTGCAGGAGTATTCAGTTCAATACTGGCAGAGAAGAGCATCCTGTGTAGTTATGGCCTCAGCCTTGCGGGCTGTTTTCCACAGCTCTGTGCACCTTTACTGCTTCTGCGCCTTCACCACTGGCCTGCTGTAGAAGTGCAGCTCCATCAGGGTGTGCTCAAGAAACAACTGCTCTGCTCTGGGTAATCTGTTCTTTGGAAAAATCAGGCATTGTATGTGTGTGAGTTTTGCCATTTACCGTGAGTGGCTAGAGGACTATGGACCCATACATGTACATATATATATATATATATATATATATATATCTCTCCACTGGCAGGATGGTAGCCCCTGGGTTCAGGCTGGCCCTCAAATGCAACCCTTCTCACCAGATATGAAGCTGAGGGGTTTGTTTTCATAAATGCCTTTATTTTATGTGTAACAACTCAGTTATTGCATAAACACATCTTAGATTATGGTTTGCTAGTGAAAAATGTGGTTTGTTTTTTCTGTTTGGGGACGAAGGGCCAGGCTAAGGGAAGAAGGTGATGTTGCTAAGGGGTTTTTTTTTGTTCCACGCTCCCTTGTCCACAATGATTTTAACTGGAGATAGTGTAAAAGCAAAGGGCACCCCTGACACTCATATCCAACAGTTCCTATGTCAATAATGATTTGTGAAGCTAGCAGCCATTGCTCCAGCCCTCAGGTAAACAAAAATGCAGTTGCATGAATAATTGTGGTGAAAGTGAATGAAATAGTGAAGCTGAGGATCCAGTTTGTTTGTAAATTCGAATGTTTATGGATGTAGTTTTAGAGCAAGTGTCTGTAATCATTTGTGTCAATGCACAGCAGTGGTTACCCTCCACATGCAGCTGTTTTCTGCAGCAGGAAAATCTTGTCATGGTGCTGCTCAGAAAAAAGCAGCTCAGGTCACCTTGCATGTAAAATCATTGAATCTAGTAATAAGCATTTCAGCTGATTTTAATAAATGTAATCCTGACTGTATGAGCTGTGCCATCTGTAACATTATGCAATATCTCTGATGTACAGGAGACGTGACATTCTGTGTGGCAGTGGCAGTGACATGACAGCTCTGCAGTGTGGTGGCAATGTTCTTCTACCATAGTAAGGCCTTTATTTATTTTTAAGATATAAATTAATTCACTTTGGCCTGAGACCCCTTATGTCATAAGTTCTGATATTGTTATTTAATTTTCATTTTGTTCTGTTTTTGAAATGGTCACAAGTGAGATGACAACATTGTCCAGCCAAAGCCTTTAGATTATAAGAATTTTCAGATTCTTTTGAGGTGATCTTCTGGTACAACAGTTTGGCATGGATGGAAGTCTGGTATCTACATTAACAAACTGGAATTGGAAAATATTTCTTACTTACCACATATCTCTATATCTCTATATCAAAGCAAAGATGACTGTGATTATTTACCAAAAATTGGAGGCATATGTCAGGATAGGTTACAGTCTCCTAAAGATCCTTAGTATTCAATAATAAAATAAAAATGGGATTCACCTTAGATTAGATGGTAGATTCTGTTTGAGCTGTCATTCTGCCCTGTTTTGGCAGGCTGGGATTAGAAACTGATTGTTCTATCCTTAAGGTTTAACTGTGTCCCTGAAACAACGTGGGCAGATTAGCAAGACTTGCTGGTTCATGTTGGTGTAGATGATGTGTTTTCACACATCTCCTTTGACTCAAGCACCTTTTGCCAGCTTACATCCTTGTTTCATGCATTACGTGTGGCTTTCTGGGAGCTGGGGAGAAAGGGGAGGCTGAAGATTGCATGGCCTCCAGCATTTTGTTTATGAGAGCATCCTTCTAGCAGTCAGTGTCCACGTGGGGTGGAAACAGATTTCCCCTTTGAGATGAGAATCAAGCAAAGTTGCCAAATGCACAATCTTGCCTTTAAAATATTCTGCCACTTCTGAAGCTGGGAGAGGGGCAGGCTTTGCTTGTCCATGGAGAGAGGAGGCAATGGCCGTGAACCCCAAACCTCAGCCTGGGAACAGGCCTGTACCTCCCCTGCAGTGCTGGCCCAGCACAGCAATGCTTTCCCCTCCATCACCAAGGGTGTCCATACGTCACTCTCTTCATTGCAGGTTGCCAGTGTTTTCATGTGAAGGGCACTGGTACAAAATGTATGTTATGTCACTAAAAACTTTAAGAACAGTCTTACTGAATGTGGATTGAAAGATGTTCAAATGTAGAGTAAAAACCTGAGGTTCCTTTTTAGGTGCAACTTCTTGTCTTTACTTTCTTCCTCTTTTTGAATGGAGCTTTTGCCAGGATTTCATACTCCCTGATAAAACTTTGGGAGCCATGTACAACCATGATCTTCTACAAAGTTTTGAATGGTCTTGCTGAAACCCAGAAGGTCATTAGAAAACAATTCCTACCTGCTTTTCTCCTCTGCTACCTGTGAGGGGAAGTCCCAGTTCCTGCAGCCTTCAGTAGGTAGTGCTGGCTGAGACTGGTGTTTAGGAGCTGCCTGCAGATGAGCCAGAAGTGAGGCTTTCATAAGCCTTCCTGACAAATGTCAGGATTTTCTAACAGTGGTTGCTCTTGATTTGTACTCCATCGTAGACACTATCACATAAGATCTTTCACTTGTTGAATTAATTAATTGCTTACTAATCTTTAGGTGATTTCCCCACAGAAGACAGGATTTGTTTGCTGTGAGGAATCCAAAGTGCTTTAAATGTTATGTGACATTCCCCGTGTGAAATGAGTACATCAGAATAGCTGTGTCTGTTTTGCCGAAGTGTGGTTGAAGGTTAAGGTTTGAGACATGGAGCCATCCACTGGGTAAGGAGCCAGGGTGACTGTTGGGGTGTCTTGGGGCATGGTGTTTCTGGGCTAACAGCAAATAGTTTGTGCTTTAGACAGAGAAATGCGTGTTTTGATCTTTTGTGAATGGAAAAAAGACATATCAACCTAAACCACTAAATGTCCCTACGCTGAAAGAGATTTCACTATAAATAGAGTGAAGCCCCTGTGGAATTCATTGCACAGTGTTGGGTCCTTTTGTTCACTTTGTTAAAAAGGGAGCCTCGTGTTAGAGCTCCTTTCCTTCTGAACAGATTTTAACTGTACATGAAATACCCTATCTGAGATGTAGAGTTTATCTTGGTCTATCAGCTGTCCTGCCACGTCCTGGCTGCTGCTTTGGAATCCACTTGTGAAAATCGTCTGATGTGTTATCATACGTAAGGAGGATGCAAAGAGCAGTGTAGATTTCCCCCTTTCAGCTGTGGAAGTCGTACTGTTAGAGGTCCTCTGCTTAATCCAAAAAATATAGCTGTAATGAAAGGAAAATAGACTTTATTCAAGTCCTCTATTTATGCCTGTTCACTCTTTGGCCAGCTCCAAACCAGAGACTACATATTGCTGGATAGACTGCATTATTCAGATCTTATTGGGGGGATATTTATTTTTATTTTAAAAGAAAATATTAAAAATAAGGAAATAAAAGAAAAATAACATCACTTCTGGACTGATGAAGAATTTATGGGTCTATAAATGAAAAGATCAGCTAAACTTTACAATGACAGATTTTATTTAACAAGCAGGATGGCTTTAAAATTTTCATACCACTGTGCAGTATGTGCAGATATGCATACATGAAAGCAGCCATCAGAGTTAGAGTGGCTTATTTTAAAGGGCAGTTGGATATCAGAAACTAATATTTAGAATTGGGGCCTGAGTTAAGGCTGTATTTTTGGTGATTTAATTTCTGGAATGCAGTAGTTGGACATCAAGGTGAAGCCTGAGAAACTGTACAGAAGTAGGCTTCCCAGTGAAACAGTTTTGGTAAAACTTGTAATTTATTTGTGTAACGTGTTTCTCTTGCCAGAGGACCTGGTTTAGGCACCTCTGGGGTTCATTTAATGATTAAATTACTGAAATGCTCTGTATAAGGGCAGAAAGAACCTGTCTTTGGTTTGAGATGACTGATACTTGGGTCTGAGGCTCATGGGAAATAACTCCTGGTTGTTTGTGTGCCAGTGTGTGGGTCTGTGTGAGCTCATGGCAGGCTAAGGGACTGTTTTTCCAGTGTATGTGGTCTTTGTAAGTGCATTTGGAGAGAGTAAAAGAGAGTGAAGATGCTGCACTGATGGAAGAGGCAGTGCCACAGTGACAGGAATTACTGATGCTGCTAGGAGGGACCTGAGTAAGTTAGAGCAAGGTCGGACTTGGGTTTCCCAATTCAAGATGAGTGATGTAACCAGCAGTAATGGAGCCTCTGTCTCTCTGCAGAAAATTTGCTCTGGACCTAACTGATCTTTGCCAAACCCAGTAATTACTCTGAGCAGAACCCATTACTAAGATTAAATATTTTTGAATGACTGTCTGGTATTTTACAAGCAATGGTAGTCAATTCATAAAGCACTTTGGGACCCTCCCCCAGGCAAGCTACACAACACTAGTCATCCTAGGACTGCGGGTGTAGAAGACCTGACCTCTGCCATCAGGCTCTTTTGTATGTCTGGGCACAGTGGGTTCAGGATGTTTTTGTGAGGAATGGATGGTGTGAAAAGTGAGGAGTGAGGTCAGGACTCAGCTTGTTACCACCTGCAATACATGTAATGAGAAGTCAAGGCAAACGCTGCTGTCCTCACACAGCGGGATGCAGGCCAGGGGCCCTTGCCATGGTCTTGCTTTTTCCACCTGTGTAACGGGGCTCCCGGCCCTGTCACAGCACAAATTGCACCTTGCCCACTGCAGCAGAGGTGACTTTGCCTTGGGGAACACGGTGCCTGTGGTGACCAGGGGAGCTGCAGGCTCTCTGCTGGCAGTTTGTGTCACACCCCTGCTGCGGCTTCGGCGGCCCTGTCTGTGGGTGACTCTTTGTGGTGCACACTGAGTTCACGTCTCCTGGTAGCGTGTGCTTCAAATGTACAGTTAATATCCAGCAGAGACGTGGGAAGGCAAGCAAGCTACCTTTCATCTAGTGTTTGTAACACAGAAAACCTTCAATATTGAGAACAGATAGACTGGAAGGTAGGTTCACATCTCTCAGCAAGAGAGCTGTAACTTAAATCTAATACACCTGATCAAGGCTTTCTCTCTGCCTTGTAGGTATTTTAATACAAATGTGTCTTTCATTTGACTGATTGAAGGTCTCCAACCTGCAATAAATGAAACATCTGATCCCCTTGAATCCAAATCACTTTTTCTTTGATTTTCTTTTACTTCTATTTCTTCTTTCTTTGTTCTATGGCTAGAGTCGAATTTCCCTTTAGAAATTGAAAGAATGTGTGTGGGTTTTTCTGCTCCTCTAACAGTGAGCCTGTGCAAAGGTCGAGTGGCTAGTTGACTAGCATATTAAGACAGAATTCATTTCACAGACAGTCTGTAGTGATGTGCTTTACATATCATTATCACACTGAATTGAGGGAAACTGATTATACAAATTAGTTACTGTACATTATTCTCCAAAGCCTTTTATTTGCATAACCAATAGATTTATGCAAAGAATATCCTCAAAAATGATACACGATCATGTATAGTTGAAAGAAAGTTGTTATTATCTAGGTAGGAAAATAAGTAGGCATTATTCACAATTTAAGTTTAAATTATTGTGTATCGTAATACTGAGTGTATCAATTAGCTTATGCCAGACGTAGCCTTTAAAATATATTTCCTGTAAACACGATTGTGCCTGCAATCCTGAGTGCTGGGAGCTGCTGATTCCAATGTTCTCTATAATTATGTCTTTGTATGAATCAATCAGTTTAAATATAGAGCGACAGTCTGTTAAAGCCATGACCTCCGTTGGGTTTATTTTTTACTCGGGTAGTCATGTCTCTTTCCAGATGTCAGTGACATAATTTGTATGCTCAGCATTTCTTGTGTGGAGATTTTTGTAGAGGGGGAGAGGAGGGGAGGAGGACCTTCAGAAGGAGATGAGAGTTGGAAATATTAAGCTGTAGAATCGTGGAAAGTGTTGCTTTTAATCTATAACCATAACCATGTTTGTAGTGAAGTGTTAACTCTCCTACACATGAACACACTTAGTCTTTGCATAGATATTGCGCTGGGTATTAAAATGTATGTCAGGCTGGAGAACAAAGAACACGTGACATTATGGACTGAATTCATAGTTACAATAAAAGGAGCAATGAAAATTCAATAAGGGGACTGGAACCAACAGTGTCTTTGTACTTTTTATCTCTGCTAGGGTTTCCAGAGGAGCTGTTAGTGATTAAGGGCCTCATCCTGCGCACACGAGCGAGCCGTGCTGCCTGCCCTGCCAGCGGCACCGGCCGCTCAGAGCCCCCGCAGGCAGGAGAGCTCCTGGGGCAGGAGCACGCAGCACCCACGCTCCCCACCCCGGGCAGCTGCTGGTGGGCTCGGGGGCTTTGGCAGGATGGGACCCAACGAGGAAAGGCAGAGGAGAGCAGTCATGTAAAGTTCATTTTGCCTTCATAAAACTTTCTAGGGATTGGAAACATGCAGCAACATCCAGTTGGCAGAGGAGACGAAGCACTGATGTGTGCTGTGTGTGAAAACTAGACTTTATGGTTAGTAGGTCTCCAGTGTAGGAGTTCTAAAAATAAGTCCTTAAAACTGTTGCAACCCTTCTCACCATTTCATATCCCTTACATTGCTGTGTTTGCAGTAAACACATCTTTGATGCTAGAACTGAAAGTGGTTTATGTGCTATGATTTTTGTTAATGGAGACGCTCACCTTCCTTTAACTTCAATGGAATAGGAGTGTGTTAAAAATGCTGATACTTTGCTCTGACAAGGTGTTTGGATGCAAGTCTGATGCGTTTCAGAAATGTTTCTTTTTCTGTGAAAGCCTGGGTTTGTTAATCACGAAATTCTAGTTTTGAAGAATAACTCTATGGAACATTCTGTGTTGTATAAGGTATTTCTCTACATTTTAATTAGGAGTTATTTGATTTCAATATAACCTGTTTTAATCACATTCTTTGTGCACCTATAAACTTTAATAGCCATAGACACTGATATTATTTTGGGAGTTTGTGAGATTATTCGTCTAACATAGTTTCAAGGGAGCTACATGTTTATTTCTTTTCTAAATAATGATCGAACTTTCAGCCTTTCCCTTGTATTTTTTCCTTGGATTAGTTTCAAGTTGGAGTGAAAGCCAGCAATTGTGAGGTAGCGTGGATTTGACATTTTCTCATGTACCCTGCATATTATTTGCAGTAAGATTAGCATCAGAAGGGACTGACTTAGATCAGTTGTCTTTGCTTATGCATACCCTATGTTTCTCAGATTTTTTTTTTTTTGGTGGGGGGGAGGTGGTGTAATATTTAATTTCCAGGTCCGAGCATATGAAATCAGCTTTAGCTGGGTGTTTGTGTCACAGAACTTGCCAGGTAGAGTGTTAGGTAGAGGATAAAATGAAAGCAAAGTAATGTAAAAAATTTGAGATGTTGGAATGGGTACAAAGGAGAACTCGTGTTCTTTGAAATTACAATCCTGAAATGAGCAGCAATGAGCTAATAAAGCAGCATGGATCTGTGTCGATAGAAGAAGCTGCTTAAACTCAAGATCTAAATGATTTAAGCATCTTAGTGTATGGATTATAGATGTCCTCAGCTAGGAGCAAATCCTGCCTCCAGTGACACGTGCACCCAGTTAAAATCAATGAAAGCTGGAGATGTGAGAGACCAGGTTTTGTGCTTCAGCTTTTGTCTTGTGTGACTGTTAGCAGAGTTCCCCTGAAACCCATCTGGGTAAGTTAAACTCATCACCCTTGTGACAAGAATACTCACATAAGTAACCATAATAGTATTAGCTCTCGCAAAATATTTAAAGAATCTGGCCTTTGGCTAGTAATATTTTTCAGATGTCGCTTTGCTTTTAACAGCATAAGAAAAATTACATTTTTACCCTGGATTTATTTTGAAATGAAGTAAATGGCAGAAGTGCAGCTCTCTTCTTCACCTGAATAAAACCTCTTTTAAGTTCAAAGCGCTCAGGTACAGGACTCTAAGCTCTCTCTTCCTGATGCACAGTGGGCTACCGAGCTTTCTTTAAAATTCATGGTAGAGTCTCAGAGCAGGGCTGGCAACCTCAGCTAAAGTAACTGCTGCTTTTATTTCCCTGTGACTTTGGTTCTGTTTTAAGGTCTCAAAAGACCACACAAACCAGCTAAGCAGAGCAGGAAGAGAGATGAAAGATGGAGATAGAAATTCTCAAAAAGAAATTGTGTTGCAACCGATGAGTTCTTTGTGACTTCTACTTGAAAGCATAAATCAGCCCAGGTTCAATTAAAATTGCATCTAACGTGAACTAAATGAACTTTTCCCGGTATAGAGTTTGCATGTGAGAGTTTTGCACATCTCTGCATAGCAGTGGCAAGTTCTCAAGAAGCTGAAATCATGACAGTGATTTTAAAGCCCTCTCTTGCCCACCCCGTGGCTCTGTAATGTTGGAGGCTACCTTCTCCATGAAATATAAATACAAACAGTATTTAAATAATGACCATGTGCTCTCCAAAAGCTGTCTTAGTTGTGTTATTGATTTAATGGTGGTTTTGGTTGGCTTTAAAGAACTTGCTCAATAAATCTAGGTCTTGAGCATTATTGGGGGTAGATTCAAAAGGTTAATTCAAAAGGAATTAACAAAATCCTGTCTCTGGAACTGAAGTAGCAGAGGCTGGACAGGACCAGACTTGGCATTCAGTGAACTGTCAGGTTGTGTGACAGGCTTGCATTAGCTTGGCTTGGCTGAGGTTTACCTCAGAAGGCAGTGAGTGAACAGGCAACATTTTTTTGGAGAAGATGTCATACTTGACTAAGGCTGACTTTTTATAGAGGGGTAAGCAAAAAAGGCCTTGAAGAATCATTAAAACTAAATCTTCAGTATGAAATGCGTAGGGACTCTGAGAAATCCTTGCAGTTTCTACGGAAACAGGTCATTTCAGACAATTCCTTCAGCACTTAGGTCTTTTAAATTAATCAATAAATTTTTGCTTTGTAGAGGAATAATCACCTGTAAACAAATATACCCCTGTGCATATACCCCTGCAGCCTTCTGAGGCCATTGTCTGCCAATGGGAGCACGTTGGCTCCTGTCATAGGTCTTGCAGATCCCATTTACCTAAAACCCTGCCCTCCAAGCACTCGACTCACGTGTGAAGGCATTTTTTAAGCCAGAGCCACTTTATAAAGAAAAAATGCTCACTTGACATAGACCAAAAATGACAGTGTAAGTGGATCACCTGCCTGAGAGGCTCTCAAGCAGTAGGGCTGTCCGACCCTCGTGTCATCCTCTCCTGACCCCTCAGGAATTCCTTTGATCTCCCATGAAGACATCAGCCTCCAGGGCTGTCATCGCCCCGCAGATGTGCCCCCGCAGGAGGGTGGCCTGCCCAGGTACAGGTGCTGTGCCTGTGCCCGGCCCTCCCGTGCTCCAGAACCTGCTGCTCCCTAAGGCTGAAACATTGGGTGGAACAGCTGCCAGTGCCTGAATGATGGGTCTAATATTTACAAACTTTCAAAAGGAAGAGAAGCTGCAGCATTTTCATATGCAGTCTCTTTCCTCTTGTAGTGCTGCCCATCAAATTAAGGAATTGGGCATTGCTTTTACTTCTTTTTGAGCATCACAATTTCACCAGGCAATGGATCGCTTCTGTACCTTGCCACAAAGACTCCTCATCTGGAGAGCAAGGCTCCTGTCGTGGTCTTCAATCTTCATGTAAGTGAGCGTGCTGACTCACAAAGCAAAAGCTGGAACACTTGCAAAGGTTTTGTGTAAAATCCATGGTTATGAGAGTTATTCACCTTCTTCTTTTCCAGACTGACTGGCCTTATAACACTCAATACTGCTAGGTTATTGCAACTCTGAGGAGTTTCACCAATTTCACAGGGACTGTAGCAGTTTGCACTGTGGATGAGATTTCAAAGCACAATGAAAGTGCTCGTGAATCTGTTTTACTTCATGTGGCAATGGACTGGAGAGCCTGAAAAGCAGTCTCCCAGCTGAGCAGGTGGCAGCTCCCAAACGAAGGGTAAAAACTCCTAGGACACCCTAATTTGATCACTTGTCATGACCTGTATCACAGATGCCTCTGAGTGTCTGTCACCAGTATTTGGGTGCCTGGGTCCTCTAGGGCCCTTTGGAAATCTCATCCATCCAGGAGTGTTGGGATCCATATGGTACAATCAGAGTCCAGCCAGACGTAGCAGGAATTTGTATGCTACTACTTGGCTCCTTGTCTCAATAAAGCCATGTTTTTGTGAAGTATGGAGGAACTACAATTTGAGTGGAATGCAATGATTTTGAGCTGGATGGTGCTGCTGGCACACAGCCCAGAGCCTCGCAGGGAGGGAGAGGTGCCTGTGCCCCAGGTTGTCCTCACCCCGCTTCGGGCTCGCTTGTGCCTCTTGGTAAACGAGAGGAGAGCATCTCTGCCCAGCTGACTTATGGTGCATAAGTTGTTTTTCCCTGTAGTCTGAAAAGGTTGGTTTTAAGAAAAAAATATCCTGTGAAGTTAGATTTTAAAAGCTTTTGAATTTGTCTTTTGACCTTTTTAATTTTGTGTTTGTTTCCTTCACTGCAAATATATAATTTATTTTGAGCAGTTAGGAAAGAAAGGAAATTCAGATCTCTTCATTCTGTACTAAAAGGTGATGTCTCAACATCATCACAAATCTGCCAGTTCACTAAAAGAAATTTAATTGATGCTTTTCAAAAGTGCCTTTTGTATGAAAATGCCACTTTTCATCAAACCAACCAATCCACAGTATTTTGACATTTTTCAAATAGCTCTTCTGACTACTGTCACGAGCAAAAAGAAAGATACCTGAGAATCACCCCAGTCTGATTCTTTCTTCAAGTTCTGCTTTTTCCAGCACAGCCTTAGAGGTTAGCCAGTGGTGTGAAATGTATCACACCAGAGTGATGCATTCCTTAGGAGATGGACTGAAAATAAAGTCGGAGTGCAGTATTTTGCTCACTTGTAATATGTTGATGAACCTGTCAGAGTGAAAAGACAAACTGCTCTGACTCCTCTGCCTGTTGGAGCACAGCAGCCAGGACTGTAACGGAGACATCACAGGACAGGTGCTTTGAAAATTGACTTTAAGGAAAGGATCGTGTGGCTGATCAGGAGGTTGATCTGTGCAGCTTTCAACACCCTGCATCCCTGTTTGCTCCTTGATCGTCTGTCTCTTATGTTAATAAATAATCCTGTAGATTTGAAATGGCTTTGCACAGAAGTAATTCATTTCTGCGCAGGCTCAGCCTGGGACCCAGCAGAAGCCTAATTTAAACCTTTTAAAGGTGGTTTTATTCAGAAGTGAATTTCACCCTCTTCCACGTAATCACTGACGTGATTCACAGGTATGAGGGAGGTAGAATCAGCTCCCAGGTATGCTCACAGAAATCTGTAGGTTTGTTAATAGAAAGCACACAGAAGCAAGAATGGTGGTTCTGCAGAATCCAGGAGCTGCATTGCTTCTGCCTTTGTTCTTTGATTTTTTTCATATGTTACAGATTTTAAATAAATCGAGGAAAATGTATTAATTCCCCACTACACAGAATATTTAAAATCTTATTAGAACTGGGCCTTAACTGTTACCTGGAGGTCTGTAAATAGCTGCAGTAGTTTACTGCTGCTAATGCTGTAATTACGTTTCAGCGCCGACTCACACTTAGGCTTTTTTGTGTTCAGCAGTACAGTTTATTTGAAAACTGCATAAAATATAAATATCCAAACTTCAAAGATGCTGTAGTAGAGGTAAATTGCCAAATGTTCTGTGATTTTCTCAATAGTTTTATGATAACATAAAGCCAGTGTTTCATCAAAGAATTTTTTTCTTCAAGAAGGATTGCACCAACTAGGTATAAATTATAAATCATATTCTGTTTTACATGTGAAATGGGAGCTCTGAAGTGTATCACGCTGGAGCAGATGGAGCCTAGGTGTTTTCATGTTTTTCTGAGCCCGTGTGGTGTTTGTGATGTCATTTTCTATATATTCTAGCCTGAAATTCCTTTGCACAGGGGCAAGAAACTATCGCCAAGTAAATACCGTTCTTGCCAAGTGTCACCAGCAGCAGGGGGCAGTGCCCAAATCCTCACTAACACACACACACAAAAGCTGGAGCAGCATTTGTACACACAGAGTAATGAGCTAATTGAGCAGCTGTTCAGGTTTCATGGCTTCAGAGACTGTATTTAACAAAATGAGCGATCAAAACCAGGGAATTACCAAATGCTAAATATATATTTGTTCAGGGAGCCAGAGCTGTTTGTGGCTTTATTCATCCTAGGAGCGTGGCTGAGTTTTGGTACAATTCAGAGGACTGGAAGGAAACACCTTAGAAGGATGCTGTGTAAATTGCAGCCCATTTGGTCGTTCCTGTTAATAAGCACTATTTTATTGTGTTTACAAATTGCAAATTGAGCTGAGCTTTCTCCTTCCTTTGCTAGCACCTTCGCTACAAGGTAATAACATACTCAAATCATAAGGCATTTGAATTAAATCATTTCCTGGCTCTGTTTGCTTGCAAACTACTTTTAAGAATGAGGGGGAGAGGCAGGGGAGGGAAAGGGCCAGTTTTGCAGGGCAGAGATGGGAAAAGGCAGCCCCTGTGTGTGTTACCCAGGCAGAGATGAAAGCAAAAGAGCCGAGCAGCACTTTTTAGCCAAGAAAACAACCGGCACGGGGCTGCGTAGACTCAGATTAAACCAGCTGTAAACCAGGAATTTCCGTCATTGTTATTGACCAGACTTTGAGCACTTTTATCAGCTGCATGTGTTAATAGCTTGTTAATGATTGATGCTGAGGTCTTTTATGACGCCAAATGAAAGTGAGAAATAAGTGCAGGATTTGGAGGTGACTGCTGCAGTCACACTCTCTCAGTAGCACTCTTTGCAGAATTTTAAAACGTTCCTGCCTGCCAAGATTAGATAGGTTACACTGCAGCTCAGATAATACAGAACTGCCCTGCCTGTGCTGCTCCTTCAGCCCTGCCTTGGACAATAAAAACACAGCAAACCTCCAAATGAAAAGCTACATTTCAGAAGGTGATGCAGTTCTGCCAGAGTCTATAAAGGAGAGTGGAATGTATAGATGACTTGGTATGCAAGGCAAATAAATACCGGGTTTGCAGGCTACTGTCTAAGGAGAGCCTTGTTAAAATTGCTCAAGTATTTCAATTAGGGATTTCTTACGTCCTTCATTTCACCTGGTTCAGCAGAGCAGTTCAGCATACACTCAAGCTCCAGAAAAGTCAGCCTGACACAGGAGCACAGTGTATTTCTTGTCTCCACAGGCTGTGCATTCTGGAGCTCAGCACGGCCATCTCCTATTAGCTTAGATAAGCCTTTCTGAAGACTGTCCACAATTCTGTGTTGTTATTTACTTCCCATGTAAACCACATTCCTTCTCTTCTTTTGCCAAGGAAACTAAGAATTGACAGAAATCTGGAAGCGCTGGGTACTTGGTATCTCTTCAGGAAAGCACAGGAAATGTGTAGGTGTCTGTAAGATTTAATATGCATTTATTTTTCGCTGTTCACATGATTCCTTTTTACCATCGCTGCTTGCCTGTCGTAAATCCAATTAGTGAGCTTTCTACATTGCAATAAACTGCTCTTCAGGAAGAAAATTTGCTTTGTGAGCAAAGCCTTTTTCCTACAACACTATTGTAATTTTCTGGTTTTTCACTGCCACACAAAGCATTGAAATAAAAGCAAAATAAGCTCTAGCACTGCAGTAACTGCACTGCTTCCTCTTCCTGCAAAACGTTCTTTCCACCTTCAATTTTGGTCTAGCAAAAAATGCTTATAGGGATGAAACAAATCTACAGAATAAAAATACAATTAAACCCAAAATAAATGCATAGTTCCAGCCCAGAATAAGCAAAAAGCAAATTGTTGGTGCAGTTGTGTGAGATGGGAAAGATCCAGGTTGAAGTCCCTGGTCTGAATCATGGACTTAAACCCAGATTTGTCACGCTTTGAACAATTGTTCTAACTGCTACAACAGTGCTTGAAAAAAGAAATTCAGTTGAATACCTAACAAAACTCTCCTGCAGAAGGGATTGCCAATTCTGGTATGTTCTTGTAAAAGTTTTATTTCCTGCAAATAGATATTTTCTGAGAAATGTTAATAGTTATTTTGCTCAGCTATTTATTTTCTCTCCTCTAACCAAGTGAATTTTGACTCATGACATGCTGCAGGCTTAATTAAT
Organism: Brachypteracias leptosomus; assembly: GCA_013401335.1. Classification (NCBI taxonomy): domain Eukaryota; kingdom Metazoa; phylum Chordata; class Aves; order Coraciiformes; family Brachypteraciidae; genus Brachypteracias; species Brachypteracias leptosomus. The sequence continues at coordinate 661,166 of VYZX01019091.1, read as the reverse complement.
TACTCATGTAAGTCTGTTTTGACTCTCTGTGTTCTAAACTTTACAGAGTTTAAATAGCATCAGACAATACTGTGAACCTTTCAAGATAACTTTGGAATAGAGCAGCCCTTGATTTTAGCTGTCATTCTGGACTTGGGTTAATTTTTTCTGTAGTATTGTGGTAACGGGTAATTCTAGGCATTGGAACCCTGCCGTATATGTAAATGACACTGGTGAATTGTCTCTGGTCACTGTGTCCCTTATTATTTATTCATGCTTTTTTTTTTCTCTGCAGAAATAACAAATTAAACCTTAGGAGACTTGGAAGTTCAAAGGGTTGGTCATTAGTCTTTACTAAGTCCAGTTCTGTAGAGATTAGAACAGGAAACACCATTGAATTTAACCATTTCAGCCTTTCACCCAGCCTAAACTTGGACAGCACTATCACTTTCCTCAGAGGATATACAGAAGCCTATTGTATTATAAAGAAACTGGGTTTTTTCATATCTGCTCATTGTAAGCAGTTCATTCTGGTTTCAGGGACATTAGTGGGTTTAGATATGTCTTTATGCAGCATAGAAACGGGCAGAAAGCCCTGGTGAGTTTTGTGATTGCATCCACAGCCTGAACGCGCTTTCCTGCCTGGCTCATTGCAGGCTGGGGTTCTTACAAATGAGACCAAGGCTGCTGGGGAGTGATATTTATTAGCAACTTAAGAAATGGTGGCTTTGAATATATAGTAGTCATCATGAAAATGCCAGCTCTCACTATAATGTAGCATCAGAGAATGATGGCTCCTTTTTTAAAGGGGATTTCTGTGAGTGGCTGTTAACAAATGCTGACTGTACAATAGGAACTGCTGTAGAACACACACACGTACAAGAGAGGGAGAAGTGGCCCAGAACTTGCTGTTTGTTTTCAAAACTGTATCCCTTTGGTGTAGCCTTTAAAAAAGCCCTAATAGCAGCACTGGTGCTTTGGTGGTGCTCACAGAGGGTGACTGGAACCCCCAAAGCCCTTGTGCTGGGCTGCCTGGGCGGTGTTGGGAAGGACCCATGTGCAGGAGGGCACCTGCCCTGGTGTGACCTCTCACATCCCATCACATAAAGCAGCATGGGCAGATCATTGGCTGCAGGTATTAATGAATTACTGCAGGAATTACTGCGTCATCTCCTGCCTGTCACTTACTCAGTGGTTAAAGCCCCAGGAAATGAAAAAGTCGGGTCAGTTTTGGGGGAAAGAGCAGACACAATCAATCACTGTGGGTGAGGCTGTGCAAGTTCTGCTGAAAAATGGAGGCTTCTGAATTGCCACATATTTGATGTTTTCATGTCTCATTATAATTTACTAAAATTAATAAAATAATGTTTTACATGGTCATTTCAGGGTGCATACAAATTCTCTTTGCTTGTCATCAGTAGTAAAACACTTGAAGAAGGTTGTTATCCTTAATTTAGAGAAGAACAGTAAAATGTATAGGACCCAAATCCTGAACTTGGGTCTCAGGAAGAGCTGTGTCAGCTGCAAACCAGGGAATTGGAAATTTCTCTAGTGCTGCAGGAACTGCAGACAAACTGAAGTCTGTGCCATGTGGTGGTGGGGGCAGAGAGAGCGAGCCTGTTGGCAGCCAAGAGCAGCGATGGCTCCTTGCAGAGCATCGCTGCTCTTCCTGCCTTGGTGTTACCTGCAAAATCAAACTGCAGGCAGGTGTGTGTCTGCATCAGTGAATATATAGCACAGGTTCACCTACCTGGCTAGCAAGCAGCAATGGCAGCACATCGGGAGCTCCTGGAGGGTGAGGAGAGGGCTCCTTTGCTAGTGCTAAGAAGTGAGTGGTGCTCCTGCCCGGGGAGCAGGATCTGCTCCGGCCCCAGGGTAAGGCAGAGATGATTTGACTGTCAGCCGCACGGTCTGTGCAGGAGTCCCAGGCTGGGAGTGACAAACACTGGGGAGCAGGATGTGCAGCGAGGCAGCGGGTGCTGGTGTGATAGAACAGCCCAGGGTCTCTGTCAGACAATGCTGTAGCCAACGCAGATTCATTTCTCTTATAAATTCACCATGAGCAGAGAAAAAGTCTAGACCCGTCAGAGGAACAATTTTTTACAAATTATTTTTAACTACTAATAAAAAGTTGTGAGTAATTAGGCCATTAAAGTGGTTTCATTTTAAGAACGTGTGAGTTCACTGGGACTGTCTCTGTTTTCGCTGGGTTTAACGAGAGGAAACTGATGGGGGAGCTTTGAGACAAAGATTGAAGGTGTTGCTGGTGAGCCAACTAAAGCTCGTTAAATGTGGAGACAAGGTTTTTCCAGTAGTCTGTCTTAACCCTTCAAAGATAGTTTGATTAATTTAAACTTTTTAAAAAATTATGGTTATTGTTTTATTTGAGTGAGGAAATCTCAGAATGTTGAAAAGTTTAAAATGTGTTGAAATGATAACTGTGAAAGATTTTTCTGATTTCAACAGAAGAGCTATTTAAAAAATGAACTCTACAGATAGCACTGTGTCCAAGGCAGAAAAGGATCTGTTGTTGTTGTTGTTGCAGAGCAGGACCATTATTAAATATCTTTAATTTTACTCACATGCAAAAAAAAATAAAGGGAGAAAAAATGTATTTGTATTTCAAAAAAGAGACAAAGTCAAAGGAAGAGCGGCCACACACTCAGCGGTAAGAAAATATTGCCTCACTGATAGGGCTGCCTGTGAAAATGGTCCCTGAATGTTTTCACGGTTGTGAGACTTTTTTTTTTACCATAGTCATGCAAGCTGTGTGTTGCTGAGCTCCTGCTGAGCAGCAGAGGAGGAATTACTGGAGCTCCATTCACAGGTTCAAAACTGTTTTGCATTAATGGACAGCCTGAACTGGATTTGGGTTAGGTTTCACTCTGAGCTGTACCTCTCTCTCTCCACCCCCTAAAATAATAATAATAATTACAAAAGTATGAGATAGGACTAGCGTCTCTGCCTCCTGTTCATAACCGAGCAAACCAAATATTATTACATACATTATTGAAGGGGTGAGGAAAGTTAGAGGTCGTGAACTGAGCTGTATGAATAGCTGGAGGTCAGATCAATCACAGCCGTGGATTTCATGGCTGAGGCTTCAGCCCGTGGAGACTGGCTCGGTTCTACTGCCTTCTACCAGCTGGTTGTGTCTTCTGATTTAAACCACAAATGAAATTAAACAGCCAAGAAATGCATAAACTAAAGAATCCTTCAGCGTTTAGTAGACGAGTAACTAATACACTATTTTTTTCCTTTTATTAATGCGTGGGGAGGAGTGGAGGGAAGGGAAGCTACAGACATGAGAGTAGGTGTAGTATTTGGAAATGAGGTAGAATTCAGGGCAAAATACTACCTGTTCTGTGTCTCAGTAGTAATTGTATGAAAAGAAGCTGGTAGGGAAAGAAGGGAATTGCCTGATGTGAGAAATAAGACCTTTTTTGGAACATTCCCTGCATCTCAATGGGCAGCAAAGGATCTCAGATTAGACACCCCAAAATTAATGCACCTGATCCCGCTGCGTCCTCTGAATCTATCTCTGGGATCAGATAGACACTTTTAATTGCAGTTTTGGAGTTAGATCAAAACACTGGTGAAGCTTGAGTACAGAATTTTGCTAATGGACTGGGAAGGGGGGAAGGTGGGTTTAGGGCAAACCAAGCTGATTTTGTTCACATCAGACCCCTTTGAAGTGGCAGCAGTTTGTAGCTGCTTTGTGTTTTGCATTGCTACCTTTTCATATCTGAAGATTCAAACAATAGCTCCTGGTTATTATCCCACATATTATTGATTAAAAGCTTTGCCCAAAGACCTTCCATCTCACTTTCCAGCTTAGTGTGATTTACTTTTCTTTTTACTCCCTGTAACATATGATTAATGCTGAGCTAGAGAGTCCCAGTGAGATGAAGCAGAGTGTCAGGTAAGATTTGTCAGCTCGGAAGTATAGATTATTTTATGTTTCTCGAACTTTGTGGGCCCAGGGAACACAGATCTTGATTGTTAAATCCATCCACACTTTCCCTAGGGCTATAATATGCCAAAAACATTAAATAGCCCACTTAATACATAACCTCATTCTGTATGCTTGACTATTTTGTTTTTAATTTTTCTTCCCTTTCCAGGCTGCTCAAATGAAATGGGATCAAAGAAAAAAAATTATCCTCACTGGATTTTGTTAAAATATTAATAGGTTAGGGTTGACTGGCTAAATTGAATATCTATGCTGATCTTGCTTGCATGTTTAACTTGTGCTTAGGAAAATATGTTTCCTAGGTGATAACCTTTTATGTACCAGCCTGACTTCATTGAAATGCATAGAGATAAAAATATGTCACACTCCATGGCCATGCTATTCTTGTGTGGCAGTGTGATTATTCAGATGATAATTGACCCCCACCTGTAGACAGCTCAAATTCTGTAGTCAATCATTCCATTTGATGTTAAAATATGTGAAAGTACAATTATATAATTTACATTACAAATCATCCTGAATGCCAGGCGTCTCAGAACCACTGACAAACGAAAGGGGAAAAAAGTCAATAAATGAAGTGAATTACACCAGGCAAAGAATTCAACTTTTCTTATTTGCTCCTGCACAACAGCTTTTATGTGGGTGTTGTTGATGGAGCTCAAACAGATATTGCTCAGTGCTGGATTTGACTGCCCTTCAGCCCCCTCCTAACTTTGGTGGTACTCTCTGGATAAGAATACCTTCTGTCACTGGGGAGGGGAGAGTCCTCACCAGCAGGTAAAGGTAGAAACGCATCCTTGTCAGTGCAGATCTACCTGACAAAGACTGGGGGCCAGCGAGTTGTGCTCCAGATGCTCCAACTTTGAAGCTCCAGTTCCTGTAGCCTTTGCAGTGTGTCGTAAAGCTATAGAGAGCAGTTAAAGAGCCTGTTGTGCAGTTGCTGCTTGTCATGACCTGATGAAGGCCTGTTGCAAAGGTTGTGGTCAGTGCTCTGATAATGTGGGCAAGACAATCCAAGTGAGCTTGTACCATTCCTGCACAGTAAATGTGTGCAGTGGTGGGCTTAGGTCATGTCATTGTATCGTCCCTGTGTGTCTGTCTGAGTGCTGGACACCAAGAATCTAAACTTCACCTTAAATTTATGGTAGATTAAGGGGTTTTTTAACTATTTCTGGTTTCCTCCTCACATTGCTTTGGGTCCTTCAACCCATTTACAGCAATACCCTTGCCATGGACTATTTCTGAAATGTCAAGGCTAAGCATTGTAATTCTCTATTTATTTATGATTACTCTCAAAAAGAACCACCTTCTTGAGCAAATTATTCCACAGCTCTGTATTGGAGCATTCCAGTCCACTGAGCAAGACAGACCCAGCTCAGGAGTGTGTGACCAACCTTATAGCAAGAGAAATCTCAGTGTTAAATCAGCTGAGGTACCCAAATGTGAGCCAAAGAGCCAGGACAAACCCTTGCTGCTGGGAAACAGGACTTACTCCTCCTCTCCTCACACCATTCCTTAGCTTACTCCTTAGCTTCATACTAAAGAGCCATAGGAAATATCAAGTGTTAGATTTTTCTGTTTAGGTTTAAACATGGTAGAATTTTGCCTTACTGTACTAAAGACTTTGTCAACCATTGATTCTCCCTTTTGATGCTGCCAGTAACCATTTGGTCGCAACTTCTTCCTTTAGCACATTTAGGCTCAGACATTTTTTGGGAACAGCGGCATCTGTGCAGAGAATTCATCAGCCAAGCAACCACTGATTAATAATTAGTGATTCCTGCTGGTACATGATTTCATTAAATAATCATAAATCATAAACAAGTTAAGAAATAGCGTTGACTTATTTACAGTCTATCTGCAGTAACAAAAATAAGCAGAATTCATCTTCTAGATCTACGATGAATAGTTTAAGCAGCTATACAGTGAAATTCATAAGTGTGGTGTAAGCCTCTTTCTTAATTAGGAAGCAGCAAAATATAGTTTCTAATCCTGGCCTTCATACTCTGAAATTGCTGATTAGAGTATTGCCCTAGATCCTAACATTCCTTGGAAGATAATGTCTTCATGTCATGATGTGAACTCTTGTACAGAACTGTGCAGAACATCGTTTTTCAGCTGTTCTTTCTTTCATAAGGATAAGACCTTTCATAGAACAAAATCCAAACAATGTTGAATTGATAAAAGTGTCAGATTCCCAAGTACAACTGTTCTAAGGCATGTTCATCACAAAGCAGTTGTGCAACTTTCTGTGCTCAAATGCTTCATTTTACGAGACAAACCAGAAGTTACTAAATTTGAGAGTCCAAGCAGGAGTGTCCTCATCTGATATTTTGTCCCCTCAGCTGCTGGGAGCAGGAAGAAGAATTCCCAGTGTTGCTCAATGTAGAGCAGTGCTGAACCCAGTCAGGGTAACTTCCAGGTTGGGAAATACTACTCACTTTTTTTCTTTCTTTTATTTTTATGGCTCTTTTCCCTAGCTGCTTTTTCAAAGGGCCTCCTCCCAGGAGCTGATTCAGGCCTGCCACCAGTGGCTGCAATTCTTCTGACCTCAGCAAAATTCCTCAGTCATTATCCCAGGTGTGAATTTGGCCCCTTGTCCTTAATTAAAGCTCCAGTCTGCTCTCAGTAAATTTCACACCTTGTACAAGCATCAAATTATGTTCTTCAATTAGTTGTATCTTTTCTTCTATCCTTTTAATTTCAGGCCCATCAAAGAGCTGGTTTACTAAATCAATTTCAATGGGAATTTACACATTGTGAATCATAATGGGATGCAAAATTGACTTGGCTAATGAATAGTTAGTGGCTTTGGGGTTAATAGTTTTGGGTTTTTGTCTCAGGTACTTTGTGTTAAATTTAATTTTGATACTGCTTTAATGAACACAATGTATTACTTCTCCTTTTTCACCCGGGCCCATCTAAGGTGTATTCTCTTTGCCTGCCTCAATTGATTTGCTTTATGAATAACCGTAAGAGGTTTCTGTTTAAAAAAAGCACTGCAGCTTGTCCCATTTCTGTGTGCTATATATTTTAGTCTGGTGTATAAAGTTTAAATAGAAAAGAGTCTGTACATTCTAACAGGGATGAAGAAGTTGCTGTAGAGGTTACTGCATCTTGCTGCTTTACACGGTCAGTCATGGAACTGGTATTTGCAGCAATACTTTTAGGCATTCATGGGACTCCTCTATGAATAAAAATAGGCAGAAAAGCTCTCCTGCTATCAGGGTGCAATCTTGGTATAAATAAAATGTGTCCCCACTCCTCTCACTGTCGGGGTTCCAGATTAGGGATACCATTTTTGCCCAGGAGACACTTGAAGGTTGCCATGAGTGCAGGCTCAGCAGGCTGTGCCCCATTAATTTTAACAGGAAGGATTTTTTTTAGAATGCAGTGGATAACATGAATGTGTGCTTCAGAGCATGGGTCTGCATTTGACAAATGTGTTTTAAGTGTTCTGTATTCAAACATAGCAGGAATATAAACACCAAAGAAAAGGGAGAAGACTATTTAAGGGGCAAGTCCAGCAGGGTAGTACATGGGTATAAGATGGCCACATGTAGATTTAAGCCCAAAGCAGGTGATTTCTGCCTGCCTGAGGAGTGAAGTTCAGCAATTTCAAGAGGAATAGTTGAAACAAAAAGTCCAACTACAGCCCAAATTTAGTAATCCATGAGTTAACTGAGTTTCAGGTTGATGGTGCGACAGCCACAGAGGCATCTGAGCTGACTCTCTGAAGAGCCAGGTTGTGTCCAGCTGAGCTGGACATTCGTGACGGGAACATAACTGTCCTGCTGCTGAGCTGGAGCTAATTAAGCCCTGCTGGACCTGAGGTTTTTTAGACGTAGGCACAGTGATGTCTCTGCACCATCAGCCTCACTAAGTCCCTTAACGCTCATTTTTTCCAGTCTTTCCCATTGTGCAGCGTATCCCAGTGTCCCTTGTTTGCAGGGACAAGGGAGCCTGGTCAGATGTTGAAAGCAGGTCCTTAAGGTATTTCGTAAAGGCAGCAGTGACTCTAAAGACCTTGTGGTCTCACATTTTCTAAGTAGAAGGTGTCTGGATGGGTAATTGCGTGTCTCCCTTTGTGGTACCTGCCCGTGCAGGCTGCCCAGGCTGGGCTGAGCACTCCTGCAGGGAGGACTCAGGACGTGGCAGCTTCTGTGCGGGGCCAGGTTGGTGCTTGGAGTGTTTCTGTGCTAAGCATCGTCACAAGAATTACTGCAAACAGCACAAAATTCTGCTCTGTTATTTGGGGTTCTGGAGATTGCATGTCTAAATCTTTTCCATATTTCATATTCCCCCATGTCTTTATCTTAGAGTTCTTTTTGGAAAAGATTTGTGTCAAATTCTTATGGAAGGGAGCCTAAAATATATATCAGAGTCTCTAATGGTTTTATGTACACCAACTTTTTTTTTTCTGCTTTTTTTTTACAAAAGAAAAGAAAGATGAATATGTGCAGAGGAGAAGAAAAGTTCTCAAGTAGAATTGAAATGTGGTAGGACAAAGTTGCCCACCCAAGTATTTGAGAGACAGGAAGCAATGCTCAGATGATCAGTAGTGGCTGTGATCCTGTCAGGAAAATGCAACTTGGGAAAGCTTGGGTTTGATAACCTTGGCTGAAGCACAGTTACTTGTGGAGATACCGTATTATCTTCCTGTTGCCTTCTGATAGCTCTGAGAGACCTGTCTGCTGACAGTCTGCTGGGTCATCAGCTGTTCCTCTCGATGCTCCCTTCTATCAGCAGTCACCACATTGCTCTTCCTAGGGCCAGATCCAACACCTGCTGAAGTCCATGGATCCTATACCATGCAGTGCTCCGTGACCTAAAGCATGGGGTTTAGAGTCCACTACGTCTGGTTCATTAGATGCTGAGATGAGTTTTGCCAGAAGGTGCTGAGTCCCTCCTCTAGGCAGCGTATTAATTTGTAAGGAAGGTGCAGTGGCTGAGCTAATCCAAACCCCAAGTTGTGTGGGTTCTGTCACGAAGGGCTGGGTTCCTCACTGCTGCACACCAGCATTGTTCCCAGCTCTACCCTACCAGAACCTGGCCTGAGATGTGCATGGCTGGGGTTGTTTGCAAAACAGATCTTTTATTAATGAGCAAATAAAAGATAGAATCTTTTAATGTGGGTCTTAGTTTAAGTAAGTATACAGTACGCCAGGGAAGAGTCTAACCTGCAGCTGTGTTTCTGCAGTGGATGATGAGGTTCTGGTGTTTTAAAGCTCTGTGTAGACTATCACAAGCAGCAATGTGTGCAGCTCATACAGCTACCTGTGTCTGGCTGCCTCGGCTGCTCCTTTTGGAGCCACTGCACTCAGGATAAACAATGGAGACTGCTGCAGTATTGCTGGCGTTACACGTCAGGCATTAGAGACAATTAATGGGCTTTAACTTCCCAAATTACTTAAGAGCCTTCAGAAGAAATCTGGAGAATAATTTTCAGTGGTTGGAATGAAAATGTCACAGGTTTGTGCTTTGGTAAATAAGGGGTTCACAGAGATGTCTTACTTATCACTGTGGTATGCTTATTCATTAAGGGCTAATTGCAGAGGTCTCTAAATGAAATGCTGCAAACCACATTCCACTCCAGTGCCAGTTTGTTTAAAGTCTGCAAAGCTTTATTATTAGCACGATTTAATTATGAAAATGGCAACCATGGAGAATTCTGAACACATTCTTTCCCTTGATCATTAGTTACAGGGCAAGAATGAAACACTTTCAACAATGAAGGGTTCATATTTCAAGCTTATACAGTAGCTGCTAAAAGGCTATACTCAGAAAATCAATTTTATTAAAGTCCTTCAAGCACTAAAGGGACTTCCATGCAACTAAGCAATTTTAAAAACATGTCCACAAGCAGTGACTTTTTGATTCATGTTTTTAGCAGGGTTATATTTTCACTGTTTTCAATATTGTCCCCCAAAGCAGGGTCAGAAATGGTTTGAGGGAGGGAGAAGAGGTGAGCAAAGCATGTTCTGACATAGCTGTGACTTGCATCCTTTACCTTAAGGTACTTAAAAGAGGGCTATGAACTGGATCTGAGGAGCCTGGCGTGCCTTTAACTAAAACAGATCAAAAGTCAAGGGTGTTTTCACCTTTTTCAGCTTTCTTTTGCAGCCCAGGAAATTAAGTTTGGGGGACTACTAAGAAACAGAGTAGACTATGGATTTTTTTGAAAAATGAAGCTGTGATTTGAGCTAAAAATAACAGGAAACTGTCTTCCTAGAGATAAAAGGAAAAGACATGTATGGTAAAAGGATGAAAAGAGTTCAGGCATTGCTCTGCTGCTGAAGAGCTGACAGGGAGTTGAGAGCTGTGTCTGTATTGCAGGGCCTGACTCCACTGGACCAACGGAGAATGGAGTGCCAGCCCACCAAGGGCAATGGGTGTTAAAGTAATTATTGCCCTGTTCTAAAGTCCTCTGACTTCCATGAGTCAGAACTCCCCAAATTAGTGACCAACCCTAGCCGAGAGTAGGAGAATACAAAGTTTAGTGCATCCTCAAATTTCAGAGGATAAAAAAAATCAGAGGCTTTATGTGCATGTCTGTGTATCTGAGTTAAAGCTTTGAAAATGGAAATAGACACCCTCTTGGTTGTCCACAGGACAAAACAAGCTATCACCTGAAATAAAGCATCCCTAAAACACGACTAATGAATTAAAAGAGAAAGGGAAAAAAGAAAGGAAAGCAGATGAAATAGGTGCCTTGGAAGGGATGTCACTACTCTTAAGAAAAAATCATGTGAAGCAGAACTGTCCCCTCTTCTCCGTACTCTAGTTTGACTTGTTTCCTTGTTATCTGTATACCTGCTTTCCACTTCTTTTTTATTTCATTTTTTCAGACCCATATTTCCAAATACACTCTTTCTGTCACTCAGTAGCCCAAACTATTCCAGATACCCAAGAATGCTCATTAGATAGATGAATAATAAGTATAAAATTTTTCACGTGTGATATCTACAACGTAAGGAGAGCTGAAAGGTGCTGTCGTTTAAAAGAGTTGTTTCTGTATCTACTATTTGAACAAGTGCCTCTTCATAAAGTCCCTCTTGCCCATATGAATCCTTGTGTGTGGTTCAGTGGGAAGATTCCAGTGTCTGGTGCTCAGGTGGGGATGTGGCAGCAGGTGAGATGTGCCTGGGAAGGGCTGACTGTGCTCAGTGTGGGGCTGCTGCTGAGGCAGGTAGGGCCAGGGGAACTCCTGGGAAGGAGTTTCCACTGTTTATTTGTAAAAATAAACCCTACAAACTCTTAGCCCAAAATCTAGCCTATATTTCTAGTGGGCAGGATTTTCAAATATATGGTATTGGGCCTAATGATCTTCCTGTTTAACATGGTATGAACCTTGCATCAGCTTAGTGGAAACAAACTGAAGCTAACTGGCAGTGAGTTAGAAAAATGATGGTCACGTGCATGCTTGTGTATACATCCAGTATTCAGATATTCCACACTGCAGCCACTGAGGTCAGCCCAACATATTTTATCAATTTCAACGTGTGAATTTATCCAAATTCTCCACATACTTCAGATTTAGCAGCAACGGATCAGTGAAGTCATTACATTCTTTTTTTATTTTTATATGATGGGATTGTTAGACCCTAAGTCTCTGGTGACAGCACTAAATATCCATCACTAGGTATGAGCAATGATGACAGGCTGTTCTCCTTCTGCCTGTGAGAGATCGTTTCCTTCTGGGAGCCGTAAGGAATGCAACTGATGGGGGAAAAAACCCTCTTCTTGGTAAGCTTAAAATGCATGTATCAAGTTTTTTGATCCTAGTGTTGGTTGTGGTCATTTTCAATCTCCTAAAATTAGGCATCCATATTGTCTGTTTCTGCAAACTTTGGAAATCCAACAGGAGCAGCCCTGCTCAGGCCCCAGCTTTCCTCACAGCTCGGCTGCCCCAGGGGAGCCCTTCCCCTCCATGCTTCTCGTTGACCTGTGTGGGTGGAAAGCTCTCAAACACTGCAGCGAGGAACAGGGCTTCAGGGGCTCAGGACAGAACCAGGGCAGGGCTGCTGGGGCTCTGCACAGCAATTCAGGCCATGCTGGTGGGAGTGAGGTGAGGAGAGGCCGTGTTGAGCAGCCAGGCTGTGTCCTGATGGGAGCAGGGTGAGGAGGAGAGGCTGTGGTGAGCAGCCAGGCTGTGTCCTGATGGGAGCAGGGTGAGGAGGAGAGGCTGTGGTGAGCAGCCAGGCTGTGTCCTGCAGCGTGAGCTGCTTGGTACAACCTCAGTGCAAGAACCAGCTCAAGTGGGTATGGAGGAGGATGGTACAAATACTAAATTAAAGCAGGTGTAGGTGTCACGCCTCGTGTCGAAAAATGGCAGCACAGTTTGAGTTGTGACTCACGGCTGCTGCTGCCTGAAAATGGGGGTTTGTCTTGCTCAGCAGCACTCTGAAGAACTCTGCACAGTTCTGGTGCAGAGTGAAACTCCCTAGGGTTTTAAAAAGGTGAAGAGGATTATGGGGGGAAATTATTTTTGACCTATGAATATATATCATTAAAACCAATGTTTCATTTCAGTGTCAAGATCTGGATTCTTATTTTATAGAAAACACTTGTAAAGAAAAGGAAAGGAAAAATGAAGTCCTCTCAAAATGATTGTTTAAAACTTTTTAGACTACAGAAGGATCTTTACCAAAATAACATATATTCATGAAAGGCTTTAATGTTCCAAAGGAGCATTCCCCTCCAGCCACATCTGCAAAACCAAATGGAAAAATGTCTTCCAGCTACACCAAGTTGATTTTGCTCCTGCAAAACTGAGTCTGGCCAGCCCAGGGTATTGCAGAGAAGGCCCAGGTCTCCTCCAGCTCCCAGTACAGACTGGCTCCCTACGCAGACAGCTAAGGAGAAAAGCCAACGTCTGTTCCCTTCTGCTGCTGCTGAGGGGGACCCTCTGAAGTGCCATTTGAGGTATTAGCTGAGTGTAGTGCTTCAGGACACAGAAATTCTTTGACCACCTCTTTTCCCCATCATTCACTCTTCAGTTGCCCCTATCTTCATCTGTGCTTTTTCCTCAGATAATTTATGGGAGCTTTTGCCATGTTCTATTTTCTGTTGTTGACATTATTGACCATTTTGGGTGGTGACAAACAAAGGAACCATGTCAATAACAATTTATTGGGTACTCTAATTAATGAATTTACCCTGTGACCCCACTGCAATCACAACTGTGCATTCAGCATAAGCCTGTGGACAGAGGAGCAGTACTCACAAACTCAGGTGCTGTGTCCAGACTAAGCCTATGAATTATTCTTACCTTTCAAGAGACCAAGGGACACAGAACCTCAGAAATTATCACAGTTCTGTTGATTTTGAAAGAGTTGGAATAATTCAACTTCAGAGCACACCTTCCCAATAATCAAATAAGTGTTCTAAAGGTGACCCAAACTTGTAAAAGCCTCTTTATTACATTTAACTACAAGGCAGAAATAGGAACAGCAGAAATGAAACAAAGGCAGAAATAGGAACAGCTACTTAGTGTCTTCCTTTGCTCTCATCTTGCTGCACCCTGATGTCTGTGAGGAAGACCCAAGTGTAGGGCAGAGCAGCTCTGTCCTTCACCCCTGCATTGCTCCTCTTCTTCTCCTCCTGCTGTAACAGGAGGAGAAGAATTATTGGTATTAAGGTAGGTAAAGTGGCAGGGAAGGAGCTACTGACAGTTCACGAGCAGGCAATGGAATTTCAGGGATGTGTGTGTGACTGGACAGGGACACGTCCCTTCTGTTTAATGGAGAAACAGATAAGGGGATCAATTTGTACTTGCTTTGCTCTCAAGATCAGCACCCCCATTTCTGCATCCTATTCCATATTTCATCACGTTCTCACTGAACAAGATTTTCATCTTCTCCATTGCTATTTCATTGTCTAAGCAGAGAGGAAATTCAATAACGTTTGATTATTTATTGTTTCTGAGATTTTATTGTTCTCTGAACTTTCAGACCCTCACTACTCAGTGGGTTAGAAATTTGGCCAAAGGAGCTCACCTGGTGCTGGGCAGATGAAAGCCCTGACCCTGCAAACACACTCCTGTCAGGAGTCCTTGATCTCCTGGTAGTCCTTGGGACTGCTCGGATTAGAAAAGAATTGTAGGATTAAGTCTTAGCAGTGCATTTGAAATATAAGACATTTGTTGCTTAATCTTGCAAAACAAGACTCTCAAGTTTTCTTTTTCTTTAAAATAATATAAATATTCATTGAGTCATGAAACTCAATGGAGTCTTTCAGGAGATTCTGTTAGCCATGTGAAATGGAGGCAGCCGCAATAAAAACTTGTACGATTTTTATCTCTTCCCATCAGTATAGTAAAGGGGTTTATTTGCTAAGGGAAGTTGTGCAGGGCTGGAAGGGAAGCACTGCTCTCTCCCTGCAAGCAGTGTTATTTGGGTACTGTCACAGACTGGGAGAAGTGTCTGTCATACAGAATGCAGGGCTCTGACTTGTTTAAATGGCCAAATTACCAAGGCATTCATTTGAGAGCTGTGGGGCTTTCTCAGGTATAAACATTTATGAAATCATTATTTCTTCCTTTTCATTTGTTTTTTTTCTAGGTAATATGAGACATTTGGATTTAACCATTGTAAGGCCTTGCCTTAGATTGATAAAAACCGAGTGCTTTACGGTCTGACACTCCATCCTTCACTCGTGTCACCATTCTATTCTGCTTTGTTTCCTAGATCAGTCAGAGTTAAATCCAGACTGTCAGCTATAACTTTGAACTCCCTGGCTTTTTTTACAAGTGTACACGTCTCTTTTTTTCTTGTTTATATTGATCTTACGGTCTGACCTCTGAAAGAGTGATTGGGATGTTAGAGAGGCAGATTGTCGTGCTGCCATGATGGGATGCAGCAAGTAGAGGGAGCTGCAGAATAATGCAGCTGCTTTGCTTGAGCTGGAGCCTCCTACACGTTACTCCTCTGAGGTCTGGAGTCCTCCTTTGCTGCTGGCCCCAAGCTTAGCTCTGCTCTGCTTAATAAAATAAAACTGGATAAATCTTCATTGTGAGCAGCAGGCAAAGATACTCCTGAGATTTTAGAGGCCTAGCAGGCTTGAGAGAATGCTTGCAAGGCACAGAGATGGTCAGAGTATGCAAGTCAGAAGACAGATGCCAGTAGGAATTAAGGGGAAAAGAAAAGTGCCTAAAAGTGGTGTTATACAGTACTAATTGATTTGGGAAAAATAATCTGTGTATCTCAGGTACCTACCTAAGGTGTGCAGGGAGCAATTGCGTTTGGTTATTTAACTTTCCAGTGTTGCCATAAAAGTTGTGTATATATATATTTATATATACACACGGAGGGCAGTTATTGGCCTTCCTAACCTGAAAATAAACCTGGGGGGTTTCAGGCACTGGGTGGGGGCCTTTCTTAAAACCATGGCTGCTGCTAGGGTTTGAATGTTGCTAGGGCTGAGCTATTGCCAAAACCTGCCTTCTGGATAAACTCCAAAAAGCTTAATAGACTTAGGAAAAGTGTATACATATGTTAGTAAATAAAGTGCTGTCCTAACTGGTTTCACTTTCCATAGAGAGGCATTGTTTTGAAAATATTCATGCCTACAGGTTCAGAGTTCACTGACATCTGTAAAGTTTATCCAATGTCAGAGAAATCAAAATAACATCCCACAGGTCTAGCAGTAAAACAGACAAAATAAAAGGTTTCTGCTCCCTGCTTATTAAATACTCGTATTTCTCTGTATGTAAAATGTGGCCAGTGAGCAGAGCTGGAGCTGGGCAGGGAGTTACCCAGCACAGCCAGGGGTTCATCTGCTGCAAACGTGATGATAGCAGGACTGGTTTGCTCACCTGGTTGAAAGTCTGTGTGTGTTTCAGTACCCTTTATAATGATATAAACCAACAAAAGTTAAATCAAACCACTGGTTGCTAAACTTGTTTGTGAATCTGATTGCCCATTGTCAACAAACAATTGAAGGGATCAATAAGACTATATACAATTTGTATATAGGGACAGTTGTTACTAGAGAGCAAAATTATTTGAGGTTGTTCTAAGCAAACTGACTGTGAATCTGTTCCTGTGAATACTTTGTGGCTGCATTTAATCAATACTAGTATCTTCAATATCTGTACTCCTAGCATCGTATTGTTCTCGCTATCTAGATTAGTAGATGTTTTTCCTATAATCTTCCAATTTTCATTTCATGAGTTCAGAGTTCATTCTGAATGGGGTTGTTTAATACCACCCAAGCTTTGCCTTTTCCATGAAATGGTCTTCCCAGCACAGTGATTTATTGCAGTAGTTGTAGGAAGCACATAAACACAGCCAAAGTGAATTAGATATTTTCTGAAGCAAATGTTAATGAAAGAAGTCATCCATTTCCAGGAGCTGTGCATATATCCGGGAAAGCTTCCTAAGATTGAGCTGATTTAGGTATACATTGGCTATTAACTGAATATTTGATTACATCTAATGAAACCCAGGCAGTGGTAGCTGCCTCGCCTGTAGCACCAGCTGGCATGTACCTCCTGGGTAGTTCTGCTCTCCAGGAGTCTGGTGTTTGGGCAGCTCTGTGGTGGGATTTGGCTGACAAAGTTTGTGTTTGAGAAGGGTCTGGGAAGCACCACTGGTTATGGGTGTACTCTGCTGACACCCTTTCTGTTTTGGTCCCCCACCTTCTGCCCAGGAACTGTGATTCTTGTTAGTGTTGGTAATCTGCTGTAGGTGCCTGTAGCTCTCGGGCTGCTGCTGAGAGTGGAGTCTCCCATCGGAGCATGTCCTAATCAGTAGGATGAATTCCCTGCCTCCATGGGCTTTGCTGGCCTCCACTGAAACCCACATCCATGTCTTTGCTCGAGCTGGCAAAATGCTTTTCCTAGAGACGTGGGTTTTTTCTTAAAAGCTGTTATTGACTAGATTCAAAAGAAAATGCTTCAGAGTGAATCAGTGGAATAATTTTCAAAGAGACTGAGAGGGATCCAGTCCCATTTCCTGATCTATGAGCCTGCTGAGAACATGCCATGGTACTAACTGTGCCCAAGCCTTGGACAGGAGGTTTTAGTGTTAGCAATCAGGAGTAGCTCCACTTGGGTTTCTCCTGATCTACATAAGTGTAAATGAGCTCAGCATCTCCTTTTCAAAGATGAGTTGTGCCTTGAAAGTGCTCTCTCTACCAAAGCACAGTGTGTAACGTGCACTTGCTGCCTTTCCCTCTAAGTTTCTGCCAGGAGAGGGAGGGCAACTTTATGTGTTGTTGTAACAGCTCCTTTGCTTCCCTTTGGATTTTCTTGGAATTGGCATGAATTGGGACAATCTCCCTTCTCTGTGTGTGTAACAAGGCTTAAGAGCACAAGGGCTGTGCGTTACACGAGCTAAGAGAGGCTGAGCACACAAGCCTTGAGCTGTGCCATCCAAAGCAAAACCAGGTGATGGAGCTGCTCGTCTGCTTGTGCCCCTCTTTATACCAAAATTCTCTCCAGGGTCTGTGCAAGGTTCCCTGTAGGAAACTGACGCTAAAAAGACTGGATTCCTTTCTTGATCCTTTTGTGAGGGGGGTTGGTTAGTTTGTTTTTAGGCCATGGCACTTCTATTAAAGTTGTGGGGCTATGAGTGAGGGCTGGATTGGGAAGGCAGAGAGAGCAGCAGGAATTCTGTGTTTCCCTCGGCTCCCATCGCAGTCCCTGACAGCAATGTGGCAGAGATTTGGGCCATTCTGCACTAGGCGCTTGCCCAGAAGCAAAAACTCTTATTTTTTCACTAATGCTTTAATTGAATTTAAGGGCTTGGTCATGTTTTGCATGGCATAAATGCCACATCAATGATGTTCATCGAGAGAGATTAGTATTGAGTGGATCAGATAAATATGGCCTACAAATGTGCTGATTTACTCCAGCTTGTAAAACAAAACAGTTTACGTTACGTATGCAATTTAAACATTCTTGCTTCTTGTTTTTTTT